>LR990664.1:1200000-1607304 GCA_905147715.2 Xestia xanthographa
GTGATAGACACCACTATAATACTAGAAATAGGGGCCAACTAGTTCAGCCAGGTTTCAGGCTTGCTAAGGTAGATTCATCTTTCATGGGGAACTGTTTAAAATGTTACAATAAAATACCTCCCCACATTCTACAACTAAATGAGACGAAATTTAAATCTTGTATAAAACGCACACTATGTAGGCAAGCATATTATAAGTTGTGGGATTACATTGATGATAAAAATGCTTGGCTCAATGCTGGTCCTGCTCCACAACCATAGGGGAAAACTAATTGGGCAAATTATTGTGGTAGCTGCAGAAGATTGTAAAAATATCCTTGCTTTGTATAGACTCCATCTCTTAGTATTGTATAATTGCATAGCGGGATCCTGCCGTTTTGCCGAAAATATTTTGACAAAATTTCATTACCCAAACAAATTTTAGCAACCTTTTTTTATACCATTGCAATATTTCGAATGATTTTAGTACGCATATTTTTATTTGGTCAAATTTTTACTTGGCAAAATATTACCAAGTATATTGTCATTATGGCATTTGGTCTTTAATCAAATGATTTATTACAGCAAACAATCTTCAAACAATAAACGTTTGGTGAAATGATTTGTTAAGACAAAAAATATTAAGGCAAAAATAAGATTTTTTGGGAATTATATAATTAAAAATGCAATTTTAATATAATCATTATTTTGTTTAATGCATAATATTTTTACATTACAATTTTAAATTTTTTGCAATGGACATTAGCAATTTTATTTCGGAGTATCCAGATGGGCGAGTGCCAGACACGACTTGCATTAATAGAAAAAAAGGTGTTGTTTATATTAGGTTACCCGGAACTCGACTATTTAGATTAGGTTAATTTCTTCTTAAACAAAATGGGTAGGTTAGGTTAGGTTAAAACTGTGGCCTCCTACGCACGAGCCGAGCGAGCGAAGCGAGCGGTGCCGCGGCAGCGGCCGGCGAGTGCCAGAAACGACTTGCATTAATAAAAAAAAGAGATTGTTTTTAGTAGGTTACCCGGAACTCGACTATTTAGATTAGGTTAATTTCTTCTTTAAACTAAATGGGTAGGTTAGGTTAGGTTAAAACTGTGACCTCCTACGCACGAGCCGAGCGAGCGAAACGAGCGGTGCCGCGGTAGCGGCCGGCGAGTGCCAGAAACGACTTGCATTAATAGATAAAAGAGATTGTTTTTAGTAGGTTACCCGGAACTGAACTATCTAGATTAGGATAATTACTTATTTAAAAAAAATGGTTAGGTTAGGTTAAAACTGACCTCAAGATATTTGGTGTCACTTTAAAGACTGAATAGGAAAGGAAGAATTGAAAACTGACGATACTAATTATTTGGCTTATTTGGTTTTGCGTAAAAACTGTTATTCCAACTGAAATATTTGACTAAATAAAAAATGTCAAAAGTACTATTTGGTTAACAAGTTATAGTTTAAACGTTCATTTTCCAAACATTAGGTGTGCGTTACAATTTTTATGTGAATAGATTTATTGCTTAGTAATCATTTGGCAAATGAAATCATGCGAAACATTTTTTGGGAAGTGAAAATTTGTCAAATTCCTTTCGGTCAAACAAGGGAGACCCTTGCATAGCTCATGTGTGAGTACCGTGTACTGTAAAGCATTTGCATTTAGTTATCTTTCATTGACTTGAATATGCCTTGGTGGCTGAGAGAATGTCATGCTCACTCAAATGTCTCGCTGATGGTGACGGGTGTGTCGGGTCATTTAGTTCCCTTCAATCTGGTTGAGTTAAATGGCGCCGATACATGCGTCATGTTCGTGTACGGGCGCTGTCAGTTGGGACTGGTCATCTCTTAGCTACCATGGTTCATTTTAATTACCTACTTTATATAGACATTTTTGATTTAATATTTTGCTCTGGACGCTCTTAATGTGCACGTCTTTCTACATCGTGCTCACATAATATGTATAATCTCAACATGAATGATGTAACCAAGATTTTGTAACAATATTTTGATTTAAAAGAGTGTGGATGGAGTTTCTTGCCCGTTCTTCTCCATCGAGATCTACGCTAGGGAATGGGCATCTACAGTACTTTATTATGTCTTGTGTGTGACTGGGACTGTTGCTTTGTTTTTTTTGTATTTTTGACATTCAAAAGTGCCGTAATGGTCTAATTGAAATAAATGCTTTGAGTTTGAGTTTGCAGGACCCGCAGGGTTGGCGGTAGTGATGCCGGATGCCCGTAGAGGCGACGGGTGCACGATGCCAGTAAGGGTGGCTCGTCTGCGGCGTGTGTCGCGGCAACGACGGTTCCCACGGACTCACGGGTTAAACCCGGATGGAAAATACCCCGAACTTTGGTCCCTGGAATTTACGTCCAGAATGTATACATGGGTTCTCTGCTTATCCTCTCCTGACGGTGACCACAGCAGTGTAAGCGTAGGGATGGGTACTATTGCGCTTAGGGCGAATGTGTGTAGAGGTCACCTTCAGAAGCGGAAATAAATTAAATTAAATAAAATAAATTTAAAAAAAAAGAAAAGGGCACTCTCTTTTTTTTTTTTGTGGGAACTCCGCTTCCGCTTCCGTTCTATCAAACCTTGCTATATCAATGTTTTATGAACATTGATATAGCAAGGTTTGATAGAAGTAAGTACAATGGTTGAAAGAAAAGATAAAATGATGTCTAGGAAAAAGATGATGAAATAATTTGCAGATCATTGACCTTGACATGACATTTAAA
The DNA here is from genome assembly GCA_905147715.2 of Xestia xanthographa. Taxonomy (NCBI): domain Eukaryota; kingdom Metazoa; phylum Arthropoda; class Insecta; order Lepidoptera; family Noctuidae; genus Xestia; species Xestia xanthographa. The sequence continues at coordinate 1,202,723 of LR990664.1, forward strand.
AATAAGCACTGCGTGAATTTGTCAACACTTAGCCACTTACCCGATATGGGGAATGAAAACACTGAAGTTAGTGTTCCTTAACTGAACTTTTAAATAAAATTAAATTATTAAGAAAAAGTTTTGGAAATTACTAGAAGTCCAAAAGTCTATGCCGGCTGTACACTTTCGCCGAGACAGTCCGAGGCAAGGCGAGCGCGAGAGTGTAGATGGTAGCGCTCGCCCGCCTCGGCCTGTCTCGGTGTTCCTTGCTAGCTCTCGCTAGCTCTCCATCCCGAGTCGGTTTTTGCGCGCGAGTCAAAGGGTCTCACCTTAGGCATTAATTATCGCGAAAAAAAAAAACTTTGGAAGGAGCGCCCAAATTACAACTACTGTTCAGTGCAAAGAATAGCGTCAGCAGACAACCTCGGGCACTACGAATCACCTGCACATCGACGAGTCAAAAAATGGAACTTGAAAATAAATCATGACAAATTTTTGTAAAAAAAAATATATTTTAATATTATTGTACGAGTGTTCTTATAAGCAAAGTTTGTCGAGTTGTTGTTCGGGATTGAGGTGTGGTCCGCACGGCGCCGGCGTGACGTCACGCGTGCGGCAGCTCGAGCGCCAGCTGTGTCACGTGCAGCTCGAGCGCGGCGCCCAGCAGAGGGCGCGCGTACGAGCCGCGGATCTCCCACCTGGCCAGGGACGACACAAGTGCTAATTATTATAACTAACATTAAACCTTTTTTCAACAAATTCTGTTATTATTATTGTCTCCTGACATTGTGACCTGTCCTACCGCCTACGAGGAATGGACTCTTTACAAACGAATAGCTCGTTTTTAGTTTCTACTTGGTCGTCAGCAATCCCGATTAGTGGTCAGTGGGTACTCACCCGGCGTCGTGCAGCAGACAGCGCGCGGCGCCCTGCAGCTCAGTGGCGCGCGCCTCCAGCAGCTCCAGCCCCTCGGCCGCCGCATACGCGCGCACGGCCCCCAGCAGCGCCGCGCCCGCGCCGCGCCGCCGCCACGCCGCCGCCACGGCCAGCCCGTGCAGCCAGCCGCCGCGCCGCGGGCCCCAGCGCTCCGCGACGCTCGCCGTGCCCACCACCCGGCCGCGGTGCTCCGCCACGAAGCCGCGCAGCTCGGCGCGCAGGCGCTGCGCGTGCGAGTCGGCCAGCGCGCGGTGCCACAGCAGCACGGCCAGCGCCACCGCCGCGGCGGCGACGGGCACGACGCACGCGCACGCCGCCAGCCCCGCGCCCATGAAGATGAACATCACCGCGCCGCACAGTACGCACACCTGCAGTGTCAGCTACGACACACACACACGCTCTTTACACACTTCATATTATTATATCATTATGCGGCGCGCTGATCGGTCTATCACCATTCACCACTATGTCTGGTTTACTGGTGACCATAATCCAGTCAGTAACGATAGGCTGATCTGGATCAGTCTATCATTACTGACACAGAGTGACATGGTCTTTCTCGATAACTGGATTGGGCACATACTTTGAGTACAGTACCTCCGATTTCACAATGTTTAAGGCAAGTTGCTGGTGAATTATCCTGGCTACTTGGTTGTGCCTGTGTAAATTGTGGTGTGTTGTCATGTACATCAGCACATCACGTATAGCACATAGTTTAAGTTAAGATAGATAAAATATGATCGTATTTTTATTACAATAATATCACTTATTATGCACTATGTATTCAATAACCCACGTTAACAATTAAAAGAGGAAAAATTAAAGATTCATGAAGAAGTACGCATCACAGTGTTTTCCTAACCTCTCCTTCTCCCTACATCGCCTGCCAGGAGAAGTTAAGGGAAGGGCCCTTGTTTGAAATTAACGTTTCTAGATCGAGGTTTTTTCCAGAGAAATCACCATAATTTAAATTCTGAAAAAAATATATAGCATAGATACATGTTTGATCTAGCTAGTGAATTTTGGATAAATACACAATATTTAACAGTTTGCTCAATAAAAAAATCATAATTCCACCACTTTCACAAGAGTCACTACATAAATTGAGCACAAATCTCCCTGAAATGGGAAAACTTGAGACAACCCAACAGAAATATGACGAACTAGAAAATTACTTAAAGGAAGTGCATAAAGAAATTGACCTGGAAAGAAAAAATAGGTGATGAAGCTAGGAAATTAATCAAAGAGAGGAAATCTCTGCTATATGATCGATCAAATAACATAAAGCACATAGAAAAAATAAGCAAGAAAATCAATGAGAGCATTAGGAAACATAAAAAACTAGAGCGAATGAACATAATACAGAAGGAAATAGAAAAAACGGGTGGGATGAAAAAAGCACTGAAACAACTCAAGGACCACTCCACTTGGATGCCAGAAGTAAAAACCAAAAACAAAGAAGGGAAAGACAAAACCACATCACATAGGAAAGAAATAGGAAGAGAGGCAACTAAGTTCTACAGGAAATTATACAGCAATCCAACAAATACCGCTGAACAACCAGACCATGATCATACAGAAGAGGGCAATGTTCCCGCAATAATGGCAAGTGAAGTAAGGAAGGCTATTAACACACAGAAAAGCCACAAGGCACCAGGAAACGACAAAATAACCAATGAACTATTAAAAGAGCTTGTCGATGTTATCGGGGATACCCTAACACAAATACTCAATGAAATATTGAATAACGAACATACACCAACTCAGTGGACGGGATCCACAATAGTTCTCATACACAAAAAAGGAGATAAAAACAAAATAGACAACTATCGGCCGGTATGCATGATGACCAACCTATACAAGATATTCTCCAAAATATTACTAGGAAGGATCACAAAATGCCTGGACGAACAACAACCAGTAGAGCAAGCTGGCTTCAGAAGCGACTTCTCTACGGTTGATCACATACATGTCGTGAAACAAGTCATCGAAAAGTATAACGAATACGGGAAGTCCTACTACATCTTATTCGTAGACTATAACAAAGCCTTTGACTCCCTCTATCACAGCTCTATATACAAGGCACTCAAAAAGCAAGGAGTCCACGCTAAGTATATAAATATCATCAGGCAAATATACAACAGAAGCACGGCCCGAATACAGCTAGAAGTGGTAGGAGAGGAATTTAGGATCGAAAAAGGAGTGCGACAAGGGGACCCGCTGTCCCCCAAACTATTTGCCGCAGTTCTAGAAGATGTCTTCAGAGAACTACAATGGGATAACCTCGGATTAAACATCAATGGTAAACGATTGAACCACCTCAGATTTGCTGATGATATAGTGCTGTTTTCAGAGGAACCATAAGTCTTACAGAGAATGCTACAACAACTATCCGATGCTAGCGCAGAGGTGGGTCTCACCATAAACTTCACAAAAACGAAGGTGATCACCAACAGCACTCAAGTAGCGATAACAGTAACAGAACAAGAAATCGAATATGTAGAAGAATACTTATACCTTGGACACCTAATATCACCCCAACACCTAATGTCAAAAGAAATACAAAGAAGGGTAAACAACACCTGGTCCCGCTACTGGTCCCTCAAGGAAGTTGTGAAGAGCAAGTCCATACCAATACGAGATAAGAAAAAGATCTATGACAGCTGCATACTGCCGGTACTCAAACTCAAAAACTCAACTCAAACTCAAAGCATTTATTTCAATTAGACCATTACGGCACTTTTGAAAGTCAAAAATACAAAAAAGAAAATCAAAGCTACAGTCCCAGTCACAAGGCATAATAACTTGAGAAAGTACTGTAGTTGCCCATTCCCTAGCGTAGATCTCTATGGAGAAGAATGGGCAAGAAACTCCATGGACACTCTTTTAAAATCAAAATATTGTTACAAAATCTTGGTTACATCATTAATTTTGAGATTATACATAAATGTGAGAACGATGTAGAAAGACGTGCACACTAAGAGCATCCAGAGTGAAAGATTAGATTAAAAATGTATGAATAAAGTAATTAAAATGAACCTTGGCAGCTAAGAGATGACCAGTCCCAACTGACAGCGCCCGTTCACAGACATGACGCATGTACCGGCGCCATTCAACTCAACCATATTGAAGGGAACTAAATGACCCGACACACCCGCCACCATCAGCGAGACATTTAAGTGAGCATGACATTCTCTCAGTCACCAAGGCATATTCAAGTCAATGAAAGATAAATAAATGTAAATGGTGGCTGAACAGTACAAAGTACACAGTACACATGTGCTATGCAATTATATAATACTAAGAACTGGAATCTATACAATGCAAGTATATTTTTACAATCTTCTGCAGCTTCCACAATACATTAACATGGGAATCAATTCTTCATCTTCTTCTTTACGTGTCGATGGACTCAAATAATGCCCGTCCAGTACAAACAATTAGTTTGCCCCCCTCCCCCCCACCTATGGTTGGTACTCACTTATGGATGCCAGACATGGTCCTTAACAAAGTTAAGCATGCAAAAACTAAAAGTCTGCCAACAAGGGATGGAGAGGAGCATGCTTGGTATCCGTATCAGAGACAAGTATAGACTCGAAGACATACAAAAGCAAACAGGTGTGGCAGATGTAGCCAACAGAGTCAGGAGACTGAAGTGGAGATGGACGGGGCACACAATGCGAACTACTAGAATCGAAAAGTGGACGAGAAGAGTAACTGAGTGGTACCCACGCGATGGAAAAAGACGCAGGGGCAGACAGTTCAAGAGGTGGGAAGACGACCTACCACAGGGGTGGAGGAGGTTGACACAGAGTCGAGAGGCCTGGCGCAGCCTGGAGGAGGCCTTTGTCAAAGGGACAACCTGACAAAGACAAAACATTATTTAAGTTCAGTTAAAAAACTATATTGTAAAAGGAAGTCAGTGAAATAAAGGCTATTTTTATTTATTTATTTTATTTTCAATAAAAAAATCAGAAGTATCGTTGATTTTGAAAGTATTTTAAGTTTTAGGAGACTTGGGGGAAAGCAATTTTTATGAAAATTTAACTTTTCATTTACTAATCGGGTTTCAGAGTAATATTATTGGATAGATTTATAATATGGCACTTATTTTTTTTTTTATAAAATGAATATGTGAAGAATAAGAATAAAATGAATACGCGCCAGTGTCCTGCCGGACGTCATCGAGGGAGGACCTATGCAATTTTTGCTCGCGACCACAATAATATCGTCGCCGCGCGCGTAGTAATACCTAGTTACTATAATGACCTTCTCTACACAGACTAGCTGTTATGTATCAATTATGTAGGTATTTGGAAACCTTCTTGACTAATAAGGTATTTATAAGTACCCTACACTTGCATTTGTAAATCCAGTATAGTGCTACCTAGTGCTTGCTAAGAATAAAACAAATGTTACTGAATGCTTGTTTTATTGAACATAATAGTGGCGACGAGGACTAAAAGTGATTAAAATGGAGTGCAGAGCAGTGAAATACAAAGAGTTTGATGCTCAAACAGACAATTGGGACAATTACATGGACAGGTTAAAATTTTGCTTTGAAGCAAATGGCATTGTGTTGGACTCATTAAAAAGGGCAAATTTTTATACAATATGCGGATCTCAAGTGTTTGATACCCTTCTGGCGCTAATTACGCCTAGAAAATCTAGTGATGTGACATTCAGTGAAATCGTAACAGTGTTAACAAAACATTATAGTCCGAAACCTAATGAAATTTCAACGTCTTACAAATTTTATAAACGCGATCAAAAACAAGGTGAATCTGCTGCGGAGTACATAGCGCAGCTCAGAAAAATAAGTGCCGATTGCAATTTTTCCGACTTGGAACGTATGCTACGTGACAGGCTCGTGTGCGGCCTGTCCGACCATAAATTACAGTACGATCTCTTGAAAAAAGACAATTTATCTTATGATAATGTTGTTCAAGCTATGCTATCTTCAGAGAGTGCGGGGAGAGATGTTCGTATGATTCAAAATGCTAACCCCGGGAATGTCGCACATGGGACCAATGTAACGACTACTACATCAGCTGCAGAGCCTGAGCCTATGGACATCAACGCAGTACAGTCCAACAGTAATTCTCGACCGTGTTACCGGTGTGGTGACCGCCACGGAGGAGAATGTCGATTTATTAAAGCTACGTGCCGATACTGCAAGAAAATAGGACACATAGAAAAGATTTGTATTGCTAAGAAAAAAGGGTCGAAAAGACAAGTGAATCATACCCATAATGACGACGTAGATATTCAGATGAATGGGATTTACAGCGTCAATAGTGTAGGACTACGAGTACCTTCCTATGACGTAACGGTAGAGCTAGACGGCATGCCGGTGACGATGCAGGTGGACTCCGGTGCTGGAGTCTCGCTGGTAAACGAAAGTACGTGGAGAAGGCTACGATCAGCGCGGTCACGAGATGGCGCCCCTCTTCGCGCCGCGCCGGCCAACCTACATACCTGGACAGCGACGCCCATATCTGTGCTTGGCCAGACAACTGTGCAAGTAACGTTTAGAGACATTAAGTGTGTTTTGAATGTTATAGTAGCTAGAGGGTTAGGACCAAACTTAATTGGTCGTGATTGGTTTTCAGCCCTTAACATAAAGGTATGTATTAATGCTGTCTTAAATTCCCATGTGTCAATTTCCAACGAAATGATAAAAAAGCATAATGAAGTTTTTAAACAGGGTCTAGGTACTTACCGAGGTGATCCGGTTACAATACATTTAAAGGCAATTCAATTCAATTCAATTTATTCACAAACAATTTACATTGTGTTGGAAATAACAAAATAAAAATAAAATAAAAATTAAAAAGAAACACATTCATCATACAAGTAACACAATTATAAATTAACAACATAATATTATTTCACGTCAATCCAAAAACAACATCATAATAAAAAAATAATAAAGTTTAGAAAATACAATAAAACCATTCAATGTCAACTAACTTATGTCAATAAAGAAAAATAGTTTAATGTCAGCTTATGTATAAATAATAGTAGGTACACCAGTCATTTTTTTAAATTAAAGTCTACAACATATAATGCAAAAGGTCATAATATTACATGTCGTCGACGGAGTAGAGACACTTATCCAATAGAAATGCTTTTAACTTTGATTTGAATGTGGATGTATAAATTAAGCTTTTTAATTGTAATGGTAATTTATTGAATAATTGCACTGCTTGATATTGTGAACTATGCTTCACAATGTTGAAGTGTGGACTTATCTTATTTTTCAAATCTTTCCTACGTGTACTCTCCCTGACCAGTCTTTCCTCATCCGTCTCATATTCATGTATGTACTTTTTAAGATTTGTCAGAAGGACTAGAACGTAGAGACCAGGTACTGTGAGGATCTTTAAATCTAAGAAATGTGAACGGCAACTCTCTCTTTGTGAAATACGGACCATGGTGCGTATAGCTCTTTTCTGAAGGACAAAAGCTCGTTTGCAATTATAATTATAGCTATTGCCCCAAAATTGTATGCTGTATCTTAACTTAGACTCAATTAACGCGTGGTATACGATTTTTAAATGTTTAATGTCAATTTCATCTCTAAGGGTTCTTAATGCATAACACGCGGATGATATAGATGCATCAATGGCGGCTAGTTCCTTTTTCCAATTTAAGGAGTCATCTATGTGTACTCCCAAGAATTTAGTTTCTCTCACGAGTTCAATATTTTCGTCATTTAATGTTATTTCCATAGTGTCCTTATTTCGAGCAGTTGTTTTAAATAAAATTACCTTGGTCTTTGTGCTATTAATTTTTAACTTATTTACAGTAAACCATGAATAGAGATAACTTATAGCTGCATTGACTTTTGCAGCAAGTTCTTTTGTGTCATGTGCCCCAATAATGGCATTGGTATCATCCGCAAAAACCACTAGTTGTATGTCTGGTAGAATTTTGTTTATATAATATATTAGGTCATTGGTAAACAAAATAAACAAAATGGGCCCTAGTATAGATCCTTGCGGCACACCGGCACTAATATTAAGAAAGGATGATGTATGAATTTGTCTATGTCCATCTTGCATCTCACTGATTTCTACAAACATTTTTCTGTTTTTTAAGTACGATAACAGAAGTTGAGAGGCTTTGCCTCTCACTCCGTAGTGATTTAGTTTGGCTATCAGTAAGTTATGATCAACAGTATCAAAAGCTGAACTCAAATCTAGAAATACACCAGCTACTTTCATTTTATTATTCAATTTATTGATTACATCATTAACAAGAGTATATATAGCGTCCCCTGTGCCAACGTTTTTTTGATATCCAAATTGTCTTCTATGTAATACTTTGTTTAAGTTGAAATGAAGTAAAAGTCGAGATTTGATTATTTTTTCGAATATCTTTGATAACGTTGGCAGCAAAGAGATGGGCCTGTAATTTTTTGGATCAGTCTTTGTGCCTTTTTTGTGAATCGGAATGATCTTGGCTATTTTGAGCTGTTCTGGGAAAATTCCCTCATTAATACACTTATTAAAGAAGCAAGATAGCGGTTCGGCGAGTATATTTAAATGATCCTTTATGACAGTTATAGGAATTTCGTCATATCCACACGAACGTTTATTATCCATATTTCTGACAATACTACAAATTTCATTTGGAGTGGTCAGAGTAAAGTGTAGTTCATTTTCAACCCGCTGTGTACTCTGCTCTAGTAACAAAATCCCTTCCTCATTTGTATTTTTACTGGCAAGACATTTGTTATCAAAATGCTTTGCTAGGGTGTTAGCTACTTCTTCGGGATCAGCAACTACTTCGCCGTCAATTTTTAGTAGTAGATGTTCCGTATGCATAACTTTTGACCGGTTTGTGCATTTGTTAACAATTTGCCAGATTTCTTTACTAGAGTTTGTTGAATTATTAATTTTTTCCCTAACTGTTATTTTTTTTGCTTTCGTGATAACCCTTCTGTAAATTCTGATGTAGTTTTTTTTGTAGTTTAAAACACTAGTTTCAAGATGATTACCATTATTAGCACATAAAATACGTTTCATTCTACTAGACACTTTCACACCTTTGGTGACCCAATTTAGTTTATTACTCTTTATAAAGTTAATTTTACGTTTCTTTTTTTTATAACTATTTTTAAAAAGGTCTGTGAACTTTTTTATAAATGTGTTAATTCCCATGCTGTTCCAGTCGTGTGTCAATATTCCCTGCTTAAAATATGTGCCGTTATTAGAATTAAAAACTCTTTTATTTATAACAATATGCTGGTCGTAGTTACTTGACTTGCTTGTCACAGATTCCAACCTAAATTTTCCTAAAAGGCCCCCATGTCCATCAGCCAAACCATTATGGTCTACGTCACAATCCTTTACACAATATTCAGGCAGATTTGTTAAGATATTGTCGATGCACGAATATGAGTCATTTCGAATAAAAGTTGCAGCGTTAACGAGATGCCTAAAATTGTAACATGTTAATAAGCTGACAAATTCAGTGCGTTTTTTATTATCTAAAAGTAAATCTATATTAAAGTCTCCGCATATAATGCATTTTCTATTGAATAAATGTTCCAACAATTTTTCCATGCGTGTCATAAAAAGTTCAAAATTAGCGTCATAAGGGCTACGATAACAACAGCATATGTAAAGGCCAGTATCGACATCTTTAATACAACATATTTCAAAGCTATCCATCTTATAAAGTTTGTTAATAACATCTACATTCTCTACCTTTCTATCCACGTGTCCCAGGATCAAACTACCCCCTCTAGACTTTTTGTGTCTGGTGTTGTATGAAATCAGGTTATAGTTATCTAAAGAAAAAGAAAAGATGGACTTGTCGTTTAAAAAATGTTCACTAATGCATATGTAGTCTACACTAACATCAAGAGATTGTATATAAACATCCAATTCATTCTTCTTATTGCTAATACCACACACATTCTGGTGAAATATATTGACATTTTGTAAAACAGGTGTGATTATTTCATTCTGATTACAGTTACTACTTCTAGCATTATGTAAACTAGTGTCTCCCATTTCAATACCTACGAAAAAAATCATCAGCTTGCTGTACTGCCTTGGCACAAGTTTGAGTATTTGAAGGTTCTGTGATTTTATTTGGTAATGATTTAGCAACTGATTGGAAGTAATATGGTATTGTACCCTTTCGGGGAATAATTTTATTATTACTACTGGTAAGGTTACATTTTTCAGTCTTCCAAGAAATTATGTTTTTGCGCACTATATTGTTACAGTATTTCATATAGTTGTTTCTATACTGAATTCGTAAAATCTCTCTTAAAAATAGCCGTGATTTGATTATTGTGTTTTGTTTATATCCACTGTCAATAAATTCTACATGCTTCAAATTATCACATATAAGATTAAAAATAGAATTAATTTTAGATGAGTTTATGTATCTCGCGTTGTGTACATTTCCAACTAGAACATTTGTGTGTGAGATTTTAACTAAATTATAATGTAAGAAGGATTGCATAGTAATCGGATTGTCATCGTTAGTGCCTGTCAATATTATTACAAAGTCTCTTTCGTCAAAGTTTTTACATAAAGAAATACATGAGTTAACTATTTCATCTGTGGGTGCCATCGGTTTTATTATAGACAGTACCTCATAGTCCGCTCCTAAGTCACGCCGTAGCAAACTACCTACATCGCTTTCCTGTTCGTCAGTAAGAATTAGAACTTTGTTCTTCCTGGATTTTATGTTGGTCTCCTGCGTTTTAGTTGATGTTGGGTTATCTGCACACTTTCTATATCCGGTAAAAGAGGTTCTCTGTAACGCAGTCTGTTTAGATTCAAGTTCAGAAATTCTGTCAAAAGATGCGCTTGTCGAGGGTTGCTCAGTTTTAGTTTCAGTTTCTGGCATGGTGTTTATAGATTTCCCTTCTTCGGTGTTTGTAATGTCGTTAGGTTTCAGAGGTGAAACACAGAAACTGTTTGTCAGTCGACGTCGTACGCTCCTTTTAGAACCTGATGATATGTTATGATTGAAAGCAGTCAACGGGCTTCTGCACAATTGTTTTAGTACGCCGAGTTCTTGATTCATATTCACTACTTGTTTCTTTAAGTCTAAGTTTTCAATAACAATATTTTCCAATTCATTTTGTGTACTTTCAAGTTGAGCTTTTAATTCCTTTATTTCTGCCTTTAATTCCAACATGTACGTGGAACAAATATTTGAAGATAGGTCTAAGCTTCTGCCTAGTATTTCATCACAAGACATTAAACTCGTGTCAATTATGCTGTGTTCCAGAGACTCCATTGATCGTGATTTAATTTTAATCATTGGTTGCTGTTTTCTTATGGTGATATTATTGACTTGTTCCATGTTGTGGTATATCACCTCGCCGGCGCCAGCGCACACAAACTAGGTGAATTGATGAAATACGACTTTTAAACATACAAAAAGAGCACCGATCGCGGGGATCGAACTCACTACCAGTCCTTTACTCAGGCGGCCTCTTACGTTCCGAGCCAACCGGACAGATAGTGTAGTGGTTGAAAATATAGGGCAGCTTTGTCGATGTGTTAAAAAAAGTTCGTTATGAATAAAAATTAAATGTCGGTACAAGATTTTTTTTGACAATGTTCTTTGTTAGGTCACTTGCACTTTGTCGTATTTTCTTGTTTGTTTTTTGCACCTTTTGTAACGTTTCTATCAACATTAACACAGATTTCTTAATGTTTGTTTTAAATAAGTTTATGGCTTTGGCTATTGCGCCATTGGAGTCACTCAAACCAGAGTTATTACAGTTTATAGATCACGTACATTAACACATAGATATCTTTGTTGTTCATAATTTTCTGGCTTAGATAACACTTGCACAGTCAGTTCTCACTTAATATTACACTTATTTAACGTTATTGAGAAGTTATTACACAGTTAGACATTTTTTAAAATAAATATGTACAGAGCTCGATGTTTACATGACGGATAGCGCCACCTGATTTAGGCAGATGCTACGCCTAGGTTTCTTAAGGCTCGCCCCGTTCCGTTTGCGATTAAAGACAGGGTTGAGAAGGAAATTGACCGCCTAGTGGCAGAACGGGTACTTAAACCAGTTTCTTTTTCTCAATGGGCGACACCAGTTGTACCTATCGTTAAAAAATCGGGAGATATTCGTCTGTGTGGCGATTATCGCAGTACGGTCAATCAGGCTTCTGAGTCGGATACTTATCCTATGCCAACTGCTAACGAAGTGTTTGCTATCATTGCTGGTGGAAAATACTTTACCACATTGGATTTAGAACGTGCATATACACAGGTAGTAGTAGACGAGAACACAGCTAAATTGCTGACTTTGAATACGTGCAAAGGTCTTTACACTGTTCACAGGCTGGCGTTTGGTGTAAAAGCATGTCCAGGAATATTTCAAAGGTTGATAACAGCATTGCTGGCAGGTGTTCCGGGAGTTGCGGTTCTAATTGATGACATTATCATTAGCGGACACACCTTGCCAGATATGTGCAGACGCCTAGACATGGTATTGACACGCATACAGAGAGCTGGACTGCGACTCAACTCCAGTAAGTGCAAATTTGCTAAAGAATGTGTAGAGTTCCTGGGATTTGTCATCGACGCCGACGGCATTCATCCAGCGCCCGGTAAAGTGGAGTCTATCACTAAAACACCGGAGCCCAAGAATGTCCAGCAGCTGCAGGCATTTTTAGGTTTGTATAATTTTTATGAGAGGTTCATACCTCACAAGGCGACTATACTTGAGCCACTTCACAGGTTGCTTGACAAGTCACACAAGTGGCAATGGACAGACCTAGAACAAGAAAGTTTCGACAAGGCGAAACAATTACTATCTTCAGATATTACATTAGTACATTATGATTTAAACAAACCTTTGGTAATGACGTGTGATAGCTCTGAATATGGTGCAGGTGCAGTATTGTCTCACGTTATGGAGGACGGCCAAGAACGACCTGTTGCCATGAGTTCAAGAACATTACATTCACATGAGCGGAAATATTCTCAACTTGATAAAGAAGCGACGGCGATTATGTTTGGGATTCAAAAGTTTCATAACTACTTAATGGGAAGGTCTTTCACCATAGTAACGGACCACAAACCGTTGGTCAGTATATTTGATCCAAAAAAGCCAATACCTAATATTATATCACCACGGTTAACAAGAATTTCTATTGTACTAACTTCACACAGTTACAACATAGTGTACAAGCCGGGCCAACAAATAGGAAATGCAGATGGTCTTAGTCGCTGGCCACAACCAGTGCCTGAGCAACCTGAGGAACAACTTTGTGACATTCTATTGATGGCGGAGGCTCCTGAAGACTTTCCTGTGGACATCCAGCAGATTGAAAGTCTTTCAAAAAAGGACAAGATACTTTCGCGAGTTATACATCATATTTTGAGCGGTTGGCCTCCGAAAGTCACGGAGGAAGAGCTACGCATATATTGGTTACATCGGAGTGAGCTCTCTATACACGAAGGCTGTATTCTTCTAGGTTGTCGCGTAGTGGTGCCACCGTCACTACGTAGTGAGGTTTTACGCACGTTACACAAATCACATAGCGGTATTGTACAAACAAAAGCTTTGGCCAGGAGCTACGTGTGGTGGCCTCAGTTAAATGAAGATATCGAGTCAATGGTCGGCAACTGCAATAAATGTCTCGAAAGTCGACACATGCCACCAAGGACCAGCTATGAGTGGGTTGTACCCACAAGACCATGGTCTCGCATAAACGTTGACTTTGCGGGACCTTATCAAAATAAAGTCTTTTTAATTATAGTCGATGCATATTCCCGATGGCCTGAGGTGTTCATCGTTAATAATATGACTACAGAAACAGTTATCAAACATTTAAGAATGATCTTTGCTACACATGGGTTATGTGAGACATTGGTCTCTGACAACGGGACACCGTTTGTCTCATCTGAAATGAAACGATTCTTAGATTCCAATAAAATAAAACACATTACCACGGCGCCATACCACCCTGCAACGAATGGTTTAGCGGAACGCATGGTACAAACTGTAAAAGACAAGTTACGTAAAATGGACCAACTACCATGGGATATTAGGATGCCTAATATGTTGTTAGGATTAAGAGCGACGCCATGTGCAGGGACAGGGAAAAGTCCTGCTGAATTATTGATGAATAGACGACTACGGACCTTACTCGATACTATCCAGCCTTACAATAAACAGCATGAGCAAGTTGAACAGCAAATCGTTAACAATGGTCTGAGGAAACATAGGGATACCAATGTTGGTCAAAGTGTTATGTATAGAAACTACGGTAGAGGACCACGTTGGTTATCAGGCACAGTGACGAGTAAAGATGGCCCATCGAGTTACAAAATGTGCCGAAACGTACGTTACGTGTATTAATGTAAGATTTACTCTTTTTTATTGTAAAGATATTTGCACACCTGTTAAGGTAGGATATGGCATAAGAGCTTCGGTTGTATGTTTCACCTCATGTACCTACCCATATTGACGCAAATAAATGATTTGATTTGATTTGATTTGATTAGACAAAGTAACAACTGAAGACGGAGATGTTGTCAATAGGCATATTGACCAAATACTAAAGAAAAAACCAGGGAATGACGTTACTGAAGAGGAAGGGAGGAATACTGCTAATGGCAGGGAAGACCAGTCAGACAGCCAGGAACAAGAAGAGACAGGAGATACAGAGGACAGTCAAGGAAGTGAGCAAGTAATACAGATACCTAGCTCAGAAGAATGGGCTGACATGTTAGGAATACCTAGCGGAGCAGAAGCCAGCTATGCCGGTGGCAAGTTAAAACACAAATTGTGCTCGCATCCCAAGTCACCTTATGCCAGGCCCAGTGATAACAACTTCATTCTGTAACTACTAGTATTAAGTATCAGTTCCTCAATTTTCTTCTGTTTCTCATTGAATAAATGTTTATTGCTACAAGAGCTAGTAGATTGATAGTTTATGTACTTAGTGGTGTTGTACACTTTTGGTTTATATAATTGTTGTGCATACTTGGGGGAAAGGTATGTTATGTATCAATTATGTAGGTATTTGGAAACCTTCTTGACTAATAAGGTATTTATAAGTACCCTACACTTGCATTTGTAAATCCAGTATAGTGCTACCTAGTGCTTGCTAAGAATAAAACAAATGTTACTGAATGCTTGTTTTATAGAACATAATACTAGCGAAGTCAATATGACTAATAACTTCACCAATTGTGAATCGATTTTGATGATTCTTTTTTGTTTGGAAGAAAATTACTTTGCTTCTCTTTGGTGAAGATCTTCAGAGATATACAATGGAACTCTTCAATTATAGACAGCAAATCGCTTGAATGTTTATTGTTTTCACCACATCATATGATGGCAAATTTTCATTAGATATGTTTGGCCCAAAATTCAGCTATGCGAACTCCGCTCGCTGATGCAGTCATAAGATCATCAAGTGTGCAGGTGTCAGGGCAAGATACTATATTCTATACTCATATTATAAAGCTCAAGAGTTTGTTTGTGTGGTCGGTTGAATGCGCTAATTACAGGCACTACTGGTTCGAATGAATAAAATATATTTTAGTGTTGCATAGTCCATTTATCGAGGAATACTAACATCACGCTACAACTAAAAGGGGCGGAGCATCAATGATAAATGTTGCAAAAGCGGTAAAATTTTTCACTTCTCATACTCTAAAGTTCGCTTTTATGTCGTGGGTCAGGGGTAGGCAATATACAGTCGCTTTTTATGCTCTAGCTAAAGCATAAAGTAAAATCTTCGTCGAAGACCAAGGCAATCGGTCCAACAGCCACATGAACAACTTTAACTTCATAGAATAACCTCTTTATTTTAATTCGTTTCGTTAGTATTGTCTGTCTGTTCATCTGTCTGTCTGTGCGTCTGTCTCTCCGTCTAAATATTATTTGTCCATTACATGCTTCACATCTGTACATACCTCTTGAAAGAAAAATAGTAAGAATGCGTCGAGATCATAGTCGGTGATGCTGCGGCGCACGAGCTCAGCGCGCACCTCCCAGTCCCGCGCCGTCGCCTCACGCACCACGATCTCACCCTGCATGCTCAGAGCTCCACAGTCTCGTGTGGCACTCACTGACACACCAGCACACACAGCACACGACACCCGCGGAACCGTCGGAGCACTGGCGTGTCCGATCTGAACACTGGCTCCACGTACTCACAATGACACATTCACATACACATTTTGTAATTATCTCAATAACATCCTCATCATAATGATATTTTCCTGTAGCACTCACTGTCACCTGGAATTCCTGGAAAACAAAAACAACAAACAAAACAACTTTGTTTCATTTCATCTCTCCAACTGTCACTACAAACAACATTTTATCAGCCGACCAACTGTCAAAGTCACAAAACTTTTTTAAAATTGGCTAATTGTCTTTTGAGAAGCCTAGCTGTCAATGAGTCTTTATCGCACAGAAATACAAAAAACACAGCGGCACAGAATATGGATTAAAATATGGACACCTACAATAATTTAAACTCAACACACAAAAAATTAAAAATAAGGTAGTGCCTCCTTCTAATAATTGAGGAGTAAAACACAAGTTCAAGTGTCGTCAGTCGCAGTTGCTGGTAGAACCGCGCGCGCGAAATAAGAACTAACTTGCTGTGCGAGGCGCCGCTCACGAGCGCGCTCCGCACTCTCAACCTCATTGCTGAGGACTTGGACATAATCTGAGAATTTGCTATATCAAAAACAGTTAAACCAAAGAGATTTAGAAAGAGTCTGCTTAGAGCGGACATTGGGACTAATTTCATACAAAAATTTTGATGTCGTACGTCAGTAGCGCTATCTAGCTAGGAATAGGGAACGTGCACAACGACGGTGCTGCCAACTGGCGTGACCAATCCGAATCTTGTGCTCTATTAATGCTTGACATTGACTTTTTTAACAAGTAAACAGAATTAATTTTATAGTGAAAATTAATTAACTAATCATAATGCATTGTTGCATTTCTGGATGTAGGT
Source organism: Xestia xanthographa (assembly GCA_905147715.2). Taxonomy (NCBI): domain Eukaryota; kingdom Metazoa; phylum Arthropoda; class Insecta; order Lepidoptera; family Noctuidae; genus Xestia; species Xestia xanthographa. The sequence goes on from LR990664.1 coordinate 1,219,633, forward strand.
ACCAATACTACCAATACATCCACAAAAATGAAAATAAATCAATTAGCGTAAAATTCTATTACTTTCCAAAGAATACTACTATCATACCATGTTTTGGTGAAAAACGCAAAAAATGGATAAACGCAGTAAAGAAAAATATTTGAAAACAACTTGTTTTTGTTACGCTGCATTGAAAAGGCCCTCAAAATCAACCGTCCATACAAACATACCAGAACCATTTAAGTATACTTCACCATACACGTGTTCTACTAGACCGCACTAAAGTTCACACCGAAATACCCCTCAACAGTTAATCAAAGACTCCACATGTACTCAGAATATAAACATGGTTATACCCACAATAATGTTTTTAGTTGCCTGCACTCCTTTGGTTTTTTTAAGTTTTGTATCTAAATGCTACGGACTGCATTTGATTGATTGCTTCATCAAATGATTGTGAACTAATTGATTTGTTAGAGCCTGGAGATAGGTACTGTCTGTTCTCGCTGATAAAGGATTCCCTTCCATTGTAACATGAGTTGAAAATAAGAAAGCTATCTTATTTATGCCAGCCACCATGTCTTCATGCACCACTATTTTCAACAGAAAGTAAACGAAAGATATAAAATTCTCATTTGTATTTACGCTGACGATCGTTATTGATCGACCGGAACTCATACTTTGTGCCTTTTAGCTTATTCAAAAATAATATAATTGAAGAGATCATTTTGTTTACGTAAATTGAAAGCACGACGAGAAGTGATAAGTTTCCTTTTCTGTCCGCATAGTGTCTCTTTTGTCGATTAGTGCTGCCACCTATAGTTCCTGCACGTTCCCTATAGAAAAACACGGCTCAACTTTAGAAACGTGCTACCCGAATTTGAGTATATTGATAAATAAAATAAATAAATAAATAAAAATTTGTTTATTTCTCTTCCACAAATAAAAAACTTACAGTAAGTACTTATGTTGTAACATATCTTTAGACAGGAAAAAGTATTTTATTTGTGGGAGACTGGCGCCTAAACTAAGCCGAGGCCTGTATTTTAGGACACCAGGTCCCCACTAAAATGCATATTAGGAGATCTAACAAAAGTAGTATATACTTATTACAATACACATCAAAGTTTTTAAACCAGATAGGCAAACTTATATTAATAGTACTACATAATTAAGATAGAGTAGAAGAGTAAACGAGTGTGTTTTTGTGTGGCACTGTATGAGTGGCTTTATGAGCGTGTGTTCATGAATGAGTGTTCTGTGTGGTGTAGTGATGTCGTGTCAGTGTGTGAGTGCTGTCGTATGAGCGTGTGTTCATTTATGAGTGTACTATGTGAGGTGTGTGGTGATTGTGTGTTATGTGTTACAAATACTACAAAACCTGAGACTAAATAAATAATAAATTTACTTTTTTATTTCCAGTAGTTCCTCAGTCTCCTTATAGTCCAATCCCAACAGCCATGAAGTTACCTTTCCCTTACATTCTTTTGAATTAGAATTGAATATATTTTTAATTTTATTAATTTGATTATATAATCTAGGTGCAATAAAGTTATAAAATTTTTGTGCGAATCTAGTTTTGGTTTTAGAGGTTTTGCAAACGGCATAGTGCCTTCTTGTGTTAGCAATCTCCTGGTTAAACGCCGATATATCTCCATGTAGTCGAAGGATGCTCAGAAGAATGTACAGTTGTCTAACTGTTAGTACACCGGTTTCTTGATATAATTTCCGGGTAGAAAAGAGTCTAGGCTTAAAGAAGGCAACCTTTAAAATCAACCTTTGAGCTCGCTCTAGCTCCAACAATTTTGTTTTGTCCGTGCCGCCCCATGTAGTAATACAGTAGGTCACAATAGATTGGATCAAGCCCTTGTAAACCATGATCAGTGTCTTTCTATCTGCTATGTGTCTCAGTTGTCTAAAAATGTACGTAAGTTTACGCACTTTCTGGGCGACATTATGAATGTGTTCTCCAAACGATAGTCTATTGTCAATAGTAACGCCTAAGTAACGTATTGATTTGACAGATTTTATTTGCGGACAGTTACTACACTGTAATACGGGAGGAACTGAGCATTGGTGGGCAAATATTTGGGATACGCTTTGTGAAGTCACTGCTAGGTGACGAACAGAAAATTGCATGAATTTGGTCTTGTCCGCATTCAATGTTAATGAATTTGCAGACAGCCAGTGGCAGATAGTGTTAAACCCAGCCTGTGTTTTAGCATAAACCTCTTCCCAGGTGTCACCAACAAATGTCAAAGTAGTATCATCTGCATATGAGATAATATTACAGTCTTGGATTTGGAGCTGACAGAGCTCATTTATATAACATAAAAATAAGGTGGGCCCAAGAATACTCCCTTGCGGGACTCCAAACGTCATTTTAAGATCATCACTCGTGTAGTCACCGATATTCACACACTGAGATCTTCCCGATAAATAATCAGCGAAAAGATCAAGCTGTTTCCCCCGAATTCCCATGCTGTTAAGCTTGTTTAAAAGGTTGGAGATACAGACTGTGTCAAACGCCTTAGCAAGGTCAAGGAAGATGGTAATACATTTCTTATTTGCATCCATTTTTTTAACTAAATAGGTGGTGAAATTATGAACAGCCTGATCAGTAGATTTGCCTGCTCTGAAACCAAATTGTGATGAGGAAAGAAGTTGATTCGATTCTAGATAATCTATAAGCCTACCATTTATAATTCGTTCAAATACTTTTGACAATGATGTGAGGATTGATATAGGTCTGTAGTTGTTGACACAGTCGGTATCCCCTGCCTTGTGTATAGGAATAAGTATAGATTTTTTAAGTGCATTGGGGAAAACACCAGCCTCTAGGCAGCGATTTATGAGATCGGTAAGCACAGGAGCAACAATGCCTACAACTTTTTGCAGGAACCTAGACGAAACGTTGTCCCAACCCGCTCGACAATCGTGTTTTAGGTTAAGTATAATTTTTGTAACTTCCTCGCAATCCACATTTAGTAGGACAAGAGAGTTACAGGGTGAACGTTCTTTATGTTCATCGACATTTTGAAAAGGTGGGGTAGGAGGTATAATTTGTGCTAGTCGACTACCGACACTAGCAAAAAATTCATTTACAGTGTTGATAGACAACTGCGGGGAGGAGTTAGCAGATAGCAAGTCTTGAGAAGAGCTATTTTCTTTACTATTATTATAACTTGTAATAGCTTTTATAGAATTCCATAACTTTTTGGAATTATCTTTAGCCATTTGCAGTTGATCTTTTTCATACTGACGTTTCAGTTTTTTCAGTAGATTAGTAGTAGTGATGCATGGGGGGTGTAGAGAGCGGTTTAAATAACTGCCCACAAGCATTTTTATTTGCCGGAACATTCTTAATTTTGCTACTGGGATATATAATTTGGATGCAAGAGCAAGTGAAACGAGCTCGGGACTTGGGGCACCCCGACACGGATAGATTAGGTTAGAAGTAGTACACATAAATAGAAAGCTTCTTACAAATTTTCAATACGCGGACGCCCACGGTTTATGAGATTTAATTCTTTGAAGTTTCTATACAGATTGGAAAATAGCACTAAATTTGCACATTTTTAGGTTGGTTAAATTGTCATGGTAGACGTCAAAGTTGACATTTCACGTTCCGTTGACGGTAGAAGTGTGTATTTAGCATTGACTTGAGAAGTAGATGGACTGGAAATACCTACAAAAAAAAGGTGCCACAAAATTTCTCATAAAATGGCTGCCAATGATAGGGATGTACCAATTAGGGAATATAGTGTTACTATAATAAGTATCGATACTAATACTACATAATAGTTTTACGAGTCTTACTAGTTAACACGTTTGAATCATATTTACTAAGCACTTCGCCCGCGAAAATTGTGATAGCTCGGCTAATTTGCATGACATCAATATAATTTTATATCCTATGTTACTCGGTAAAGATGTAGCTTTCTAATGGTAAAATATTTTTTAACACTAGTTCTTGAGTTAAATCGTAACAAACACACAAACAAAAAATCAAATCTTTCCTCTATATTATTAAAGCATAGATTCTTGCAGTCCGTTGTAACAAAAAAATGAGTAAGTTTAATGCTCTTCTGATATCTGACCGTTATTATATGTAGTGTTTTTTCTGCACAGAATTTATAAACAATTTTAGTCGCATCACTTTTGCGCTTTCGCTTATTTTATATCTGGTCTGTAGCTTCTAGTAGGTATGCGGACTAGGTTTGCCAGATACAGTAATTTCATTTCCTGGCCAATTCGAAGGATACTAATTTGGTGGGTACGAAAATAGTTATTGGTCTTTGTAAATTGCATTTCTTGTAATATTTTACAAACATACCAATACACATAAGTATGTCTAAAATCAACTTACCAGCTTTAATTGCTCATACTATGCAGATTATTTTTTAAATATGAAAACACAAACATTAATTGAGTATCGCACCTCGTTTTTAATTATTCATTAAATAAAACTTCGGTAAAAATCATCACCATCATCATTTCAGCCGAAAGACGTCCACTGCTGGACATAGGCCTCCCCCAAGTGTCGCCACATTGACCGGTCCCGTGCGACTCGCATCCAGCGGATTCCTGCAACCTTCACCAGGTCATCGGTCCACCTAGTGGGAGGCCTTCCAACGCAACGTCTTCCGGTTCGCGGTCGCCACTCCAGAACTTTTCGGCCCCATCGGCCATCCGTTCTGCGAGCAATGTGCCCTGCCCACTGCCACTTAAGTTTGGCAATTCTTCGGGCTACGTCGGTAACCTTTGTTCTCTTGCGGATGTCTTCATTTCTGATTCGATCGCGCAAGGAAACTCCGAGCATAGCCCTCTCCATTGCCCTTTGGGTGACCTTAAGCTTTCTGATGAGGCCCATTGTGAGCGACCACGTTTCGGTCCCGTATGTAATCACTGGCAACACACACTGGTCATAGACTTTCGTCTTGAGACACTGCGGTAGGTTGGACGAGAAGATACCGCGCAATTTAGGTAAAAATCAACATGTGTTTTATTTATTCAATAAACATTTGGTATGAAAACAACAATATTATGTATATCAAAATAAAACAAACTACCTATTCATTTCTAAACAATGTTAGTTTGTTCAAAAACTGCTTTCCGAGGCACGGAGGAAACTCGGTATGTAATGGGTGGTCACCCATCCACAGTCCAACCTAGGCAAACATCAGATTTTTTAACGTTGCTCGTCTCACAGAAAACAGATGACTCTTGATGTTGTTTTTTGATGGATGCCTGAAAAAAATAGGAATTTCGTTATGCAATATTTGTTTTGTATTATGTAACGGGCTGGTGTCCGTAACTCCACGTCAAATTCGTCAGTCATAACGCATAATCTTTTTTCGACCCGATTAGCACACGTATGTACTATACCGTTATTGTACCAGCACAGCGAAGGAACTAGTATCGGAAAATATTACCGCAACGGTACCACACTATTCCGCCATGACATAATATTGTAAACAAACGAATGAAATTATGAAATTAAAAAAGGTCTGTTGGACGAAAATAAGCCCAAATATGAACACTACAGCCATAAATTCACGATCCCTTAGCATTTTTTTCATCAAAAGTGTATTACTATGTGTAATAATTCATGAAAACCGGCTACTAACGTGTGAAAAGACAATTTAGGTTGATTTTCCTTCTTTCTTGCACAACACATCATAACACAACACGCAGGCATGTTGAATAGCTGTTTTCCACCATATACGTGCAAATTTTATAGATAAACTCTTCGTAATTTTCTCACAAATCTTAATAATTGCAAAAGTAAACACTCATTTGACAGCAGAACTACCACAAAACTCGTCGCATAATATGGCGGATACGGCACTTACCTACAACTGTTACTACGTCACAACAAAATGTTGTCATTATGAGCAACAGCTGAAATATTGTTGTCTCTTTTATCAAATACGATTACCACATTAAATAGAATGAAGCAAAACGATATTTCACATTCTGTTTCGTATTTCACTCACATTTGTCTATGCAAATGTAGGTATAGAATATCGGGGCCCCTCCATATTTCTTTCTATCTCTATGGTATTTAGTGTATTTTACGTGTTTTATTCAATTTTATGAAATGTTTTTTTTACATTATAATTTTATTTTATTTGGGAAAACAAACGGTTACACATTACAGGAATTATATCTAGGGTGTGAGTAAATGTACAACCAACGACATTTTCCACATATTATAAAAACAGTTAAAAGAATAAAAACAGATAAAATAAATATGAGTAACTATGCCCATAGCATTGATACCTATTTTTGGGAAAATTGTTGAAAAGGTGATGTTTAATTGTCTATACTTTCTTTGAAACACACAATATTCTAACGTCCAGCCAATATGGTTTCAGGAAAAACAAATCCATTATTATTCGGCATGTGACGATGCACAGCATCGGTGAGAGGGCGCTGTATACTTCCCGTTAGTTGTGAGCCAATCACAGCTCTCGTATGGTTCCGGTAGTCACGTGGTCCCAGGTGGCGTGTTCGCTAGTGGCGGACTTTTAAGTTTTACCTCATAGCGTCGCGGTCGTTACTTCTCGAGCAAGCAACATCTAAATTTTGTATTTGCAGCTACTTTTTAATACTTTGAATCTTATTTTATTTTTATTTTTAAATTAAAATAAGTGCTAAGTGTTTGTATTGTTTTGCACAAAGGGCTGGTGCCCGCAGCTCCACGTCTAAGCGCGTATTTTACGTGCGGAGTGCTAAGTGTGCTAAGTGTTATAAATAAATATGAGTGAAAATCAAATAGATAGTGCAATCTATACATATTAATATAATTAATATAATAAAACAGTAAAAAAACTGTGTCTGTACATTGAATATATTAAAAAAGAAAAGTAATAATTGAGGGGGGTTTAGAAACAGTAATAGAGCACGAATCCAAAAAAAAAGTTCTGTCTGTTTGTCTGTTTGTTTGTACACGCTAATCTTCGGAACTACTGGACGGATTTGAATGATTTTTTTGTTGTTGTATAGGTATTAAGTCTGGGCAAGATATAGGCTATAATTTATCTTGGAAACTTGAACACCTGATGCAGAACCACAACAGACCAGCTGAACTATAAGAGATACAAAAATGGTACCATATTTTGTGGTATTGTTCCACGTGATGGGCATTTTCTGCTGAGAGAATAAATTTGAAGATCTGGAACACCTGATGTGGAACTCCAAGAGCCCAGCTACACTTACATATATATAGGAATGACGTTTTAGCAAAAGTTGTTCAATCTGATGAGCACTCTCTGTTGACTTATAAAAATCGAAGATCTGGAACACCTGTTGTGGAACTCCGAGAGCCCAGCTACACCATAACACATATAGGAATGACGTCTTAGCAAAAGTTGTTCGGTCTGATGGGCATTTCCTGTTGACTTATAAAAATTGAAGATCAGAAACATCTGATGTGGAAATCAAAGCTATCACTAATTTCAATGTATAATTATAAAATAATATAAGCTGGGAGTACCTCCACGCGGTCAAGGTGGTAACAGTTTAGGACTGATTTTCGATGATAATGGTGTATCATTGAAAATTTGAGTCTACTGGCCAAAACTATGTCTTCCGGCTTATGTTATTTTAGTGTTTAATTTCCTTTTCCATTTATCTACGTGGCACGGTAGCCTACCCGGTAACGCAGCGGAGCAGTCACTTAGATTTTAATAAAACTATAACCATGCCTAGAAAGAGGTCAAATCTTTCCCAGTGTTCCAAAGGAGCTAAAAGATTGAGGATCATAAGATGCCAAGAATCTACCGAAGAGCGTCAGGAGAGACTTGATGCTGTTCGAGAACATCCAGGCTTCAACTTGCTCCGTGGAAACCTCTTCGGATCGCGAAGCACACTTGCGTTCTCAGCGTATTTACGCATCTACATCCAGGTGTCTAGAGACCAGTGAAGAAAATGATGCGCGACTGACCGCTGATCGTGAACGTCTGCATTGTCTCGCGAGTTGGAGAGATTCACGGAAAGAGAATTACGCTTGAGTTCTCAGCGTATCTACACATCGACTTCTAGGTATCTAGAGACAAGTGGGGAATGTGATGCGCGACTGACTGCTGATCGTGAACGTCACGCATTGTCTCGCGAGTCGGAGACGTTCACGGATAGAGAATTGCGCTTCGACATCAGACGTATCAGATCTTCGATTTTGACGACCCCGTTGTCGCTGGCATAAGCAACAGGTTCCGCGTACGAAGTCGCGGGCAGAAGCTAGTAGTGAATAATTGTGGTTCGGATCAAGAAGTGCAGGTAGGCGACGACTTGATGTCTTCAGCGTGCCGTACAACCCCGGCTACCAAGAAGCGATTCGAGCTCTTCGCAATCTTATTCTTCTTTCTTCTTCTCCGATGTATTGCGGATGGCGTTTTTCCTTGTGTATGGCGACGTGGCTTTATACGAATAATTCCAAAAAGTGGTGATAAGCCACCGGACGACCCTAAGTCTTACAGGCCCATTCATTACCCTACTGCCATCTTTGGGAAAACTCCTGGAGCGCCTTATCGTTCCACGTTTGCTGCCAGACGGGCCAAAGTTTCATAACAACCAATTCGGTTTCACCGTGGGAAAATCTACCGTAGACGCGGCACTTTCTGTTAGAAAAATTGTTAATAACTCGGAACACAAGTACGTGGTTGGATATTTCCGGGGCTTTTGATAACGCATGGTGGCCGATGCTACTACTTAAAATGAAGAATCGCGGCTGCTATAAAAACATATATAATCTTGTTTATTCATATTTTTTAAATGGTTCCGCGAAACTCAAACTCGGACATCATTCTATGTCAAAGTCCCTTACCATGGGATGTCCTCAGGGCTCGGTAATCGCTCCGTATCTGTGGAATTTAGGTTTCGATGATTTTCTCGCGATTTCTCTCCCACCCGGCTGTTCATTAACCGGTTACGCGGACGACGGCCTGCTGCTCATTCAGTCGAGTACTCGGGCTGGACTCGAGAATTTAGCTGACACTTGCCTACGATTAATATCTCAGTGGGGCGATCGAAACCGTCTGACCTTTGCACCGCAAAAAACTTATCAACTAATTTTAAAAGGTAATCTTAAATCGTGGCCTAGTATTAAATTTAATAACGTTCCCGTGAAAAGAAAGCAGTCCGTGTGCTACCTTGGTTTGGTCTTAGAGAAGAATTTTTCATTTATAGATCATATAAAAACTGTCGGTGAAAAAGCTAAAAAGAACTTTTATGCCTTAACGAGAATATCCAAATCTACGTGAGGTCTGTCATTTCTAACTTTAAAGACCATTTATGGGGCTACCTATTTGGGGTGTATGTGCTACGGGGCACCTGTTTGGGCCGATAGGGCCACCATAGGAGCGGTACGACGTAAATTGCTTCAAAGCCAGCGTTTGGCTTTGATATTCTTATGCAAAGCGTATAGGACGGTTAGTACTGACACAGAATAGATAACGTACAGAAGTTGCACTCCTTTGATCTTGAAGAAAGCCGACATTATAAATACCTAAACTGGGCCCGCTCGTCCAAAATTGTGCCTTGACGCCACGCGTTAGCGTATTTTATTCGGCGTCTCACTGCTTAATGGCCGGTCGGTAGGGTTGCCTCAAATACTCAAAATAAAATACTACCAACATTTTTGTATTTTAATGTATTATTATTTAAATGTTAATTAAAACTTTTGTAATTACAATTGTTTTACTCTATTATAATGTCTCATTCATATATTTTGCGTTCTCTAAAATTACGATTACTTATTAAATTTAATAGCAGCATAAATGCGAAATCTAACAAATAGGTAATTTTAAAATAAACTCTGATGGGAAGCATGGACATGGAGCAGTGAGATTTAGATAAAAAGACATATTTTTTTTCTACATTTATTAACAGCAACAGTTTATCCGGCTTATCATTTTCACTAGTAATGATTAATGATCAATAAATCAGTCAGTTAACAAACACGAAGTACGAGTACGTAGGTACGCGACGCAAGGTCAAAAGAGCGCGAAAAATTAACGCGGCATACGTACGCAGTTACGCACGGCTGGAGCGCGACATCCCTAGAGAGCTTGCATATTCAATATGCGCGAAGCGGTAGGTAATTATCTCATGCCTACACACGGAGTGCAATAGCTCTGGTACTGAAGCCATACCGGTACTTGCAGGTGTACTTCCAGTCGATCTTGAAGTGCAGCGACGGGCTGCAATGTACTATAACGCGCGTGAGACCACGGACGCAAACTTTTTAACCCTACGTGACCGTGATAAGATTTCTAGATTATTCAAACCACAGACCGACGTCTGGGAGGAAATTTTGTCTGAATGGCAATGTAGGTGGGATAATTCCATCAAGGGCCGACACTTCCACCAGTTCTTTCCATCCGTTCGTGAACGGCTGGCCAGGACATGGCTGGAGGTTGATCACTGTGTTGCTCAATTTCTCACCGGTCATGGTAACTTTAAGAGTAAATTATTTTCCTTCAAGCTTGTTGAACCGCCTTTTTGTCAATGTTCCACATCTGACTGCGAATATGAACAATCAGCACATCATATTTTATGGGAGTGCAGTCTTTGGCAGAATGAACGCAATATTATGTTGGATAGTGTACAGGTTACATCCGGAGTTATTTACTACACAGAAACCCCTTGTACCTTGTAGAAACTAGAACAAATTTCCGTGCGTTCAAGCGTTTTTGCCATACCTATTATTGGAATCAAATATAACTGCTCACAACTTAGGACCCATTAATGTTAATATTTTATCCGTGGTGCTAGGCAACTGGGCCTATCCCAGTTGTAAACGTCCCTTTGCGCCTATTGGCCTTGTTACTTTGTGTCTCCTGCTGATATGGAGGGAAGTGGAAATTACGGATTTTCCTACTCCTCCGCTATACTTTTCTGATTAATTTCGTTGCGGGATCCAAGACAGTTAAATTCATTCTCTGGGACTTCGTCGATCTTCATTGTCTCGGCGCTTTTCTGGTGGTCGCCACTGTTGATTCTGGCTTTCAGGAGTTACAGTGGTTTGGGAACAGTGTGGCGGGCTTGTCCCAAAAAAAAAAATCTGATTCAACAGGTTCTGAGGTAAATAAATAAATAAAAATAAAAATAGCCTTTATTCCCTATAATTTACAATATTCTGTTTAAAATAGCTTAACCTATTATGGGGTCATCCATCTCTGGATGAAGGCCTCCTCCATCTGCTTCCATCTGTATCTATCTGAGGTAAAGCGACGGAAATGCGGTGAGTCATCAGATTTCTAACCTTGTGAACCAAGTGGCTGTACTAACGAACCGTTTAATGCAAAACGTGGGTACATCCGGTTCGACTCCGAATAATCATGCAGCGGCTCAGGTGCCCGAACCAGTTCCTGGACTGCTCCACGTTACCGTTGGATTTAAATTTAAATCGTCCGCCGGCGACTACCAATAATATATTCAGTGGAGTTCCGCGTTTAAATGTAAGCATTCAATTGTTAATACGCTCTAATCCGTACCACGTGAAGCGACTTCAAGCATTACAAAAGTTCGGTGATTCTTCGTGGAAATATGTGCGCTACGCGGACGCCTTGAAAATTCATAACGCTGCGCCTTAGCTTTGTCGAGCTTGATATTAACGATGTACTTCGACAGTTTGTTAAGGGCGAATTCCGAGAGATTGATAGCAGCCCTGTGTACTGCTTTAATTTCACAACGCGAGTTACTCAAAGCTTACAAAATTTCATTGGGTGGACAGCTTCTGATGCTTCACTTACAGGCTCTAGCATTTTTGATAAAATTTCGGAACATTTAATTTCTACACTCATCAAAATTCCAGAAAATTTGTGAGTAAATCATGCAGCTAGTTTGCGGAAAACGAGCTATATTTAAATAGAAAATCGCGCGGGAGCGTATCTTTAGCGAAATTGAAATTAAGAACTTTCGTGACGGTCTGCGTAAGATCCTCCGAGTTCTAATTGCCTATTTGATGAAATTCAACTGCGCGCCTACATTCAGAATACAGGTGGCATGGACAAATGGGTACGTCCTTGGTTCGGCACCGACAAAGGTCAAAATAAGACCACCCCTAAGGTGGCGGGCAGACCAAATAGACTTTCGCGAGCTCCCAATGAATCGCAGTCACACCACTTTTACGGAGGCTGTCACCGAGCGTATCGGGGACAGTGGCAGACGCTGCGGGCTCCGGAGGCCCTTCTCTGAATAATCACGGGAATCACGGGAATGCATCTGCCATTTACCTCCAAGCCACCAGCCACACCACTCTTACGGAGGCTGTCTCCGAGCGTATCGGAGGCAGTGGCATACACTGCGGGCTCCGGAGGCCCTTCTCGGAATTATCACGGGAATGCGTCTGCCATTTACCTCCAAACCACCACTGATTCATCCATCAGTACGAACCATGCGCCAATGCAAGATCGCACAATCGCTAGAAATGTCAATCCAGGTAGAACAATTCACTGCGTTACAAATTAAAAAAAATTTTGAGTACCCGCTTTGAAATGTCATGTTTTCTTATTTATACCTATCGCTTATTAAACATACATACAAATTTTCTTTTCATCACGTCTCATTTTTCTTCTGTAAGAATGTGCCAATTTATATTAAAAATTAAAAGGCAAAAACATATTTTAAAGAAATCTAATAAAATCAACCAGAATTTTTTACATTCATCAAGTTTAATTTTATCATTTAGGTAAAAAAAACTCAAAAAAAGCCATTTTATAAAATTTTAATACAAAATATCATGAAAATTTAACTTTTTCTTTTGTGCTCTGAATGATCTTCTCGTTTTAAATGCCAACAGTAATCACCTAGCATGGTTGTGTCCCAACGACCTTAAAATCGTTCCTCAAGCTTCTTTACATCCTGGTGGAACCTCTCACCCTGCTCATCACTGACCGCACCAAGATTAGATGGAAAGAAAGAAAAATGAGAATGAAGAAAGTGAATTTTTAATGACATTCTGCAACCCAACTTTTCGTATGCCTTTAACATGTCGTTAACCAGCTGTTCCGCATTTTCGGCTCTGTGGTTCCCTAAAAACCCTTTTATAACTGCTTTAAGTGATAACCAGGCGTCAAGTTCCTTATTAGTAAGCTTTTTGTCGAAATTTGGGTCTTTCATCAATGTGCGTATTTGCGGTCCCACAAATATCCCTTCCTTGAGTTTTGCATCACTTAGTTTTGAAAATACTGTCTTTAAATATAAAAATCCATCTCCCTCTTTATTCATAGCCTTCACAAAATTTTTCATCAAACCAAGTTTTATGTGGAGGGGAGGTAAAATGACATTTTTAGGATCTATCAATGGTATATGTTTCACATTAGATTTTCCGCAAACAAACTCTGACCTTTCTGGCCATACTTTTGTAGTATAGTGCTTTTCTGTGGCTCTGCTGTCGCGGCGGTAACAGGGTAGTTATAATTTTTTTTTACATCATATTTTAATAAAGGAGATAAAAACAAACAACTTTTCCAAAGTAAAGGTATTCCTACGATATAATTGACTGTACCTCGAAAACTAGACGTGATGGATACCACATATGTTTGGAACATTTCATCTGTGACTCATTACCTATTCATTCCAGCTATCAGTTAAGAGGGTACCAAAATCGTGTAACGCAGTGATTAGATCAAGGCGTTCTGGAAGGTGTGGATCATCGCGACCCCGTGACTAAATGATAACAGCCGCTCGGGTCGATCCTTAGGTTGGGTCGTGCTTGCCTGGGTTGGTCTATCGATGGGTGACCACCCATCGCATGCTGGGTTTCCTCCGTGCCTCTGAAGGCACGTTGAGCCGTTGGTCCCGGCTGTCATTTGCAGATCTTTGACAGTCGTTGCAGGTAGTCGGTGGCCCGAAAAGTCTGACAACCGGTCTTGCCAGGGGGTGTCGTGTTACCCAGTACTAACTGGGCTGGGTTGTGGAGGTCAGATGGGCGGTCGCTCCATGTTAGGCACGGGTGTTCGGCTGCATCCGGTTGGACTGGAGGCCGACCCCGACATAGTTGGGAAAGGGTTAGGCAGTTGGTAAATGTTTCTTACAAACAAGAGCGACGGGTCCAAAAGGTTTTCAACCTGAAGCGCCTGAACCAGCACATAGTTCCTCGGCATATTTTCACGTAAGCATTCTGATTTCTGAGAAACTGCCGTCGGTTCCTCAGACTAATTTATGGTCAATTCTGCAGTGACCTGCCAGCCGTTCAGCCTATATTTCTCAGCGTTGACCAACTGGGTGGCCAAAGTTCTACGATCCAAAGGCATGTGAGTCATAGACTACTTAAGGCCGTTTTCTATAACTTACTCTTACTTATTATTGTCAGTGAATATGGCACGTCTCGTAGCTATCGGTGTGATTCTATAGAAATATCCTATCCGCGTCACCTTCCTGTCACTTTATTCATAGAAAAATCAAAGAAAGATTATCTGTGACGTTTTGTTTTATCGGTCCGTAAGATAAAGGAGACAGTGGCAGACGCAGCGGGCTTCGGAGGCCCTTCTCGGAATGATCACGGGAATGAGTCTAGCATTTACCTCCAAACCACCAGCCACACCACTTTTACGGAGGCTGTCTCCGAGCGTATCGGAGGCAGTGGCAGACGCTGCGGGTTCCGGAGGCCCTTCTCGAAATGATCACGGGAATGTATCTGCCATTTACCTCCAAACCATCACACATGGTCATCATCATGGTTCGTCGTCGATCTGAAATGGTGGGTCACAACTTTAAAAAACCCTTAGTTTGGATCAGCTTGCACCCGGAGGTGGTTCACCATTTCATGACCACGTATGCTGCAGATTACGAGTGGGGAGCACAGTTAGACGATCTTTCGGTTTCAGGTTATCTCGCGGGAAACAGACAGTAGAATAGCATATATTATGACCAGCTCTAAGATATGTTTTTCGCAAATTTGGAGTTCCCCAGATAGACCTCTTAGCCGCCAGAGAAACCAGGATTGTGAAGGAGTATGTTACCGAAGAATGTTCAGACTCATTAGCTCATTTTTGCAACGCCTTCAGTCGTCAGTGGCTATTTCAGCAGGCGTAGGTGTTCCCGCCTCCGAGCCTGATCCCTCGAGTTCTTAAACATCTGAACTCGGCTCAAGGCGTTTTCTTGATAGTGGCTTCAATGTGGAAGAGAGCTTATTGGTTACCGGATCTTCGACGTCGACCACTCGGCAGACCTTTGAGAATCCCCAACCTAGCCCGAGTTCTATTGGATCGGAGCACGGGCCTGCCACCTCCTTGCATTCAAGACATGGAGCTCTATGTTTGGAAGAATTGGTCAGAATCTGAAAGGTCCCTACTCCGATCTAACTGGAGGGAATCCACACTTAGAACTTATAGACAGGCCTGGTTTCGGTGGGTCAAATGGTGTAGATAACAATTTTGACTTCGATTATCCCAATAGTATTAGTTTGACAAGATTTTTGAATTCCTATTCATTGAGGAGAGATTAGCTTATTCTACCATATTGTTGCATAAATCTGTAGTTCTGACCTTTGTAAGACCGGCCTGTAACGAAAATTTTGAATTCAGACTTCTTAGTACAACATATACTCAAAGCTATCTCCCTCCAAACTCCTAGAGCAGAGAAGCCTCCTATTTAGGATCCAGGTGAACTGATTGCCTGGATGCAGACGAATCCTCCTAATAACATCACTTTAATCAAAGCGTCACCACGATTGGGATATCTGTTGTTGTTAGAGTCAGGAAGACTAGTTCATAACCTTACTCTACTCAGGGTCTCGTCAAGTCACTATATTGATCAGAGTGATCATATCATTCTGTATCCCATGTTTGGGTCAAACACTGACACTGCTGCGTACAAGCAGTCAGGCTGGAAATTGTCTTGCCGCGCTAACGAAAATATATGTCCAGTTTAGGAAAGTTTTAGAATTGGGAATACCGAGACGTACAGCTGAAAGTCATTCATTGTTTGTATTAATTCGGGGTTCCCCACAAAGTGCATCACGAGCTGTCTAATTAATTGGATTAAAAGCTTACTAAAAGATGCAGGTACATCTGTATCTCCTGAAAGTATGCGTGCAGCCGTAGTTTCCTTGAATTGGTACGAGAATGTTCCAATCGAAGAAATTCCCTCTTGTGGTAATTGGGGTAGACCGAATACTTTTGCCAAATATTATTGTAAACAGATTATAGGTAAAGCTATCACTTCACCAAGTCCGAGTAATCTCTTGAATAATTTTAAACCAATATAAGATAAAATCGATGGTCTCTATATCGTTGTTCAGCTGATTGATTCTTGTTTTCTAGATTATAACAGTATCATAAACTGTATTAGAAATAAAAATATTTCTAGGTACCTAAATTGAATTTTAAAACTGGAGGTACCATATTCTGATCTGTGTAATATAGATGTTGCATTGATTGTTTAAAAGATGTTTCTTTGTTTTATTTTTCAGCAAATATTATCATATTGTCACATACGTCGTTGTGGTCACCAGGAGTTATAGACACGTCTCTCACCGATGCTGTGCATCGTCACATGCCGAATAATAATGCAAGTTTTACATAAAAACTTGTATTATTTAGCAGAGACGATGCACAGCATCCATTCAAGGTCTCCTGGTGAGAGACTTCTATAAGGTAAAAGTCCGCCACTAGCGAACACGCCACCTGGGACCACGTGACTACCGGAACCACGTGACTACGAGAGCTGTGATTGGCTCACAACTAACGGGAAGTATACAGCGCCCTCTCACCGATGCTGTGCATCGTCTCTGCTAAATAATACAAGTTTTATTTTATGTAAAACTTGCACTAATATGGCAATATATAACTTTTTACATAAGGTAATGTCCAACCTGGACAAAGGGCTGCTGGTTGTTGCGCTATACATGGATAAGTCGAAGGCTTTTGACCGAGTTGAACATATGGAGAGAATGCATATGGCGTGAGAGGTAATGTGTACAAACTTATAGAATCATACCTTAGTAATAGACAACAGCTCACAGAAGTAAGGAGGATAGATCCCACTACTAAAACAGAACAAATATATGTTTCTGAAACTGGAACTGCTAAATTCGGCGTTCCCCAAGGGAGTATTATGGGTCCTTTACTCTTCCTTGTTTATATAAATGACATGCCTTCGGTAACAAAACATGACCTTACACTATTTGCTGATGAAAGCACTATTCTATTTGCTAATGACGATACTATTAATTTAGAATCTGACATTAACCAAACAATATTATTAATTATAGACTGGCTTAAAACCAATAATTTAATGATTAACATTGACAAAACTAAAATAATGAATTTTAAAATACGAACTAGGCGTACGGGTACTTTAAAAATCCGTTACCTAGACAACGACGTATGAGAGACTCATCATCTGCCTAGCCTTTTCCCAACTGTGTTGGGGTCGGCTTCCAGTTTTACCGGATGCAGCTGAATACCAGTATTTTACATGGAGCGACTGCCTATCTGACCTCCACAACCCAGTTAGTACCGGGTAATACGATACCCCTTGGTAAGACTGGTTGTCAGACTTTTCGGGCCTCTGACTACCTAACGACTGTCAAAGATTTACAAATGACAGCCGGGACCAACGGCTTAACGTGCTTTCCGAGGCACAGAGGAAACTCGGTATGTAATGGGCGGTCACCCATCCACAGACCAACCTAGGCAAGCACGGCTTAACCTAACGATCGACCCGAGCGGCTGTTATTATTTAGCCACGTATGAGAGACTGAAGTAACAAAATTTCTAGGGTTACATATTGACAACAAAGTTAATTGGAAATTACACATTGACCATGTTTGCAAAAAGCTGGGACAGTTTTCATATGCACTTCATAGGTTAGGGAAAATAGCAAGTCAATCTACTTTACTAACAGCTTATCACGGATACGTAAGCTCCACCCTCAGGTACGGTGTAATATTTTGGGGCAACAGTGCAAACAAGAAGCATGCTTTCACTGCTCAAAAACGTTGCATCAGAGCCATATTTAACTTACAGCAAACTGACTCATGTGAGCCATTTTTTAAAAACATGAACCTATTAACTTTACCATGTATCTATATATTTGAGACCGCAATATTTGTCAAGAATAATATTGAGCTATATGAATACCACACTCGTATTCGGCGTAAGGACCAATTGCGCACAGTAGCTAGCAAGACGCGTTTAATGAATGAAAGTATCTTTTGTACAGCTTCACGCATCTTTAATAATATCCCGGGGTCTATTAGAAAAATTCCAGAAATAAAAAAAAAATTAAAAAGAATCTCCTTAATCTGCTAGTAAACAAATGCTACTACTCTATTTAAAAAGACTTCCTTTCAGACAAATCTCTACTCCAATATAAGTTCCTTGACTCCAATACAGTCTCCCTCATGTCTCCAATACAGTCATGACGCGTTCAGTAGCCCACTGATTTGTACCTACCTGTCTTTATTGTTCTCTATAATCTCTGACATTTTAATAATTTAATAATTTGTATCAAAAATGTAATAATGTATGATGTAATTTGCATGTAATTAATTATTGTATGCCCAATGGGCGGGACATAGCTGATCACAATCTCATTATTTTAAGACCTGTATTATATACCTACCTATGATCCACAATAAAAATATTGATTGATTGAGTTAGTTATAAAAACAATCCGACTTGCGCTTACAATTAAATGTGAACAAAAAAAACAATTTTTTGATTTTTACTTCCTGGATCAAATTTTTTCGATCGGCGTACACGAGTCGATAATAATAGCGATCTCCGGATGATTGTCGATTGTTATTGATGAAAATTAGAGACGAGACTGACTGAGGGGCGACCTGAATTGACGCTGAATTGTACAGTACTTCAATTTTATTTATTGTAATTTTGTCTTATTAAATTGACAAACGAAAACTAATGAAACTTATTAATTGTAGATTGAAGCTTTATATCATATGAATTTATTTGATAAAATTTTGTTTATTTGGAATATAATGGACGCTGAATCAAGACATTTATGGCTTAAATTACGCTTTCTTTTCGATTTTTTTTCCGTGAATATTCAAGGAATAGAAATTCTAAAACTCCAAAAAAACAAGTAAAACATTTAGCTTATTTTTCAGTAACTTTAGCTTTTAAAGAATTGCATGTAACAATGTGAATTTGAGCGTCAAAGTTCCATCGCCGACGACTTTTCTTGCAAACTGAGTTCGTAAAATATTTATAGTAAATTACACGAAAAGAAAAATGAAAATGTGTAACTCCAACTTACAAGAAAGAGAATGGCACTATTGTTATTCATAAGCAAATTATTAAAATATCTAACTGATGCTGAAAATTACTGCGTCAAAAATCATGAATTTGCGTAGGTTTGAAATAGGTATTATTTGTTAGTTTTTAGAGTTATTTTTTGCGTCGGGGGTTTTTTTTTTAATTTTTACAAGGTTTTATTTAGTTTCACCTGTCCCGATGTTTGTCTGTCTGTAATGAAATCTTGAAAGTTAAATTTGATCCACTTTCCGGTTACCGACTGAGCTGAAATTTTGCACACATAAGTGTATTGCGTGACAATGCAATATTATGATAACATGGAGCTGATCTGATGATGGAGCTGGAAGGTGGCCATAGGAACTCTGTAATGAAACGACGCAACTGCATCGATTTTGGACTCGTTTGATTTGTCTTGATGAATACTTTGGTCCTAGATGAGTACAATATATACTTTTTCTAACTTTATCTTTTCTTTAGATAATGATTACTTTGGTCCTAGATGAGTTTATTACACTCTTTTTCTTACTTTATATTTTCTTTAGATAATGATTACTTTGGTCCTAGATGAGTTTATTACATACTTTTTCTTACTTTATCTTTTCTTTAGATAATGATTACTTTGGTCCTAGATGAGTTTATTACATAATTTTTGTTACTTTATATTTTCTTTAGATAATGATTACTTTGGTCCTAGATGAGTATAATACATACATTTTCTTACTTTGTCTTTTCTTTAGATAATGATTACTTTGGTCCTAGATGAGTCTAATACATACTTTTTCTTACTTTCTCTTTTCTTTATATAACGTGTACTCAAAAAATTACACTGTGCGTACTGCGTACTACGAACTACGCTACGCGCTACGAACTATGCCGTAGATAATTTCGAATCATAAATACTAAAAAGTTAAAAATATAATTAAAAGTAAAAAAAACTTTTTAAAACATCCTTTTATTTACATGAGCTAAAAAAATAAAATAAACTTTTCCTCTAAAACTTCTACTATCAACTTAAAACGTCATTACACAATTTATATGATATATCACACACTTTCGATTGAATGATTGTTCAATTGTTTTGGCTCTCTCGTTCCTCCCCCCCCCCCCCCCCGGCGGTTCTTTTGATTTTAACGCTGTGCTTGTAACTAATGTGAACTGTTGCATTCATTATTTCTATACAAAGTCAACGGGGCGGGGCTAGAGAGCGTTTCTATGTTGCGAGTGCAAGCAAAAATAAGCTTAGTGGTGGTCAGGCGGGAGTGTCCTCGATAGTACCTACTTAGGTACTTATCGAAACTCTAGTAGGTACAAAGAATATTATGTTGTTGTGTAAGACAAGTGTAACAAATATAATTTCGATTGCGGCGCCCCTATAGGGAACGTGCAGGAACTATAGGTGGCAGCACTAATCGACAAAAGAGACACTATGCGGACAGAAAAGGAAACTTATCACTTCTCATCGTGCTTTCAATTTACATAAACAAAATTGTCTCTTCAATTATATTATTTTTGAATATGCTAAAAGGTATAAAATATGAGTTCCGGTTTATCAATAACGATCGTCAGCGTAATATAAATGTTTAATAATATGAATTTTATATCTTTCGTTTACTTTCTGATGAAAATTGTGGTGTATGAAGACATGGTGGCTGGCATAACTAAGATAGCTTTCATATTTTCAACACATGTTATAATGGAAGGGAATCCTTTATCAGCGAGAACAGTATCTCCAGGCTCTAATAAATCAATTAGTTCACAATCATTTGATGAAGCAATCAATAAAATGCAGTCCGCCTCTGCGCAGTGCTGCGCGCGAGCTGTCAAAACTCCCAACCGCGCTGTGTAAACAATTATAGCCAATTTTTGACACATTTTCCGCCCGTTCCGATAAAAACACCTGTAGTTCAAAAACTACAAGTCCTAGAGCAATTTCAATACTACTGTAAGTTGTCAAGCTGATTAGATAAGGAATCTATCTCCAGGCTCTAATAAATCAATTAGTTCACAATCATTTGATGAAGCAATCAATAAAATGCAGTCCGCCTCTGCGCAGTGCTGCGCGCGAGCTGTCAAAACTCCCAACCGCGCTGTGTAAACAATTATAGCCAATTTTTGACACATTTTACGCCCGTTCCGATAAAAACACATGTAGTTCAAAAACTACAAGTCCTAGAGCAATTTCAATACTACTGTTGTCAAGCTGATTAGATAAGGAATCTACTTATCTAGAAATCAAAATGAAATACTTTAATTATATACTCCAAGTCATAATGTATAGCTAAAAAATAGTTACGAAAACTGATATTTTGCTAGAAATATCAGATTTTTCTTAGTTTTTTATCCATTTTAACAATATAGAAATAAACTAGACTATATTTCCTTTCCAACAAGACCACAATCTCATTAATAGCTCTAGCTCAATAGCATCATATCTAAATATACTTAGGAAACTAGATACTCACTGTTTGTTTAAATCTGGGAACAAATTTTTGCCAGCCGGTGTTGGATGAAAAAACACACAAACCCACATGTTTTTTTGGTGTAGATAGTTGAACAATCTAATCACTTTACTAATTAAGCACTGTTTTTCCCATTTCACACACGTTTTAGTCACTAAATCACGTATTTCTTCACACTACACAATCACTGTAGGTACATATAATTACTGCATTTTCACAGGCGAAATACTGCAATTTCGTGATTCAGAACCTAATTTGTGGTAGCATTTAGATACAAAACTTAAAAAACCAAAGGAGTGCAGCCAACTAAAAACATTATTGTGGGTATAACCATGTTGACATTCTGAGTACATGTGGAGTCTTTGATTAACTGTTGAGGGATATTCGGTGTAAACTTTAGTGCGGTCTAGTAGTTAAAACACGTGTATGGTGAAGTATAAATGGTTCTGGTATGTTTGCATGGACGGTTGATTTTGAGGGCCTTTCCAATGCAGAGTGTAACAAAAACAAGTTGTTTTCAAATATTTTTCTTTACTGCGTTTATCCATTTTTTGCGTTATTCACCAAAACATGGTTTAATACTTAATAGTAGTATTCTTTGGAAAGTAATAGAATTTTACGCTAATTGATTTATTTTCATTTTTGTGGATGTATTGATACCTACATTCAGAAATGCAACAATGCATTATGATTAGTTAATTAATTTTCACTATAACTTTAATTCTGTTTACTTGTTAGAAAAGTCTATGTCAAGCATTAATAGAGCACAAGATTCGGATTGGCGACGCCAGTTGGCAGCACCGTCGTTGTGCACGTTCCCTATTGTCTTGGCGCCTGTGTGCGCCGCACACTTCGCACACAGGGGCGGCCGGCGCGGCCCTGGGTGATGCTTGATCATAGAAACAGACAAACGGTTAAAGTTTTGCAGCGTGCTGCCCCGATAGGGCTCCGGGGGCCGGGGGGGGGGGAGGGGGAGGGGAAGGGATTCCCATCCCCCCCCCTACCGCTAACCGGAAATGTATAGTTTTTTTTTTATGATTTTTTTTAGATGCAATAATTTTGTCATAGCAAATGGACATTTTGGGGGTTTAGGGGAGAGAAAGAGTAGGAGAAGGGAAGGGGGACCTCGCACCCCCCCTTTCCGCTTGCCAGAAATGTATATTTTTGTGTTTTTGACCTAACCTAATCCGGTCAAGTTGGTCAGAGTCGGATTCCGGACGCGCTCCCGCCAGACACTCTCGCTCACCCCTGAGTGTCGCTAAGCCACACTCCACCTTCGCATCGCTACGGAGGTCGCCGGCTCGCTTCGCTCGCCACCTCCCCCCTTCGCTCTGCTCGGCTTTGCGTGGCTTGCTCCACTCAGGAGCTCCCTCGAGCATCTGGCTCCCGCAATTATAAAAAACACTCTAGGGGTAGGGACCACAAGACCACGTGGGGTCGGGGTGCCCTGTGTCGGTTCTGAGGCCAAGTCCTGTCTGTGTATTTAATTAAAAATAAAAAATTGCGTTTAGTTTCACGTAATTGTGTAATTTCAACTGTCAAAGTGACAAAATTGCGTTTAGTTTGACGTAATTATGTTTATTTTTGGCCTAAATATGTTCGTTCCTAACCTAAAAATTAGGTTTTTTCTTTATTTATTTTTTGGTTAAAACTGCGTTTCCTATGAAAAAAAAGTGTTGCAAGGGTATCAGTAAGACCCCTAGGAACCCCTAATATTATCACATTTCCTCCAGCGAGGCAGCACGTTTCAAAACCCAACCCATCCTGATCAAAAGAGATTGAAGCATGTAGATGACATGTAAAATATAATTTTATAAAACAAAAGCTTGAAGAGAATTTAATTACTGTGAAATATATTAATCTTAGGAGACAATTTGCTGAATTTGTATTTTCGTGTGTATGAACCGCACACATGATTGTATAGATTGCGGTAATTTTAAGGCGGTAACTCCTGCAAGTGTAGCTGGGCTGTGATTGAATGCTACAATACAAGGCCAGGATTCAAGGTGGATGTTCTTTACCCCGCGAAATTCAAATTTCCTTACGTTTTTTTGCAATTTGCAGGCCAGTGCTAGGTTTAGGATGTATGTTGATTAAAATAATGATTACCGGGCGTTATTAGCGCGTATTATTATTATAATAAAGCCATCTGTCATCTGTCAATTAGTAAACACTCACATTTTGCCGTTCCGTAAACAAATAAATATTAATATTGTAATAACTTTACTTACGATATAAACATTGTGTGAAAGCTAAACCCAAGTGAATGTGGCATACGTGACATCGTTTGCAGAGTGATCAGTGACTGTATTTTGGCAAAAACATAAACTAAACATTGAAAAAAGTGACTTCGCAAGTTCAAGTTCACACAAAAGTGGGTGTTTCGAAAATAACTTTTCAATACACTTCCTCGAAAACTGGTCCGTAACGCACTACGATTAGGTACAACATGCAATGTATTTCACACACGTGCGATTTTTTCCACTTTCCCGCACGTGTGCGGGAATGAAAATTACCACAGATAACTATACCTATACTTAGTCCAAAATGGTTCAATGCCTATAGTCTGAGGTGAATGTTTTATTTTTTTATTTTTGCAAAGCACTACGCGTCTCTTAGGCATAAATATTTTTTGAATATTCAAATTGTGTCTATAAATAGAATATCATAGATAAACATGATAATTTAAAACTAATAGTTACTTTTATACAAAAATTTACATTTATTTATGTTCTGAATTCAAAAATATAAAATAAATCTATTTTTTATATTAGGCTGTTTAGCGGCTTCATACCATTGCCTCTCTTTCAACCTGGCGAGACCAAAGCGCGAAAAAAAAGAAAATTTAAATCATAGTTTCATAGTTCGTGACAAAAATTTTTTTTGCCAATATGATTTGCGCTGGTTGTAATGGTACAATTCTCGTTACACAAAAGAGAATTAAATGCTGTGTAAGCAAATGTATTTTTCAGTACCATTTGGAATGCGTCAAGTACGATGAAGCGTCAACACCTAGGTCTAAATGGACGTGTCCAATCTGCATATCTGGCCGTCCTAAATTAGACAACACTAATACACCAGTCCATTCTAAAGGTCACACTGTGCAAACTGACCAAGCAAGTCCGGTAGCTGAAATAACTACAATGCATTCCTCTATATCGGGACCGTCTAATAACCAAAACAGACCTAGCCCAAAACTTGGTCAGAGACTTACGCCAGCTGAGAAATCACCACCAGTTACGCCTCGAGTGGCATGCGTTGGCACTGAAGTCAATTTGCAAGACACAATACTTATGGAAATTCGTAAATTGCGGCAGGATATGAATGACAAGTTTGATAGTCAACAAGCCTCTTTGGCGAAATTTGAATCCACTCTAGGTACGGTCAAAAGGGAAGTTAATGACTTATCTTTGAAATTTTCCTCGATGTGCGAAGACTTTGACGAGTTTAAGAAGACTGTATCGTTTCTTTCTGACGCTTATGACGAGCAAGTCGAATTAAATGCTAGAAATAATAACAGTATTGCCGAACTCCTCAAGAATAACGTCGCGATGAGTGCTCAAGTGAGGGAATTAGAGACTAAATTGCAGCTTATTGATCAATTAGCACGTGAAAGCAATATCGAGCTACAGTGCGTTCCTGAACACAAAACCGAAAACCTGTTAATGGTCGTAAAACAGGTGGGTAGAGTTGTGGGAAATGAACTCCAGGATAATGAAATCCAGTCATTTCATAGAGTTGCTAAATTAAACGAAGAGACAAACCGTCCACGTAGCATAGTCGTCAAGTTAGCCAGTCCTCGTATTCGCGATGATCTACTTGCTGCCGTTAGAAACTTTAATAAGAAGAATGAGTCGGAAAAGTTGAACAGCAGCCATATTGGCATTGGTGGAGCAAAGCAGCCGATCTTTGTGACAGAAAATCTGACTCTGGCTAACAAAAAACTACATGCAGCGACAAGAATTACTGCTATGGAAAAGAAATATAACTTTGTATGGGTTCGGAATGGTCGCATATTTGTCCGGAAGGATGTGACAACTAAATCTCTTCTAGTTAAAAATTTGGCATGTTTAGAATCTTTGTAACTTATTAATTTATTAGTCACATACTTTGCACGCTTGGTAGTGTTATAATCATTTAAATTCAAGTTTAAAATCTATTATCAAAATGTAAGAGGCTTACGAACCAAGACAGAGGATTTTTATACTGAAGCTTTAAATTTTGATTACGACATCATTATCGGCACTGAAAGTTGGCTCAATGATACGGTGTTAGACCATGAATTTTTAGATAACCGTTACAGAGTTTTCAGGCGCGATAGGTCATCTAGGGTATCCTCGATTACAAAAAGAGATGGTGGAGGTGTGTTTGTTGCAACTTTGGAAAAATACGAGGTCTCGCGGAGATTAAATTGGGAGTCCCATTGTGAGGAGTTATGGATCACAATCAAGTGTGAGACTGGCTTAAGAATTAATATTTGTGCCGTTTATATTCCACCTCCAATTAAACAAGACTACATCGATGCACTGTTTCGAAACTTTACAGAAGTAATTAATAAAAAAAGCAAAATTAATTCTATCAATTTACTAATCGGTGATTTTAATATGGGTAGTATCTATTGGGAATATATTGCGGAATCTGGACTATTGGTTCCCAAAGGATCTAGCAGCAATATAGAACACACTTTTTTAGACATGTTAGCCTTTAATGATCTTCATCAATGCAACACGATACTCAACGCTTCAAACCGGATTTTAGATCTAGTTGGTAGTAGTAACAACAAAGTGCTGGTGTCTCAGGCCTCAATTCCGCTTATACCAATTGATCCTCATCATCCAGCGCTAGAGATCACGTTTACATCCAATAATAGCAATCCTCTTGTGCAAAATAAAATCCCATACTTGAACTTTTATCTCTGTAATTATGAAGCGGTCAACGCTGAACTCGCGACAATTGCATGGTCAGATGAATGGAATTCTGTAAAAAATATTAACGACATGTTGCCAAAATTCTATGATATTCTTATGCTAATTATCGAACGGCACACTCCGATTACAAAACCACGAGATGAACGCTATTCTGTGTGGTACAGTAGAGCTTTACTAAAAGTCATTAAAGAAAAAGCTAAATATCACAATATATATAAAAAATACGGGTTGTATTGATGGTTTTGATTAATATAATTCTGTAACTACATACGTCTTACAATCGCGTCCAATATTTTAATCAACATACAACCTAGCACTGGCCTGCAATTTGCCAAAAACGTAAGAAAATTGGAATTTCGCGGGCTACCCTGGAGCATCAGCCTTAAGTTTCTCGGATAACAAAAGTCGTAGTCTGAACTCGTATAACTCTAGGCTGAGTCACTATAAAATGAAACCTTTGAGCGCACGAAGGAAATCTCTGGATTTCATGTTTCTGTTTAAACTAATAAATGGCATAATTGATTCTCCTGAGCTTTTAGAAAGAGTGTCATTTAGTATCCCACGTAGTAGTAGCCGCTTAATTAACCGAAGGACTTTCATCCTGCCCCATAGTCGAACTAATATAGGTAATTTTTCGCCCATTTACCGTATGCTCTCTCTAGCGAACTCCATTCGTAGTGAAATAGATGTCTTTGCTGGTTCTGTAGCCTCGGTTAGGACTAATCTTAGAGTCTTAATTGTATAATGTCACTGTTTTTTTTTTTTTATATTTCTTGTTTATTTTTTCTCTAAAAAACTTTTTCGTAATTGTTGGAAAGGTTCACAATTTGTGAGTTTTACCTAATTGTCTTACATTATAATATGCATGCTAGATTCACATCCAGTAGATGTCAATCAGAAATATGGTGTAACTTTTTTATTGCTTTTGTGATTGTACATCAGTTTTGAGAATTAAAAAAAAAAAAAAAAAATAATATTATTGTTATTATATTTTTCTTCATGGGTGTCGTTTTTGTGGTTTTTGGGGTTGGAGATAATGAAAATGAGATCAAAATGAAAATCCAAGATGGCGCCGACGAAAATTTTCAGTTTTTTCTTCATGGGTGTCGTTTTTGAGGTTTTTGGGGTCGCTGATAATAAAAATGAGGTCAAAATGAAAATCCAAGATGGCACCGACGAAAATTATCAGTTTTTTCTTCATGGGTGTCGTTTTCGAGATTTTTGGTGTCGCTGATCATGAAAATGAGGTCAAATTGAAAATCCAAGATGGCACCGACGAAAATTTTCAGTTTTTTCTTCATGGGTGTCGTTTTCAAGGTTTTTGGGGTAGTTAATAATGAAAATAAGGTCAAAATGAAAATCCAAGATGGCGCCGACGAAATTTGTTTTTTGTTATCATTATTTCGTGGCCTACCCACCGTGGACGACCACTGCACGCCACTGCTTTGCATTGTATAGATTCAATCTCTTTAGTATTATATAATGGCTTAGGTTTAAGCAATCACCAGATATAATGAAATATAACGCCCAAAAAATCGTAAGTACTTACCAGAATTTAATCCCCATTTTAATATGAAATTATCACCAAAAAACGTAAAGTCTGCTAACCTAAAAAAGGCAAGTATCTTCAGAATAATCGCTGAGCTACCCAAAAAGGCCACGCATGCACCAAATATGTAGGTACTCGCATTTTATTTAAAAATTTCATCCAAATATGTTACACAATTTTATCCTAATAAAGTAAATTAATATACAAAAATCATTGTTTACCCAAAAAATATAAATGAAGTTCTAAATTCCCTTCTGCCAAACAATACTAAAGCCAACCCAAATTTAGAAGGGACGGGGGACACTTCATATTTGCCTAAAAAGCGAAACCGACGGAGCCCCGCTACGCGGGGCTCCTATTTCTGTCTGCAGGGTTTAAAGGAACCTAACTAACCTAACGTCGGGGTGCCCCAAGTCCTAGTAGTATCCTATACCACTTACGCACACACGTGTCTCCTTCTCGTGGTCGTTCATTATACACTTTGCCTATGCTTCAACTGGCATTCTATACAATACCTAGGTATTTTATACATTTCCTAGGTAAAGTGTAAAATAGTTTAAACATTGAACATCATTTCATACATTGCCTAAACGACCCCGGCATTCCCGGCATTTCCTAGGTATTGTATAGAATTCCTGCATTGTACACATACATTTTATGGCAAACGTAGAGATATATTTGGGTAGTAATGACACAAAACTTTGCTAGTTAAAATTTGGTGCACGCGTGGCCTTTTTGGGTTATGAAAAGTTTTAGTAGTGCAGGCATGACTTAAATAGCCCGAAAAATTTTGGTACAGGTTTCATTTATTTGTACATATTATATTTTTTTTGGATGAGGCTGTTTAGGGTAACGATTGTTTTTTTGTTGGTCATTCAATATTTTCATCCCTTATATAATTGCATAGCCCATATTGTGTGAGTACTTTGTACTAGAAAGCTATCATTCACTGGAAACCTACGTCTTTTCTTGACTTGAATGTGCCCTGGCGGTTTGGAGTATGTCATTGTTTGGGATTGGGGTGAGATAAAGATAAACTAAGATTGAAGATAATCAGGATAACTATATTTTAGTACCTACTTAATACAAATGGGATAACTATTAAAACTAATGAGGTGAAAGAGATGAGATTGAGTCGCGCCCGATACGCTGTCCGAGACGTACTGACTGTTTTACATAAAATATTGAAGGCATAGAGCGCGGTGTCGCGATTACGCTGACATGTTCATTATTGTTCGGTGATTGACCCGAACATGCTCCCGAGGGAGAAAAGATGAGGTTAGTAAGGAGGTATAGTTAAATGGGTCATGAAATTAATAGTAACAAGGTGAAAACAATGTTCAACTTATATTAAAATAGAAATGTAGGGTTGGTAATGTTAAAGGATGAGATGAGAGTAACATTACAAATTAAACAGAATCGCTACAGTGCAAATCAGGAAGAGAAAACACGCGAAAGATCGGTGAAGAACCTCTATCTTCTTTTTTTTTGTAAGCACTCACTAGATAGCGCAGTCGCTTGGGATCACTTTTCACTGATTTACTACTAGATTGCCCATTTTCCCTAATTTCACTACACTCAATCACAACACTTTCTGTAACGGTGTGTCGAGGTGGCAACGCAGTCGCCGCCGCTGCCGTCGTCGACCGCTCTGCTGTAGAAGTGGAGCGATGTCCCTTACGTTGCCTTTGCCACCAACGTTTAAAACAGTAAGCTGCCACCAATAGCAAGATTCCCGATATGATAGAATATATAGCCGTATATTGGTGGATGTCGTGGTAGGAGATACTGGTGCTCAAAGGTTCACTGTGCTTCATGATCTCAAGACTTCTCTTAATAGCTTCAAATTGCCTGAGGTTTTCTGAGTTATTGGGATTAAGCTCATATGAGATTTCTGGCATCGTGATATTTATTAAGTGATTGATTGGTGATATTTCTGGCGAGATAATCTTTGTCGTCGTGCTAATCTTACTAGACAATCTTTTGTTTGAATACACCATAAAATCTTCTGTTTTTATTAAACAGCCTTCCCCAACACGCAACAGACCAGCACCTGATAACCTAACTGCCTTAACTTGATTTTCACACAGAAGTTTGACGTTACATTCATTGCAACATAAATAATAATATTTGTTTTACGATGTTAGTTCTCTCCAGTCATTCTTGCACGAGGTAGTATTAGTTGGGGTGCGATGTCAGAAGTCCTCCACGTGTGTCTGGCGGCTGCTGGTCCCTCTCGATACGTCTGGAGGGAAGAGCAGCTGCTGGGCCGGTGCACCCTGGACGCGGCGGTATCCTTCTCCGGGGAATGAGAGGAAATGAGAGTTTCCTTTTATCCCCCGGGGAATGTGACCGCCGCGGCTAATGAATCTGACAAAGGTAGGGTCCTTTCAGGACCAACGGTGCGTTCCTCTGCGTGACCCTCTGTAAAGCAGAGGGCACAGCTGAGGAATGAGGGCGGGCTTGGTGTGCACTCACCCTGCCTCCGAGCAGACAGAGAAGGATCCGTCCTCCTCTGTCACCGTCAATCTCGTAATCTGGCTGTCGAAGCGCTGTGGATCACGTCTCGCGGTTTCGATAGGGGACCGAGGGTCTTGGCTTAACCGCCCGGACCGCGAGGTAGAAAACCTCTATAAAAAGTTACCCCGAATCCCAAGTGGCGACGCACCGCGAGGGGATGTATGGCTGACGGGTGTTCCATGGAACAAATCAGTCGCTAGTGCACTCCTCGCCAGGGTACCTGCAGACCCCCATGGCGAGTAATAAATGCTCAAATCTGCCCTTCTAGGTACAGGGGTCTCTGCCTAGATTGAGAATATTTCCCCCATACTCGTGGGTTTAAGTATGGAAGAATCAATTAAAAAAACAAAAAACAACACCGCCGGCAACGGCACGACGGAGGAGAGGAGGGATGCGGCGTCGGAGTCTGACGTAGCATCCAGTGAGGTGAGCGCGGGAGGCTCAGAGAGCTCCCGTCGCGCGAGGGCCGGGACGCCTGCGGAGAACAGCAAGTTCTTCCGCAAGCGGCCCAGGCGGGATGGCGACCGGGGGTCGTCATCCGGAGATGAGGAGGCCTCGGCCCGAAAAATCCCCACCAACAAGCGTGGGGGGATCCGGGGCAAGGGGAGGGGGCTCACTGCCCCCGTGAGGTCGGCAAGAGGTGCCGAAGAGGTGCACCCCCCGGGCACTACTGTTCCCGGGCCTGGTGACGAGGCGGGTGAAACTGGCGGCTCCGAGGCGGAGCGTAAGGCCAGGTTCACAAAGGCGGTGGAAGCCGCGATAAGGGGCGTGGCCTATAAGGTGAAGACGGGTACAAAACTTAAGGCCATACCCGCGGCTTCCGCCTCCATCTTGGCGGCAGCGGAGGCCAATTTTGCGGTGCCTTCCCCTCCCCCTCCTCCTCCTCCAGTAGATGGAGAGGAGTTGGCCAAGCTGCGGGAGGAGGTGGCCCGCCTGACGGCCACCACGGAACTTCTCCAACAGGAGAATGAGAAGCTCCGGGCAGACCTGACCAGCCTACGGGGGCTAGGCTCTCAAAAGGGGGGCCAGACCCAGCGGCCTACTCAGCCCGAACCGGCGGAGAACCAGATTCTCAATCTGGTGCGGAAGGAGCTGGCTGCCTTCGAGCAGCGGTTCTCCGTCCTGGAGGGAAGAGTCGTGCGCCCCCCCCTGGGTGCAAACAGGGCAGCCGCGGGCCCGAGCACGGTGTCGTACGCGGCTGCCGCTGCGGCTGTGGCACCCGGACCGGGGCCAGCGAGTCAGCCCTCCAGCAGGGCTGTGGCGCCTCCGCCTGGAAAGCCAGCTCCGGCGAAACCGGCGCCAGCTAAGAAGGCGCCAAGGAGGAGGAAGGGCAAGGCAGCTGCACAGGCGGTGACGGTGCTGGCGCCAGTGCCAGCGGCGAGCGGGCCAGTGCCTGCGGCAGGCCAGCTGCCGCCGCCACCACCGCCCCCCCAGCCCCCGACACCTGCGGCTGAAGCCGGATGGCAGGTGGTCGGGGAGAAGAAGAAGGGGAGGAAGGCGGCCAAAAAGGCCCGAAATGTGGAGCGGCAGCGCCAGTTCAGGGCGCGAAAGATCGCGGCCAGGCTGCGCGCCCCGAAGACCGCGGCTGTAGTGATCACACTACAGCCGGACGCGGAAAAGAGGGGCGTGACCTACCGCGACCTTCTGGCGAAGGCGAAAGAGGCGGTGAACCTCGGTGAGCTTGGGATCACCGGGGGCCTCCGGCTTAAAGTCACCGCGACAGGGGCTCGATTGCTGGAGATCCCCGGTGAAACCAGCGGCTCGTCCGCCGACGCTCTGGCTGAAAAGCTCAGAGCGTCCCTAAACGCGGACGAGGCCCGAGTGTCCAGGCCCGTCAGATGCGCAGACCTGCGCATACTGGGTCTGGACGACTCGGTTACCGAGGAGGAGGTGGTGGCCGCCGTCGCCAGGTCCGGAGGGTGCCCTGCCGATCAGGTCAGGGCAGGCGCCCTTCGCCCGGACTCCACGGGTATGCATACCGTTACGGTATGCTGCCCGGTGACGGCGGCTAAAGCCATAACGGAGGGCCGAAGGCTTCTGGTGGGCTGGGTTTCAGCGCAGGTAAAGCTGCTGGAGCCCAGACCTCTGAGGTGCTATCGCTGCCACGTGGGACACCACGTGTCAGTACAGTGCGCCTCGGAGGTTGACCGCAGCGGACTCTGTTTCCGCTGCAGTCAGCCCGGTCATGTGTCCGCAGCTTGCTGCGCCACGCCGCACTGTGGTGCATGTGCGGCGGCCGGCAAGCCGGCCGATCACCGGGCAGGGAGCAAGGCCTGTGCTCCGCCCACCAAGGCCACCAGAGGTAAGGGAAGGCCCTCCACCGCCACCACCACCGTCGCCACCGCCGCAGCCGCAACTGCCACCGCTGCCGCCGCTGCCGCTATCGCCGCCGCAGAGGGGCCCTCGCAGGGGGCCAGGGAGGAAGCGGTAATGGAGTGCCAATAACGGCCCCATTACGCTTCCTCCAAGCGAACATCAACCACTGCGCCTGCGCTCAGGATCTGTTGCTCCAGAGCATGGCGCAGTGGTTGATCAACATTGCTGTGGTCGCTGAGCCGTATTTCATCCTGCCCAGGGAAGACTGGGTGGCGGACCTTAGCGGCTCAGTGACCATAGTGTCGTCGGCCGCCGCCGGTACTCCGACCCTTGAAAATGTCAGGAGGGGTCGGGGGTGCGTAGCAGCCCGGTTCGGGGAGATCGTAGTGGTGGGTGTCTACTTCTCCCCGAGCCGAACTCTCGCCGAGTTCCACAACTCTCTCGCAGAGTTGAGTGTTGTCGTCGGAAACCATTCCCTCCCCGTGCTTGTCCTCGGGGACTTCAATGCCAAGAACTTGGCTTGGGGTTCTCGTTGCACAGACGTGCGGGGAAGGATGGTGGAAGACTGGGCCCTGGAGAAGGGCCTGGTCGTCCTAAATCGGGGTTCTGTCCCCACGTGTGTGCGGATGCGGGGCGAGTCGGTAGTGGACATTTCGTTCGCTAGCCCCGCTCTGTCGCCGCGTGTCATTGACTGGCGTGTTATGGAGGGGGTGGAGACCTATTCCGACCACCGGTACATCCGGTTCGACGTCTCCACCCAGACCACAAGCGCGCCGGTCCAACAGGCCCCGAGTGGTCCGCGTTGGGCGCTGAAGCAGCTGGACCGGGAGCTTCTCCTGGAAGCCTCGATCGTGCAGGCCTGGGTGACATCACCGGACAGGCCTGCCGACGTCAACAATGAGGCAGGATGGTTCCAGGAGGCCATGTCCGATATATGTGACGTGGCAATGCCCCGAGTCCGGCCAAGAAGCGCCCGGCGTCAAGTGTACTGGTGGTCGCGTGAGCTGACGTCTCTGCGCGAGGCGTGCGTGGCTGCCCGACACCTGTACGCCAGGCATCGCAGGCTCCGCATCCGCCCACCCGATGCGGCAACCATTGAGGCGGAGCTTTATGAGGGGTACAGAGCGGCGAAGACCGCCCTCCGCGAGGCTGTCCTGCGGGCCAGGGACCTGGCCCGCGAGGAGTTGCTGGGGACTCTCGACAGAGATCCGGGGGGGCGCCCTTACAAATTGGTGCGGGATAAACTCCGCCCCTGGGCCCCCCCACTGACGCAGAGTCTCCGGCCTGAGCTCGTGGAGGACGTGGTGAGCACTCTGTTCCCTTCGCGAGGGGATCATCCACCCCCGCCTATGGCTCCGCCACCTGCGATGCTGGAAGCGGACCAACAGGACGACGACGACAACGCTCCAGAAGTGACTGGGGTAGACCTGAGAGTGGCGGTACGCAGGCTCAGTGCCAAAAATACCGCCCCGGGACCCGACGGCTTGCCTGGCAAAGCCTGGGTCCTGGCCTCAGAGGCTCTTGGGCCCCGACTGGAGGGACTCCTAAGCGCATGCTTGGAGAGAGGCCAGTTCCCGCTTCGTTGGAAGACGGGGAAGCTGGTCCTCATCCGGAAGCCGGGGCGCCCTGCGGACTCTCCGTCCGCATACCGGCCCGTGGTGCTGCTCGACGAGGTGGGCAAGCTCTTTGAAAGAGTCATTGCAAACCGCCTCGCCGAGCACCTTGCGGGGACTGGGCCGGACCTTGCGGAACACCAGTTCGGTTTCCGCAAGGGGCGCTCAACGGTGGACGCCATCATGCGCGTGAGAGCCCTCACGACGGGGGATGCGGTTTCCAGGGGTGGGGTTGTCTTGGCGGTGTCTCTCGACATCGCCAACGCTTTCAACTCCATGCCCTGGAGCTGCATTAGGGAGGCACTCCGGTATCACCGGGTGCCGACCTACCTCCGTCGAGTGGTCGGGGACTACCTGACGGATAGAGCCGTTATCTACCCCGGTCGCAACGGAGAATGGAACCGGCGAGAGATGTCGTGCGGTGTTCCGCAGGGATCGGTCCTAGGGCCGTCCTTGTGGAACATCGGGTACGACTGGGTGCTGCGCGCCGACCTCCCTAGCGGTGTCAGCGTGGTTTGCTACGCAGACGACACGCTGGTGCTAGCACAGGGGGGGTCGCACGAGGCGGCGGCCGAAGCGATGACACGCGGGGTTGCGATAGTCGTTGAGAGGATCCGGCAATTGGGTCTCGAGGTGGCATTGCACAAGTCCGAGGCCATGTGCTTTCATGGGCCTCGGAATGCGCCACCTCCGGGATCCTCACTGACGGTAGGAGGGGTATCCATCGGCGTTGAGTCGACGTTAAAGTACTTGGGACTTGTCCTTGACAGCCGGTGGAACTTCGTAGAACATTTCCGACGTTTGGCCCCCAAACTGGAACGGACTGGGGCTGCCTTCAGGCGGCTCCTGCCCAATCTGGGGGGGCCGAACGCCTCCTGCCGGAGGCTCTACGCGGGAGTCGTGCGGTCAATGGCCCTTTACGGGGCCCCGGTGTGGGCGCGTTCATTGAGGCGGCGAGCCGCCCACTACCTGAACGCGCCCCAAAAGGTGGTAGCCGTAAGGCTGGCCCGGGGCTACCGCACGATTGCCCGCGAGGCGGCGAGCCTCCTTGCCGGATTGCCGCCATGGGATCTGGAGGCGATAGTCCTCGCGCGCCTACATGAATGGCGCGCGGAGGCGCTAAGCCGGGGGGAAACTCCGCTGCCGCGGCAAATTGTCGCTCAGCGGACAGACTTCCGGCGAGATCTCATGGCGACATGGAGAGAGCAACTGTCGCAACCCCGTGCAGGGCACGCCACGATAGTGGCGATAAGTCCCCTCTTTGAGGAGTGGCTTGAGAGACGCCACGGCGTCCTCACCTTCCGCCTGACGCAGGTCCTCACCGGACACGGAGTGTTCGGGAGGTTCCTGCACCGAATCGGGCGGGAGGAAACGCCCGGGTGCTTCCATTGTGAGGATCGACCGGAGGACACGGTGGAACACACGGTGGAGGTGTGCCCCGCGTGGGCGGAGCACCGCCGTGTCCTCGAAGCGGCGATCGGCGGCGGCGACCTCTCGCGTCCGGCCCTGGTGCAAGCCATGGTCCGGAGCGAGACGGAATGGGACGCCGTCACCTCCTTCTGCGAAGCAGTAATGCTAGAGAAGGAGGTGACGGAACGTGAGAGGGAGCGAACCTCTCAACGTCCCGGCCGCCGCGGGAGACGCCCCGGGCGTCGGGGGCCACCACCACGTAGCCCCCGGCCACACACGGCTAGCTCGCCGTCCGTCCGTCTCATGACGACAGGCCGTGTCGACGGCGCGTTCGTGTTCCACGCGCGCCTCAAAGAGAGTCAGCAAAAAGGAAGGGGTCCGTAAGGACCGACGCCTGCCGGGGTTGCGGGACTATTCGAAAGAGATACCGTAACCCCGGAACACAAAGGGCGATGAAGGAACATGGATGGGTTTTAGTCAGTAAAAGTCTGACACTCCCTCCTGCTCCGCCCAGAGCGGGAGGGGTTATTTGATGATTTCCCATCCGAAAAAAAAAAAAAAAAAGGTAGTATTAGTTTTACAAATTCTTGTGCCTGTGATCGTCTCACAAAGGCTATGATCATCTTTCATGTGGTGAATAGGCCTTCTGATATGGCACAGAATAGTCACAGGGTTTTGTAATACGCATGACTGTAGATCCGTGTCTGTGATAGTTAAAAACGAATCTTTTCTCATGTTGATGGCTGCTAACTCAGAGATAGTTTCGATCTTCATCATCATGTTATCTTTCACAATGCGTGGAACCGGGATAAGATTAAATACTTCGTAAAGATCCCTTTCGACCAGGGGTATTTTTATTTCTATAATTAGGTATTTTCCCGAGTATTTGGCTCTTACTTTGAGCAAGCCGTAAAGATCTTTAAGATTAAAGTTGTCGACAGGAACTACCAAGTCTCCAGATATTTGTGCTGATATTATGCTCAGCTCTGATCTGAGTTGCTTCGGGGATATCAAATGAAAATCTAATTTTCCACTATAAATATCAGTTACTGTATCCAAAATAGAGTCCTGGATTCGTCGAAGGGTATACATCAAGTTGTTGGCAGTGAAAGCCGAGGTTATGAAGTCTGTGATGACAGTTATGTTTTGCACTTGCTGAGAGAGATTTTTATAAGAATCTTGGAGATAATTAAGCTTTTGATTTATTATTTTGTCTGTACTGACTGTTTTACATAAAATATTGAAGGCATAGAGCGCGGTGTCGCGATTACGCTGACATGTTCATTATTGTTCGGTGATTGACCCGAACAGTCATGCTCACTCAAATGTCTCGCTGATGGTGGCGCATGTGTCGGATCATTTAGTTCCCTTCAAAATGGTTGAGTTGAATGGTGCTAATCCATGCGTCATGTCCGTGAACGGGCGCTGTCAGTTGTGACTAGTCATCTCTTAGTAGTCATGGCTTATTTGAATGAATTATTTTGAATTGAATTTCATTTTGTGTGTTTTTACTATGGACACTTTTAACGTGACGTGCACATCTTGCTACTTTGTTCTCACATAATATACCATCTCAACATGAATGATGTACTTAACCAAGATTTTGTAACAATGTTCTGATTTAAAAGAGTGTCCATGGAGTTTCTTGCCCGTTCTTCTCCATAGAGATCTACGCTAGGGAATGGGCAACTACAGTACTTTCAGTTTTTATGTCTTGAGACTGGGACTGTAGCTACATTTAATTTTTATCTTTGTTTCGATAATTCAAAAGTGCCTGTAACTGGCTTACTTGAAATAAATGCTTTGATTTTGATTTTGCCTGCCGTTCACATTCAGACTACACTCCTTTTTGTCAAAATCACTGTCTCAGATTAATCACTAAGAAGTAAATGTGTGCTAACGGTGCTGACCGCCGAGGGATCGTTGAACATTGAGTAAGTGCTATGCTATCGTCCAATTATCGGTAAATGTTAACGAGTCGGCCACGAGCTAAACGCCAAACGACATGCGACTGCGAAGATCATCAATGTAAGTAGTTGTTGTAGACTCCATCCTCCAAACTTTAGAGCACAATGTGCAATGGTGTCGATTCTGTAGTGCACAAACTAAACTCAATAGGCTATTGCTAACTTTTACTAAAACACAGTGCGCGAAAAGGACGGCTATAGCTATAGCTATGGACTAAGTTAGAGATGTTTTTTACGTGCACCATTCATTTGTACCCTTTATATGTATATTTATATGTTTAGTTTGTGCACAACAGAATCGACACCAATGTCTCGAATGACCGCGACACAACGGTACTCACACAAAGAAAACAAGTACCTCTCGCGCATGTCGCTTGTCGCAAGGACATGAACGGGGAGTTAGAAGTAAAACAACAGTATCATGATATAAATAGTAATAGTTTCTCATACAATATACATGGGAGTGAGTACAAGACACGTAAAGATCACATGCAGACTGTTCAGTGCGCCCGTGCTCGCGGGCCGCGTCAGGCTCAGGTGTATCGTTCGGTCTTGACCGTTGCTTGCTTTGAGGTCCTCCCTGGAATCAGTGTTACTATTTAGAAAACCTGTTTTGTATCTCGATGAATAGTCATGCCCGTTTTCAGTGACACCGCCTAGTAGAAAATTTAAAAAAATCCGGGCGCAGTTTATTCAGGCATTTATTTAAGTGTGGCCCAATGTTAGTGAAAACGAGCATTTATGTGATTTATGGAAAATGAAGACTAGAGTTACATGAGGAAAGTTTTGAGTATGAATGTGGATGGGTATAAGAGTAGAGGAAGACCAAAGAAACGATAGATGGACTGTGTGAAGGATGATATGGCAAGAAAGGAGGAGTCTGATGAGATGACGAGGATTTGTATGGAAGAAGACATGCTGCGCCGACACCAAATAAATTGAGATAAATGATGATGAAGCCTAAAGTAATTTATAGGAACAGTCAATAATAATATAAGTTTAATCAATATATTTTACAGAATACAAATATCTTTTAAGCTAAGGTGAACGCAGACTTAGCTGCACCGCAGTCGCCGCATTCCAATTTTTCGTATAAAGTTGTATGCAATCTGTGTCTGTGTGCAATCTGTGCCTATGTCTGTGTGCGAGATTGCATAGAAAAAATAGAATGCGGCGACTGCGCTGCGGTTAAGTCTGCGTTCACCTTTATTGTCACTATGCAAAAGAATTTAACAGCTGCCGAACTAGGCAAAAGTCTTTCGGCTGTATGCTAATCAAATCAAATAATTATTTATTTCGAACAACAAGGTTCATATCGGTTAGTAAATAAGTATAGGTACTATCGGGGTCTTTTCCGCCTGACCATTTTAATTTTTTTTCGCTTGAATCATGCGGAGGCGCCGAGTCACGCCCCCTTAAAGTTTGATGTGCGTGTGGACTGAGGGCCACTTTGTTAAAAAAAAACTAAAATGTGCTAAGGATTTAGTGAACATTCCCAAAGAATTGTGAAAGTTGGAATCTGATTTTGTGAAAGACAAATAAGCGAGTTATGGACTGCAAAGTTGGGCCCTCAGTTCTCACATAGAGGATTGAGGGCCCGCCTGTACCTGATAAACTATGAACACCACAGAAAAAGTCTTTATGCTAAAGTCTAAGCTAATGCCAAACAAAATTAGTGAAAACAAGATTTTATCGCAAAACGCTGTCCTACTTTGTATATTTACGTACAAAATGGGCCCTCAATTCTCATACACGGTAGAGTTTATTACGAAAATAAAATTAAACCATTAACTTACAGCTACTACTTGAAATCATATATGCTACTAAATAAATTGTGAAAATTTGTGAAAGCATGAACAGATCTCCACTTCTTGTGGTTTGAAAGTTATGACCTTGATAAAAAATCGGGCCCTCAGTCCTCCATTTCTTTTGTTTTTCTTTTATTACACTTAACGTATTAAAGATAAGACAAATACAAAATTGTGTCTTTTTGTGAAATTAATTGTGCAACACATTCGATACCAGGAAGACAATAAAAGACCCTTTATTGTATAAGAAAATCGAGTTTTATATTTTTCTTCTCTGAATTAGGATATAGGGTAACCACAATTTCTATTAGATTGCAGTAGATATTAGTAAATGTAGTCATCATCTTCCTGCCCTTATCCCATGTTACTTGGGGTCGGCGCAACACGTTTTCTTCTTCCATTCTCCTCTGTCAACCGTCACGCAATCATTTACACCTTTTTCCCTCATATCATTCCTCACACAATCCATCCATCTTTTCCTTGGCCTTCCTCTCGCTCTCCATCCATCCACATTTATATTCATCACTCTTTTAGTCACATGCGATTCTTCCCTCCTCATCACATGCCCATACCAAGACAGTCGATTCCCTTTTAACTTTTCTGTAACTGGCGCAACTTTCAAACTTCCTCTAATGTACTCATTCCTTATTTTATCCATTCTTGTCACACCACACATCCACCTCAACATTCTCATCTCCGCTACATGCAATCTTTTTTCATCCATCTTCTTCACAGCCCAACATTCCGATCCATACAGTACGACAGGTCTAATCACGG
The DNA here is from genome assembly GCA_905147715.2 of Xestia xanthographa. Lineage (NCBI taxonomy): Eukaryota > Metazoa > Arthropoda > Insecta > Lepidoptera > Noctuidae > Xestia > Xestia xanthographa. Next base: position 1,260,191 of record LR990664.1, read on the forward strand.
ACTTGTAGTGTCATAGGTTTTAATAAACTTTCTTAGATTTATAGGGTTTCGTACCCCAAAAGAGGGAAACGAAACCCATAAACCACTTTGTTGTCCGTCAGTCAGTCCGTTTGTCTGTCAAGACCCTTTATCTCGGGAACGCGTGGAGGTATCGAGTTGAAATTAAAACCATATACTCAAGTTTTCAGTCCCTTGAAGTTGTGAAAAATCAAACTTATAGGTTAACGAATAAAAAATGATGATTCCAATTTGTATTGGAATTTATATTGGAGCAGGAGAGTGTCAGACTTTTACTGACTAAAACCCATCCATGTTCCTTCATCGCCCTTTGTGTTCTGGGGCCACGGTATCTCTTTCGAACAGTCCCACAACCCCAGCAGGCATCGGTCCTTGCGGACCCCTTCCTTTTTGCTGACTCTCTTTGAGGAGCGCGTGGAACACGAACGCGCCGTCGACACGGCCTGTCGTCATGAGACGGACGCACGGCGACCTAGCCCATAGCCCACCATCCACAGGGCCGCGTCTACGGTGGCCCCCGACGCCCGGGGCGTCTCCCACGGCGGCCTGGACGCTGTGAGGTTCTCTCCCTCTCACGTTCCGCCACCTCCTTCTGTAGCATTACTGCTACGCAGAAGGAGGTGACGGCGTCCCATTCCGTCTCGCTCCGGATCATGGCTTGCACCAGGGCCAGACGCGAGAGGTCGCCGCCGCCAATCGCCGCTTCGAAGACACGGCGGTGCTCCGCCCACGTGGGGCACACCTCCACCGTGTGCTCCACCGTGTCCTCCAGTCGATCCTCGCAATGGAAGCACCCAGGCGTTTCCTCCCGCCTGATTCAGTGCAGGAACCTCCCGAAACAACTGTGTCCGGTGAGGACCTGCGTCAGGCGGAAGGTGAGGACGCCATGGCGTCTCTCAAGCCACTCCTTAAAGAGGAAAAACCTATGACACTACATTTACTAATATTTGCTGCAATCTAAAAGAAATTGTGGTCACCCTATTTCCTAATTCAGATAATAAAACTAAAACTCAATTTTCTTATACAATAAAAGGTCTTTCATTTTCTTTCTGGTATCGAATTTGTTGCACAATTAATTTCACAAAAAGACACAATTTTGTGTTTGTCTTATCTTTAATACGTTAAGTGTAATAGAAGGAAAACAAAATAAATGTAGGACTGAGGGCCCGATTTTTTATCAAGGTCATAACTTTTAAACCACAAGAAGTGGAGACATGTTCGTGCTTTCACAAATTTTCACAATTTATTTAGTAGCATAAATGATTTCAAGTAGTAGCTGTAAGTTAATGGTTTAATTTTATTTGCGTAGGTAATAAACTTTTAAGTGTATGAGAATTGAGGGCCCATTTTGAACGTAAATATATACAAAGTAGGACAGCGTTTCGCGATAAAATCTTGTTTTCACTAATTTTGTTTGGCATTAGCTTAGACTTTAGCATAAAGACTTTTTTGTGGTGTTCATAGTTTGTCAGGTACAGGCGGGCCCTCAATCCTCTATGTGAGAACTGAGGGCCCAACTTTGCAGTCCATAACTCGCTTATTTGACTTTCACAAAATCTGATTCCAAGTTTCACAATTCTTTGGGAATGTTCACTAAATCCTAAGCACATTTTTTTTTTTTTAACAAAGTGGCCCTCAGACCACACGCACAAAGTTTGGGCCTATTAGGAAAGCGTCAACTTTGGCGCGCAAAATTACAATAACTCTCGTTTGGCGTGCGTCGTCAATGCGCTCGACCGATTCGGTAACTTTTCATTCATTTTTTCTACACAAAGTCAATGGGGCGGGGCTAGAGATCGTTTTTATGTTGCGAGTGCAAGCAAAAATGAGCTTAGTGGTGGTCAGGCGGGAGTGTCCTCGATAGTACTTAGGAACTATGTTAGCGGTGATGTAGGCATTTACGACTGTTCCATTTCCTTAAAATGTAGGTAGGTAGAGGAGTATTGTACCTAGTTAAGTACCAAAAACCCAGAATATTGTAAATAAAAAAAGCAAAGGTACTTACTTAGATTATGTGCACACGTGCAATAAAAAAACCTTAAAGAAAATAAAAAATAAAACAAAACAATAAATAGGTAATGACACATTTATTTTTAATTCTATTTATACGAATTAAGTGTAACGATTGTTCTCAATATTATGCATACCTATTAACTTGTACTGGACGGAATTATTAAATGAAATACCTACTTTAAAAAAATAATAATCTATAAAAAAATGATGCCAACATATTATAAATATTTTAAAATAGAATTAAAATCATCATTGCACAACATAGTGAATAAAATAAAAATAAAACATAATTATTTAGATTTTCCTATCAAGATTCATCTAAAACTTAAAGATTATAGAAAATATTGTCATAAACTTCAACAAAATTAATAAAAAAAATTGAGGCTGCTTGCGTAAAACTAAATACAAACAAGAAATAGGATTTCGTCACTGGTAACAACAATTCAAACATAAAAAATAAGAGAAACTAACTAGTGAGTTTTTTAGTACTTAATTTTTTATGAAAACAAACATGCACGGTAGTGTGGCACAGCCAAGTCGACACTTATTTAGATTACCCATCATTTATAAAATCTATAAAAAAATACTTCTTGCAAAAGTAGGTATAAAACCATTTAATTAACACATTTTTCTACAGCATTCATAAATAGGTACCTAAGTCTGTTTGTTTTCTACTAGTTTGTTTTCTGTTAATCTTGCATCGCAAAGCTAAGCTTAATCAAAAACAGCGAGAGGTTTTTCCTACAAAAGGTAACTAAAGTCACAGTCATTCTTTATCTCGTTGCATCCGTATTGCAACGAAATAAAGAATCACTATGATTATGGCAGACGACGCATCGGTAGCAGCAACTCAACAGCAATATTGTACCTACTGCATCGAGAATTAAGATGGCTCTGATTAATTTAGCAGTTATGCAAAATAATAGGTACAATAAATGTCAAAGGACTGCAAATTATCATACTAGTTCTCTTGTTTACATAAAGAGTCAAAATATCACAGATTTGAAAGCACAATAATAGTCAAATTTGATTTATTTTCCTACATAATACGCAAACGGCCTCATCCGCTCTCTAGATATATTATGTATCGCGTAAATAGATTGTAACATGACGTTCATAGGTCGTCCCTTCCACGGAGATGCAGGTTGTCGGCGCGGACTAAAAATAAACTTAATGTTATACAGGGTAGATTTCAATTAAATAGCGAAACTTCTTAGACGCGATGGTATGCTAAATAGATATTCAAATATATTTAATATTCAATTTAACGCGAACCAAAGCGTAATCTCCTTCCAAGAGTATTGGATTGGAAGGGCTATTGCGTGCTCCTCCAGTTTTATTTTAACGTGTCTAAAATTGATAATAATGTAATTTTGCTTGGGATTACATTTCTTCTGAAAGACTCTCTTTAGTATCTTGAATCGTTTTGTAGAGACTATAACCCATTCCGTCTGTGAAGTTTCGCGAACTAATCAAATGTAACCCTGTATAATTCGATTTGTATAACTACTTTTAGTTCTATGAGAAATTACTATTTTGTTCTATTATAGGAGTTAAGTACTTTCTGCGAACACATGATGCAAGAAAATATAGATGATATTTAATATGGTTGAAGATGATCTTTTTCTACATAATTTGTAAAAGAAAATAACGTAAGAAATAAGAAACAATTTTACAGAAAAAATACAATTTCGTTGGTAAATAATTATAGTAATTTGATGTCAGTCGCTTTTTGAGAAATCGCAAAATATTTAGTGCATTTAATCTTGAGCAAAATATAGCTTGCGCAATTTCTTAAAAAGCGAAAACATGCTGCAATACACAAGTCTAACTAAGGCAAAAGGCATAAGATTCACAAACCTTGCTTTGACTTGCTTGCTTTTAAGTAAGTGTGATATTATGTAAACATGAGTTTCATCAGTAAAAAGTTACTGGTCATAGTTAGAAGGCTGAATGCCTGGGCGACAGTAGAGCGGCCCCGTAGAAGACCCTGATGATCCTCTGCCTCCTGTCATAATTGACGAAGTGCAAGCAAAAAGCTAGAAGCAAGAAGTGCATCATAAAAAGGCTTCAGAAGCGGAAAGCGCTCGGCTTCGATGGCATGACCAATAAGTTGTTTATACTCCTCCCCATCCAGCTCATAATGTTTCCCTCAAAGGTGGAAAGAGGCCGTGGTTATACGTTGGTATCGCCAAACCAGGTGAACCCAAGCTCGAGCTATCGGCCGATCAGACTCCAGAATGTACTCGACAAAATCTACGAGGCTTATACTTATTAAGTCTAAGTTAGTCGCTTATTAAGCGACTCAAAGATTATGTTGAGGCTAAGAGCCTCGACCCCAACGAGCAATTCGGATTCAAGATCGAACACTCGTGTATTCAACAGGTCCACCACATCGTAGAGCACTTGAGCGCTGGCTTCCAGCGGTGAGCGATGACGGGCGTGTTATTCTTGGACATAACGAAAGCCTTCGACAAAGTCTGGCACAATGGCTTATTATATAAGCCTTACCAACTAGGAGTGCTAGACCGTTTCATGCTCATCCTACGAGACTTTCTGTCGGATCGCACCTTTCGCTACCGCATAGGGAAAGCTCTTTTTTCCTCTCACCCCAATCGAACAGGAGTCCCCCAGGGTTCCGTCATCTCCCCCCTCATTTCCACGCTGTTCACCATCGATATCTCCAAGAGCAAAAAGGCTCAGCTAGCTCTATTCGCCGACGACACGGTAATTTACCGGTCGCGACCTGCGAGATACCATGTCGAAAAAAAATTAATAAAACGCTAGATCACGTTGATTGATGATCGTATGGACGATTACTTTACTTTGCAAAGCATACTGAAAGTGAGGTCTATGAATCTCGCCCTTAGGCTGCGGCCTGCGCTTATGCATTGCAAATGAATTGCGCAAATCTGGGCAATTTAATACAATCATAGAATTAAATTGCACTGAATTGCTTGGCTGACTAGGTTAGCCAAAAATACCAAGAATTGTCCGTGTAAGCAAATTTTTAAGAATCAAAGAGCAATCACATTAAGTACACACATACAAATTAATACATGTTATGTCTACTTAAGCTACTTTACTAACTACTTACGTCTACTGAAACAAGCATTTTACACTCCAATGCTCCTGACCTCATTGTGGCTACTGCTTAGTGCAAAATTTTCACTAATATTTGGATATTTTGTCAGGGGAAGAGTGCCCATTTAGAAACACGTTATTGAACATCAAAAACTGAACCTTATTTCCATAAGAATAATGCATTAAGCTTAGCGTAATTAAGTCCTTGATCTAGATTATGTCTGGACATATTAAAAGAGAAGTCCGTGTTTGTATCGGTGTTTCTTTTCAGAGTAGTCAGAGATAGAAACACCGACCCCTTAATTTTTTATGTGTAAAAGTGCTTTCACAACTAATTTGCAGCAATATAATTTATTTATTCCCCTGACAAATCCCTACAACGCATCGTAAGAAAGGTCCTTACGTGGAGAACTCCCTGAGCTTGTCGACGACGGCGCGCCTGTTCTTGGCGATCCAGTCGATGTTCACCTTGGCCTTCTCGATGGCTTGCTCCACGCTGAGCTTCGACTCGGCCAGGTACTTCGAGTTCCTCTCGCGCCAGGATAGGAACTGGTGATGGAGAGATTGAATATAATATAAGTTAAAAAAAAAAAATAACAACACGCCTGTAACGGCTGTAACCCCGTACCCACACTACCTACTAGGATATTCACTATTCGCCAGTCATGTTTAAGTTCCATATCATAGGGGCCAATAATCGACAACTCCTGACTCTAGGATGTTAATGTTACCTACTAGGAAATTGAAGGACAAACCCAATCCTTGCCACCCAACCCAATACTTGGTCTTAATTGCAATTTTGGAATTGAACTCAAGACCTCATGCCCACCAGGAGTAGTTGCGACTACTGGACCAGCGGGGCAGTCCAAAATGTAGGTTAGAAATAATGATGGCAAAAAGTTTAGTTTTTATGACGCCGCAAATAATATTAATAAGTAACAAATGCTTAGTTTCGTGATGATTTCTGTCACATGAGAAACTTGTGTTTTGTTATTTTGCTGGATTGAACCCGGTGTACCCTGTTGTGTGAAGGGGTCCTCCTAACCACGAACATGACTTACAAATTCAGGAGGCGATAAATACTCGGAAGAAAAGTCTTGGGATAAAACGTAATAAATGGAGGACAAGAAACAAAATTGAGAAGAAGAATGAATTGTTGAGTTAGAAATACAATCTAGTTCAAAGCTTACGTTATCCAGTTCCGTCTGCGTGGTGAACTGTTCCAGCAGGACCTTCATGATGTGGCCGATGCGACGACCCTGACCCTTGAAGCTGAAACGTGTCACATGAATATACAATTAAAATCATGAATAATATAAACACTGATATAGGCTATCACGGTTCCTAACTAAACTTAAAATGTCACTTAGGGGATATCTTACGTGATTATAGTTTATTTTGAAATTCCGATATTTTGACGTTGTTGTGGATGGTGGATGCTGGAAAAAAGATGCGAGCCGCTAGATCTAGGGTAGAGCGCCAACCAACTTTCTTGCCATACGAGTAACGGACAAGATAGGTCGTTTACTTAGTAAATACTCGATTAAGACCAATGATATTATAAAGAAGATACGCCATGTTCATACTGAATGGCGTTCAGATATCGTTGCGAGTAATTTAAAACTACGACAGCGATAGATAATACGGAACGTATAAGATAGAAAGAGATAGCTAGCTATCAAAGTGCAACAATTGTGTCACTTTTTCCTCAACAATTTGTGCGTGCTAGTGCGATATCTACCTCTTTTTACTATATAATATCATTGATTAAGACCGTGCTTACTCCTCACAAGAAAGTTGCACAAAGTCTGCGTTCCCCGAAGGATAAGATCCCGTACGAACATCCTGGGGTGTATAAAATCGACTGCAGTTGCGGCAGTTCATACATCGGTCAAACGAAGCGAACTGTCTACACTGTATGCCGCATCAAAAAGAACATAAAGGCTGTGAAAAACAATGATGAGCAGAAATCGGCCATAGCTGAACATCTACTGCAGTCAGGGCCCAATCACAGGATTGAATTGAAAAACTGAACTGAAACTGGGGGAACGCAGACTTTGTGTAATTTTCTTGTGAGGAGTAAACACGGTCTTAATCAAGTATTTACTAAGTAAACGACGTATCTTGTCCGATATTCCTCCAAGGTATGGCAAAAAAGTTGGTTGACGCTCCACCGTACGATCTGGCGGCTTGCATCTTTTTTCCAGCATCCAACCGAATTCTCTAGTTAACCCGCGATCATGGCGCTTGCAACAGCGTCGAAATATCGGAAGCTCAAAATAAACTATAATCACGGAAGATATATCCCGTAAGTGATATTTTAAGTTAACGAATAATACAATTTTAGTAAACCACGACCACGTGTGGTTTTTGTAAACCTATTTGAAGTCTTCCTTCTTAGCTGGAGTCAGGGTCCTATTTCTTTGTTTATGAAGTCAGCAGCAGTGATTCACGCAATAGGGCTATCTATTGCCACAAAATTACATTCTCTTTTAAGTAGCCGTTGCTGCTCCTTCCTGGGCCTTCCACAATAGGGAATATGCATGAAATACAAAACTCTTTTTATTTATGATAAATGCCTTGTATTGGCGCAAAACATTGTGGTACACTTGTTTAATTTCTAATACATCACTTATTTTACAATTTACTGTTTTATGTAGCGTGTTTTTGGTGAAACGGAACGCACTCTCAAAACGCATCGTCCTCGATAACGCCGGTGTTGCGCACAGAACGCAGTACGTGTTTTAGGTCGGGTAATTAAATGAAAGAGTTATTTGTAGTTAAAAAGTCCGAGGTCCTGCGGCGGCGACACGGCGGCGGCGCTCGCGATGCGCAACGGTACGTGCGCTCGGTACGATGGCGGAAGCGAACTGAAACGACCGATTGGTCGTTCAAACGAGGCGCGCGAATGAACTTCGCGCTTTCATTCAAGTGAACGGCGTACTAGATACTGAACTGTGACCGTGTTCGCAGCGGTGGGGCCTCAGTGCTTATTTATTATTAAAACAGAAATATAAAATAAATGCCAAAATGTTTTCCATACGTAACATTCTCCCCCTCAGTGTCGACACGACACTCATAACGATAACCTAAGTTAAAAGTATTATTATAAAATAAACTAAATTAAAATGTTACACAAGTATAAACTAAATCTAAAATATAGCTAACCTAGCCGCAGGGCGTTTAAATAAACCATTTTTAGTTTTAACGTCAACAACTCTGACGCGTCCGTCAGCACCAGGGTACACGGATTGTACGATACCTTTAGGCCAGCAGTTACGGGGGGAGTGAGGGTCCACTATTACTACCACATCACCGATCTTCAATTGTGCGCCCTCTTCTCTCCATTTTCGGCGCGGCACTAGATCGGGGAGAACTTCCTTCACCCATCTGGCCCAAAATTGGTCAGCCAGGCGCTGGGATATACGCCATTGCTTACGGAGACATAGGTCTTTGTCTGTAAACACACCTGCGATAGGTAAATTTGACGACGAACCAATGAGAAAGTGGTTCGGCGTTAATGTCTCGTCGTCCCGAGGGTCCACTGAAACATGACCAAGGGGCCGACTGTTAATAATATTTTCCACTTCAGCTAGGAGAGTAATCAGGGTCTCTTCGTGCGGAGCTCTCTCTTTTAGTACCACCTTGAGGGCGGTCTTGACACTGCGTACAAGACGCTCCCAAGATCCTCCCATGTGCGGACTAGCTGGCGGAATGAAGCTCCAGGAAACTCCATTGTTCAGGGCTTCGTTCATGACAGTATTTCTGTCTATGGCGTCATAGGCCTTCTTTAGTTCAATTTCTGCGCCGCGCACATTGGTCCCGTTATCAGAATAAATCTTCTTTGGCCAGCCTCTACGTGCGGCCATTCTACGTAAAGCCATTATTAATGAATCTGCAGTGAGAGATGGCACAATCTCAATATGTACGGCGCGTACTGTCAAGCATGTAAATAAGACACCATAGCGTTTTGGTCTTGATCTTCCAACGGTGACCTCTATGGGTCCAAATAAGTCTACTCCGGTGACGGTAAACGGTCTTTGGTGATGCGTGAGTCTACCTTCGGGCAAGTCACCAAGTCGTGGCGGCTTTGGATTAGCTTTCCTGATGCGACAGAACAAGCACTGCGTCGCCACTGTACGGACCGTAGGTCGTAAACGTAACAACCAATATTTTTGACGCAGTTCATTTACCACCAACTCGTTGCATCCGTGGCTTGCGCGGATGTGATAATACTTGACAATGAGTCGAGCAATGTGGTCATTTCCATCCAGGATCACTGGTGATTTTGTGTGCATCGCTACTTCCTTAGCTGCTCCAATTCTTCCACCAACACGCAGTAGTCCGGTTTCATCCAATATGGGTGTCAAAGCGCGTAGTCTACTATCGCGTTTTATTTCTTTATTTTGTTTCAACAGTGAGATGTCACTGGAGAAAGCTGTGGCTTGCGAGTGCTGAAGTAATAATGTTTCAGCTCGGTTCATCAACTCGTCGGTAAGTCCATTTGTTTTTATCTTCTTGCATTTATCTATGAACAACAAGACAGTTGCAGCAGTTCGGCACAATCGCAACCAACTGGAGAAGCGAGTCGGCTCTGGTACAGGTAAGTCATTTACACTATAATTTTCATTTACTACATTTATTTGCTCTAATATTTCTACATTAATTTTTGTTTTTATTTCAGGTTGTTGCGGCCAACAAGAAAGCGGTTGATGCAAGAATGACGGTCCCGTGAACCACTCTGAGTCACTACTCAATACATAATTATTATTTTTGCTTGCTAAATCTGCGATATTCACGTCGGTAGGTACATAATGCCAATCCTGTATTTGGCTTAATTCATCTATTTCGCCAAGCCTGTTAGCAATAAATACTTTATAATTCCTACTTTGATTTTTAATCCAATGTAGTACTGTAGTCGAATCCGTCCAGTAATAGGTCGAAGCGGGTTTCAAGCGATGCTCTCGCTTGACAGTGTCGGCTAACCGGCAAGCCAATAAAGCTCCTTGTAGCTCTAGTCGCGGTATTGTTACCAACTTGATGGGTGCGACGCGGCTTTTACTTGCGATAAACGTAACTATGCATGTCCCGTCCCTACGTACGTAGCGCCAATACGCCACCGCTGCGTAAGCGTCGGGGGACGCATCGCAGAATACGTGTAGTTCCAATGGCGCGGGCGTCTCACTGGCGGCTAAGTTCACACGAGATGAACCCGGGTCGCAATGTTCACGAAAGAAATATCGCGGAATACGAATATCCCTTATCGATTTTAGTTGGGTCATCCACTCGACAAAGATGGTAAATAAACCCTCCGGTAATTCTTGATCCCACGAAAGATCAGCCTTAAAGGTCTTCTGCATAAAGGATCATAAAAGGATCAAAAGGATCATACTCAGGCTATGGAAACTGAACATTTGTATAATGAATTAGTTAATACAAATTGCAACCCTCATTCCATTATAACAATAGACCTTACAGAGGACTTCTTACTAAAGCATAACTACAGCCACAAAATTAGTAAAAATAAAATTAAGAAATATGCACGATTACATAGAATAATTAAAAAATGTAATAAATACAAGAAACAACAAAAACACCTTTCCAAAAATATTCAATTAAGGAAAGAACGTGTTTCTCTAGTTAATAAATTAAATAACTATCAGATTAAATTGGAAGATAGTATAAATATTTATGAAATTGACACTCAGCGCTTACAATCAGAAATACAGGCTCTTAATAAGTCACTAAAATCTTTATGTAATAAATATGAATGCTCGGAAAATCAAATTAAAGAGCATATTCTTGCTACAAATGCATTGGTAGACAAAGTGGACTCGCTGACTCTCAGCAACACTCAGTGTACTTGTCAGAGGGAATCCAGCAATGATGCCCTCCAGCTTGAGGCAACGGAGGACCCGTCCCTAGCTGTGAGTACTCAGGACTGTATTTCCACCCAAGATACAATACCTGACTTAGGTAATTTGGTCTCACCTAATAGTCTTGGTTCTAATCTTTCAGTTATGTTCTCTGATAGTATAGGTAGAGGGTTAGGGAAATTGATCAGTAATAACCTGAGTTATTATACCCAAAATTATTGCATGCCAGGATCAACCTACAAACAGATTATGGCATCAGTAACAAAGACCGTTTGTGATCCTAGTACCACCATTACTATATGTGTTGGTAATAGTTCTAAGATTAAAAAGGAAGACATCACTGACTGTGTTTCAGAGTTGTTAAAGTTAAATTGTAACAAAATAATATTGTGTGGTTTTCCATTTTTTGAAAATTTGGGTAATAGAAAAAATAATTATATACATATGTTAAATAACCATGTACATTTTTTAGTAGGTCACTATAGTGACAGACTTATATATCTGGATATCAACACTATGGTTGGTAAACTGAAGTCGACACGGGGTAAGGTGTATCTACCTATTAGATGTAGACACAAAATAGCTCGGCTATTAGCTTAAAATATTCACACAGACATAAATAGTATGTCTAAGTTTAGTTCTATTATTAACACTGCGACTATTAGTAGTAATACTAATATACAGGTGACTTTCAATGAATATAGCACTAGTGCTATAAATGTTTACAAACATTGTACTGAGGAGGATCCATGTGTCACCGTGGAGAATTCTCAATTAGGGTATATTAGTATTAGTGATAGGGTCTTGTTGTCTGAGGATGGTACGGGTGTCTCCAGCCTCACTCCAAAAATTCATTTAAACTAGGAAATGAGACAACAGGAGGTACGATTAACAATATTGTTAATCCTACCAACGTATCTTCTTGCACTCAATTAGTTAGTAAAAAAGGGCCTCAGCAGAACACTTTGAAATTATTCCACCAAAATATCCAAGGCATTTCTTCCAAATTATTAGAAATTGAATTGTTTTTAGAAAATAGTAAGTTTGACATTATATGTTTTACTGAACATTGGCTTAAGGATTACCAAATGCTTATCAATTATGAGAACTATATGGTGGGTAGCTGCTTTAACCGTAAAACTATGCTTCGTGGAGGTTCCCTAATATTAATAAGAAATTGTTTTAAATATAAGCAACGTAATGACATAGTAGGTCTCTCGGTTGAACATTGCGTTGAACTGTCCTGTGTTGAGCTAGATAAGCATGTAATTGTGTGTGTGTACAGACCCCCAAACTATCAAAACTTTTCTTTGTTTGAATCAATAATGGAAGATGTGATGGCAAAACTTGCAGTCAGTAATAAATCTACAATTATTTGTGGTGATTTTAATATCAATATTTTAGAAGAATGTGCAAATAACAGTCGCTTATTAAATCTTTTTAAGTCATTTGACTTGACCAACACTTTTACAGAACCTACTAGAGTCACTCCATCTTCTGCTACTTGTATAGATAATATTTTCTGCGATTGTGATTACTTAGATAAAGCAATAGTAAATTGTCTACCCTCTGACCATAGTGGACAAACTGTAACCTTCAGGTGTAATACACCCCCATCGCAAAAAGTTCAAATTAAATTTAGACCTATAACTTCTAGCAGATTAAATAGGTATAATATTTTGCTACAGAACAAGTTAAGCGTTATGGGCCTTGATGATATTAATATAGATCAACTGTATGATCGTTTCTTTTCAATAGTTCACACGGAATTCAATAAAACTTTTGAAAAGAAGACAAAAAGTATTTGCCCTAAATTCATATTTAGTGATTGGGCAACTAGAGGTATCAGAAAAAGTAGGGAAAGACTATTTGAGCTTTATGGCCTTAAGCCTTTTATAAACACTGAAACTTTTAACAAGTATGTTGCTAAGTATTCAAACATTTTTAGAAATACATGCAAGGTTGCTAAAGCACTGCACATTAGCAACAAGATCAAAACAGCAGAAAATAAAATAAAGACAGTTTGGAAAGTTATAAATAATGAGACTAACAGGAAGAAAATACGTAACACTAGCTACACATTAGATACAGCATGTGGTCCTAAAAGCTCTAATCAGGAAGTAGCTCAAGAATTTGTAAAATTCTTTACCGATATACCACAAAAAACAACGGAGGCTCTTATTTCCTCACCTGAACTCTCAATTGGTTTATTAAAGGCGAATGTGTCTGGCTGCCTGGTTGAATTTAAATTTAAACACATTAACCCTATGATTGTTATTAAAACTTTCCGGCAAATAAAGATCAAACTAACCGAAGATCTATGGGGAATGTCTGTCAAAGTTTGTACATCCATACTTGAGACTATAGCCCCTTACTTAGCTTTAATTTTTAATTTATGTGTAGACCAAGGAGTTTTCCCTGATTTAATGAAATACAGTAAAGTCATACCTCTTTTCAAATCCGGGGACAGTAAAGATACTAATAATTATAGACCTGTATCCGTGTTACCAGTTTTTAGCAAGGTTTTTGAAAAAGTAATGCTTAATCAAATGCTCTATCATTTTAACACCAACAGAATCTTACATGATCAACAGTATGGCTTCACCAAGGGACGTTGTACAACTGACGCCGGTGTAACCTTATTAAAGCACATATTTACTGCGTGGGAAGAGTCTCAAGACGCCATAGGAATTTTTTGTGACCTCTCCAAAGCGTTTGATTGCGTAAATCACGACACATTACTTTTGAAACTTGAGCATTACGGACTGGGTAAACTTGCACTTAGTTTGGTAAAATCTTATTTGAATGATAGACAACAACATGTTCAAATAAATGGTGTTAATTCACAGGGGTTAAAAGTAAAAATGGGGGTTCCACAAGGCTCAATATTGGGTCCTTTCCTCTTTCTAGTATATATAAATGATCTACCCTATTTACTGAAAAACCAACCTCAAAATATGGTGTTATTTGCTGATGACACTTCCCTAATTTTTAAGATAAATAGGCGGGCCCAAAATCTAGATGACGTGAATAATGCCCTACTTCAGGTCCAAAATTGGTTCACAGCAAACAATTTGGTATTAAATGAAAAAAAAACCAAATGCATAAGATTTGCTTTACCGAATGTTAAAAGTAGTGATTGTGATATAATATTGAATAAAGAGAAACTTGAATTCGTAGATAAAACGGTTTTCCTGGGGATTACGCTTGATTCAAGGCTACAATGGGGTTCTCATTTGACATCTCTTGCGGGGCGGCTAAGTTCAGCAGCCTTTGCCATTAGAAAAATCCGTCAGTATACTGATGTAGATACCGCTAGACTGGTTTATTTTAGTTACTTTCATAGTATAATGTCTTATGGCATTTTGCTGTGGGGACGGGCTGCTGATATTGAGTCTATATTTATTCTGCAGAAAAGAGCCATCAGAGCCATATATAATCTTCGTAGGCGCGATTCTCTAAGGGAACTGTTTAAGGATATTGGCATCATGACGGTACATTGTCAATACATCTACGAAAACATAATGTACGTCAGAAAAAATCTGCACCTTTTTGGTAAAAGGGGTGACAGACATAATTACAGTACTAGAAATAGGGACCAACTAGTTCAGCCAGGTTTCAGACTCGCTAAAGTAGACTCATCTTTCATGGGGTACTGTTTGAGATGCTATAATAAAATTCCACAAAGTATTCTTGAACTGAATGAGACGAAATTTAAAACATGCATTAAACGCACACTATGTAAGCAAGCATATTACAAGTTGAGCGATTATATCGATGATAAAAATGCTTGGCTCAATGCTGGTCCTGCTCCACATGGACAGGGGCGCATAAATTGATAGCATTAAATTGTATTGTTGGAGCTGCTGAAGATTGTACAACTATCTTTGCATTGTATAGAATCAATCTCTTTAGTATTATATAAATGCATAGCCCATATTGTGTGAGTACTATGTACTAGAAAGCTATCATTCACTGGAAACCTACGTCTTTTTTTTTTGACTTGAATGTGCCCTGGCGGTTTGGAGTATGTCATGCTCACTCTATTGTCTCGCTGATGGTGGCGCATGTGTCGGATCATTTAGTTCCCTTCAAAATGGTTGAGTTGAATGGTGCTGATCCATGCGTCATGTCCGTGAACGGGCGCTGTCAGTTGTGACTGGTCATCTCTTGGTTGCCATGGCTTATTTGAATGAATTATTTTGAATTGTATTTTTTTTTGTTTGTGTTTTTTTGCTGTGGACACTTTTACCGTGCACATCTTGCTACATTGTTCTCACATAATATACCATCTCAACGTGAATGATGTAACCAAGATTTTGTAACAATATTCTGATTTAAAAGAGTGTCCATGGAGTTTCTTGCCCATTCTTCTCCATAGAGATCTACGCTAGGGAATGGGCAACTACAGTACTTTCACAGTTTTTATGTCTTGTGACTGGGACTGTAGCTACATTTAATTTTCATCTTTGTTTCGACAATTCAAAAGTGCCTGTAACTGGCTTACTTGAAATAAATGCTTTGATTTTGATTTTTGATTTTGAATTTTAGCTTTGATTGTGAATGGACCTAGAAAACCGTGTATGTCGAAAATTGACATAATGATGCGTAGCGTTTCACGTTTAGTAGGTTTACGTTTTAAATGTACGATTTCACCCGGTATACGTTTCAAAGACAAATCGAAACCTAACTCATCAGTAGCGGGGTACCATAATAATCCTAATGCTCGTTCTGACTGTTTATCAAAATTAAACTCTATTGCTATGTCATTAAGGTCGTTTTTAGGAACGTCGCGCAGTACGGTCGGTACATTACTGAGCCAATTACGCATTTGAAATCCACCTTCATTATGAATAAATGAAACTTCTTTTATTGTTTTCCTAGCTACCTCTTCATCAGAAAAACTATCAATGTAGTCATCCATGTACTGATTATTTTGTATAGCCTGAACAGCATCTGGCATCTGATGAATAAATCGTGAAGCGTTTTTATTTTGATTAATAAACTGAGCAATAAATGGTGAACAATTCGCACCGAAAATAAGTGACGTCATCACATACTTATGTACAACGTCCGAGCCTTTTTCTTTCCATAAAAATCTAAACGCATTTTGATCTTCACTACGTATTGCAATGATACCAATCGGATTTTCTCTATATCTAAACATAATTCCAAATAAGGACTGAAGCAAGTCCGGCCCTGTGAGCAAATAGTCATTGAGGGAACATCCCTGCGACCGTGCTGCTGCATCGTATACGAGGCGTAATTTCTTTTTGTTGGGGTTATCGACCCCGAAATGAGGCAAGTACCAAATGTGGTCACCTGACTCCCCCTCGTCTAACCTCCTGGCGTAATTATTTGACAATAAGTGCTGGATCCGCTCCTGGTATCGTGACGCGTAAGAGTCATCAGCTGACATCTTCCTCTCGATCGATTTCAATCGATTTACGGCGTTACTGTAAGAGTCCGGCATAACAAAATCGTCCCGCTTCCAAGGCAACCCCACATACAATTGGTTATCAATTAATTTACAAGTATTATTTAATATGGTGACAGCGCGTGCATCGTCAGCATTTTGACGCGGTGTGTTTGATATTCCAATCGACTCGAGTGTAAACGATTTTTTAACTAAATCATGTAATTCAGAATCGCAACAATGTTGCGCGCTGTCATCACTCACACTAGCAATGCGATCAGCTGATATAATGTTTACATTGTTTACAACTCCGTGAACACACCACCCTAGAGGTGTCTTTGTAATATAAGGTTCGTTTGGTTTATTCTTTAAACACAAAATAGGGGCAATAAGGTCATAGTTATCTTGGCCAATTAAAAGTTTGGGTTGTGCATCACATTTACACAGGTCATAGTTAATATAATCTGAATAATTACTAAAGTCCAAACACGATAAACGCTGAGTAGGTAAATTAAGTTCTTTCATTTTACGAGCACATAACGTAAAACAATCACCTGACGTATTGGAAATGTCAAAACTTACAGTTTCTGTTTGGCACACGAGCTCACCGGAGTCCCATGCGCTGCGGGCTCGCATGGTCACAGTCTTACCGTGTAGACCCGCCTGTTCGGCGAGGTCGGCAGAGATCAGTGTCACTGTGGCGCCGTCGTCAAGCAACGCATGCGTATGAATTTTGTCTTTAGGTCCGTGAACGGTAACCGGCACTATTTTTAGTAACACTTTTGGCACTGATGCACTAACACTATTGGACCCACTCGCGTGGGCAACGGTATCCTCGGGGTGCGACTCGTCGGGTGCCGACGGGTGCGCACGAGCTGCGTCCGCCGCTGGGCGCGTCTCCTCGGGGCGCGCTGTCGCTGCGGGCGCTGAGGGCGCTGAAGTCTTCGTCCAGTGAAGTAGGTGATGGTGTGGCTGTCCACACTCTTTGCAGTCAGTTGCGGTGCACGTGGCAGGTTCAGTGTGCCGCCCACCTAAGCATTTGTAGCACAGATGTTTATTGCGTACAAATTGCCAGCGATCACGTTTCATTGCGCGCTTGAATTTGCCACAATTTTCTAAAGTGTGTGGCGAAGTGGTACGACAAAACATACACTTAGCATCCGTTTTATTAGTGCACGCTAACACTGAATGAGACGAATGAGTTTTCGTATTTTCGTATTTCTTCTTCAAGTCATTCTGACTATGTATGTAACTAACACCTGAAGTTGCGACGATAGTTGCTTCTTTGTATAGAAAATTTGATAATAATTCCAGTTTAGGTATGGAGCTAGTTTGATTACAGGTGTAGTATTCAGCCCACTTGGTAATAACTGCGGGCGGTAGCTTCGCGAGTATTATTGTAGTTGTTTCCGGGCTGTACAAGTATTCCGGTAGCTTGATAGCTTTCACAGCTGTAACGTAATTTTTGACCTTAATCGCGAAGTTTACTATCTCTGTGTGGTATGCAGTTGGAAGTGGCTGAATCTTCTTCAGTTGCGTCAATGATATTATATAGTAAAAAGAAGTAGATATCGCACTAGCACGCAAAAATTGTTGAGGACAAAGTGATACAATTGTTGCACTTTGATAGCTTGCTATCTCTTTCTATCTTATACGTTCCGTATTATCTATCGCTGTCGTAGTTTTAAATTACTCGCAACAATATCTGAACGCCATTCAGTATGAACATGGCGTATCTTCTTTATAATATCATTGAGTTGCGTGAATGTTTTGTGAATGATACACTCCGGCCTGCCGAAGCGTAGTTCCAGTGTGTCAATAATATCTTGCGGTGATGTATTGCCTATAAGTAGCGATGATACGGCCTCTTTAGCTTCACCGCGTAGGCACTTGCGTAATCGCCAAATGTTCTCCGCATCACTATAGTTACACAGGTGTGACGATTCACGATAAGATTCCTTAAACTGCAGCCACTGCATAGGATCGCCGTCGAAGACCGGCAAATCCTTCGATGTTCCCAGGCGAGCCAGGAGTTCTCTGTTGTTGTCATTATGACTATCTCTTGTTTGTTTCCAGGTTTGATTATTATTACCTGTCGGCATTGCAGCGCAAACATTTTCTGTGCAATCGCTTTTATTTGCGATGGACGCGACGCCATCTTGTTTGTCGAGCCACGCCTCGATTTTTCTGGAACTTCTCGACACCGAGCTGCGGTTTTCTTCCTGCAAGTCAGCTATGTCGACTTCCAGTTTTTTTATCAGCAAGTTCTTCTTGATTTGTGCACAATCGAGGTCGATTTGTGCTTGAAGTTGAGCCGATTCATACTCTAGCCTTTTGCGGGCCGCCGCTGACGAACACGTGCTTTTAACACTTTTCACTGACTTTTCGAATAACTGTTCACTTTTACTAGTAGCCAGCTGCTCCGTGGCACGTTTACTACGTGTTACAACACCCTTCGGGGGTGTGCGAAGCAGAGACATCCCTGCATACAGGTTTTGAGTCCGACTAAAACACGTGGCCGAGATTCAAAATCGGGCTCGTAGGACCACTTAATGTTGCGCACAGAACGCAGTACGTGTTTTAGGTCGGGTAATTAAATGAAAGAGTTATTTGTAGTTAAAAAGTCCGAGGTCCTGCGGCGGCGACACGGCGGCGGCGCTCGCGATGCGCAACGGTACGTGCGCTCGGTACGATGGCGGAAGCGAACTGAAACGACCGATTGGTCGTTCAAACGAGGCGCGCGAATGAACTTCGCGCTTTCATTCAAGTGAACGGCGTACTAGATACTGAACTGTGACCGTGTTCGCAGCGGTGGGGCCTCAGTGCTTATTTATTATTAAAACAGAAATATAAAATAAATGCCAAAATGTTTTCCATACGTAACAGCCGGTATTGACGTCAAAGTTAATTGTGTCAAAAAAAAAACACTTTTATTTGAAAAGTGCCTAAAGTTTCACTAAAATTTGTATTATAATATTGTTAATGCAACTTTTACTTGACTAGAGCACATACAATTGGTAAAATTATTTCAATAACGCCAAAAAAATTAGATGTAAACAAGGCAGATTGTGGATACGTCACATCATGGCTGCGACAGCTACGGACGTTTGAACTGTTGTAGAAAATTGCAGGAGTTCTTCTTTTGAGCGACAAGCAGTAGTTGAACATAACTTTTAATACTTTTCTTGGGTTGATAGTATTCTATTTTATTGATTTACGTGAAGAAAAAATTACGTGCATATTCCCTATTCCATCAAAGTTCACTTCTCTTTTAAATAGTATGTAGCTTTCTAAAGTAAATAATGGCGACATAAAACAGCATGTGCACAGCAATCCTTTATTATATGACCTACCATTTAGGTCACGAGAAAGCTGAATTTTCTCTTTGAGGGGACAAATACTTAGAATGTGCTCTGCATACATAAATATGTCGAAATGTAGGCTATATATATATCATCAATTCTTCATGCGTACAATGCGGTTAAAATAAGAATAGGAACATCAATGATTTGTCAACTGTCACTTAAAAAGAACAGCTAGCAAAAAAATAAAAAAATTAGGCATCTCTTTTTGCTATGTATCTTATTTCTATAATAATTCCATCTTCAAATTATTATCTTTTATTTAAGAGCATGGAAGTATTGAACGCCATCTTAGAAACGACTGGTTCTATTCTCCAAAGATTAAAATTAGTCTGTTTTTTTAGTTTACTTATTAGTAAACAATTATATTATTAATCTAATAAACAGATAATTATGTTATACACCTACAAAACCACCGAAAAAAGTGTTCCGCGGGGCAGAGCCTGCAGCTCACATACACGCAGTGACGCAGAATAAAGGAAAAACAGGCTAATTTTCTTGTTTTCGAGTCTTCAATATTGCGCGCTCACAACATATCTGTTTAATAGAATATCATTGGTAGTAAAATTATCTTCACGGGATAGTAGGTACAGTAGTAGTTAGTACTCACGCATTGGAAATATCCTCGATCCTCTCATAGACGAAGTCCTTGGCGACGTAGTAGCCGACCGGCGAGCGCATGATGTTGGCGATGACGGCGCCCGCGTCCTGCCGCCGCACCTCCGAGCCTTCTGTTATCGTCCACTCCAGGTATCTGAGCGAGACACGAATTGTTCAGCGGGGAATAAAAAACCTATGATAATGCATCGGATGATGCATTATCATATGGGTCTGCTTCGTAGCCAATAAAATACTTTACCATTAAATCTACTAATATTATAAAGAGGAAAGATTTGTATTTTTGTGTGTGTGTGTGTGTGTGTGTGTATGTTTGTAATAAATAAACTCGATAACTTCTACGTCGATTTCAAAAATTCTTTCACCATTAGAAATTGTCCGTATGGTGTCGGACGTAATTGTCCGTATGGTGTCGGACGTAAAGAATAACACCATCCCATATCTTCCCGTGGGTGTCGTAAGAGGCGACTAAGGGATTTACCAGAGAATGGGCAGCAGCGCTCTCTGTGTCTTGTGCAAGAACCGCACTCACTGCGATCGCCAACCCGCCTGCCAAGCGTGGCGATTATGGCAAAACCCCCCAAATGAATAGCGCATCACAAAAATGGCCCCTAGTGCCCGGCAGCCCGTCTACCCTCGACGACGGCAGCAGTCGAGGCTACGGCGTGGCAAGGGGTGCGAAGAATCTTCGGAAGGGATCCGACTGCCAATACCGACGACTAGACCTGGCAACATATAACACGCGCACACTCCGGACCGACGAGAAGATAGCGGAACTCGAAGAGGAATTGAGCAGGCTGCGATGGAGTATTGTGGGATTATCTGAAGTCCGAAGAGAGGGGGAGGACACGATAATCCTGAAATCCGGCAACCTGCTCTATTTCTGTGAGGGTGACCAGCAATCCCAGGGTGGTGTTGGGTTTATCGTCCACAAGTCCCTTGTGAACAACGTGGTGAAGATCGAGAGTGTGTCGACCAGGGTGGCGTACCTTATACTCAGAATATCCTCAAGATATTCGCTGAAGGTCATACAGGTCTACGCCCAGACCTCGGCACACCCCGACGACGAAGTGGAGACCATGTATGAGGATATCTCTAAAGCCATGCATGGTTCCAAAACTCTCTTCACAGTTGTCATGGGGGACTTCAACGCGAAACTGGGCTAACGAGACGGCGATGAGCTGCAGGTGGGGTAATTTGGAGTCGGACGTCGGAATCGCCAGGGTCACCAACTGGCTAGTTTTATGGAGAAGGAGGGCCTCTATATGATGAAATCCTTCTTCAGAAAGCGTGAGCACAGGAAGTGGACCTGGCAGAGCCCCGATGGTGCAACTAGAAATGAGATTGACTTCATCATGTCAACCAAGAAGCAAATGTTCAATGATGTCTCTGTGATCAATTCGGTGAAAACCGGGAGCGATCACCGCATGGTAAGAGGCACATTGAACATCAATATCAAGCTTGAAAGGTATCGACTGATGAAGTCTACGCTCCGTCCAGCACAGATCCAAATCCGAAACCCCGAGAGCTTTCAGCTTGAACTCCACAACCGTTTCGAGTGCCTAGGAAGCTCAGTGGACGAATACAACGATGGGTTCGTGGAAACTGTCCATACGACCGGGTCCAAGTTCTTCAAGGCGCGTCGTACAGATCAGAACAAGAGGCTCTCCGATCACACTCTCAAGCTCATGAAGGAGCGGCGTGAGATGATCCTGCAGTCTTCAGACGAGGCGTGTAAATATCGGCAGCTCAATAGACGGATCTCTAAATCCTTGAAGAGCGACCTTCGCCGCTTTAATACCGAGCGTATTAAAGACGCGGTTGAGCGGAATAAGGGCTCCAAGGTATTTGCAAGAGATCTGGCTATTGGGCAGAGCCAGCTCACGAAACTGAAGACCGACGATGGTAGGATCTTATCCGCCAAACCGGAGCTTCTGAGGGAGATCGAGAGCTTCTATGGACAGTTGTACACGTCAACTAGTAAACCCGTCGTAGATCTAGCAAACGACCCAAGACCTAGACTGACCCGACACTATACCGAAGACATCCCGGACGTCGGCCTGTACGAGATTAGGATGACTCTGAAGCAGCTCAAAAACAACAAGGCACCGGGTGATGACGGAATTACGGCCGAACTCCTGAAGGCGGGTGGAAAACCGGTACTTAAGGCCCTTCAGAAGCTGTTTAATTCCGTCATACTTGAGGGAAAAACGCCACAGGCATGGTGCAGGGGTGTGGTGGTACTCTTCTTCAAAAAGGGTGACAATGCCCGGTTGAAGAATTATAGGCCTATCTCACTTCTAAGCCATGTCTACAAGTTGTTTTCTAGAGTCATCACGAATCGTCTCGCGCACAGGTTTACGATTTCCAGCCACCCGAACAAGCCGGTTTCCGAAAAGGCTATAGCACCGTAGACCACATACATACGCTGCGGCAAGTTATACAGAAGACCGAAGAGTAAAACCTGCCTCTCTGTTTAGCGTTTGTGGACTACGAGAAAGCCTTCGATTCGATCGAGACCTGGGCTGTACTGCAGTCTCTCCAACGGTGCCAAATCGACTATCGGTACATCGAGGTGTTGAAGTGTTTGTACAAAAACGCCACCATGTCAGTCCGACTTCAGGACCAAGTCTCGGAACCTATCCTCCTGCAGCGAGGTGTGAGATAGGGAGACGTCATATCTCCGAAACTGTTTACCGCTGCACTGGAGGATGTCTTCAAGGTTCTGGACTGGAGAGGGCTAGGCATCAACGTCAATGGCGAGTACATCACTCACCTTCCGTTTGCCGACGACATAGTGGTCATGGCTGAGACCATGGAGGACCTCAGTACAATGCTCGATGACCTCAGTAGAGCTTCCGGAAGAGTGGGTCTTAAAATGAACATGGACAAAACCAAGGTCATGTTGAATGCCTATGTCACACCCACTCCTATCAAGATCGGAGACTCTACACTCGAAGTTGTAGACGATTATGTGTACCTGGGACAAACGGTCCAGTTAGGTAGGTCTAACTTCGAGAAAGAGGTCAATCGTCGAATCCGACTCGGCTAGGCAGCGTTCGGGAAGTTGCGCGGTATCTTCTCGTCCAACCTACCGCAGTGTCTCAAGACGAAAGTCTATGACCAGTGTGTGTTGCCAGTGATTACATACGAGACCGAAACGTGGTCGCTTACAATGGGCCTCATCAGAAGGCTTAAAGTCACCCAAAGGGCAATGGAGAGGGCTATGCTCGGAGTTTCCTTGCGCGATCGAATCAGAAATGAAGACATCCGCAAGAGAACCAAGGTTACCGACGTAGCCCGAAGAATTGCCAAACTTAAGTGGCAGTGGGCAGGGCACATTGCTCGCAGAACGGATGGCCGATGGGGCCGAAAAGTTCTGGAGTGGCGACCGCGAACCGGAAGACGTTGCGTTGGAAGGCATCCCACTAGGTGGACCGATGACCTGGTGAAGGTTGCGGGAATCCGCTGGATGCGAGTCGCACGGGACCGTTCAATGTGGTGACACTTGGGGGAGGCCTATGTCCAGCAGTGGACGTCTTTCGGCTGAAATGATGATGATGATGATGATTAGAAAGCTAAATTCACCCTGAGTAACACAGGCTATGTTTTATCTCCATACTCCCACGGGAACGGGAACTACGCGGGTGAAACTGCGTGACGTCCGCTAGTATTACATAAATCTGACCACTTTGAAGTTAATCCCACGAGCTTCTTGACGCCTTCAATTTCATTTCAATGGCCAGGTGGAATAAAATTAACATCTGCGCTGCTGTCGCTATTATAGGAGGTTTGCAACCTTGATGGCAAAAATTTTTAAACTTTGTACGTACTGCCTGTATGTGTATCTTCGATATTCACTACAGTTCTCAAAATCGACAGTAATTAATAATTACTCAAATTATTATTTATTTATTCTTTATTTATTATTCCGATTCTGATATTTAACACTTTCTGAATGTTCAAAATTACACAAGATGTGGAGAAGAAGTGGCGGAATTAACTCAGACAGTAGAGCAGGATCACTTACCGACATCCTTGATGGCAATTCAATTTGGGATTTGGGATGGATCCCTTTTATTCGAAAAGTGTCGTTTTGTTCCCCTTTTAGCGGGAGCAAAGTAGCTCTTTTCTCCACTAGACTTTTTAGCGGGCAGTAATGAGATTTGAATTTGGAACATGAATCGTTCTTTGAAATCGAACGAAAATTGTATAAATGACTGGCTGTGTTTGCTGTGCGGTGGGTCAGCACCCGCATTGTACACACCATTGTCGCCACGCCCTTCTACATCAAAGGAATCAATGCCTTTTCCTGAGCACCAGCAATGTACTGAGATTACAAACACTCAAAATACCGGATGACTTTTTTATCACTTTCCAAAAAAAATGGGTATATTAGGTGAACGGAGTAGAAGCTTATGGCATACCTAGTTTTGTTTTTCTTTTTTCCACAGCTTAGAAAAGAATTGATCCATCATCAAAAAACGCTACAAATTCCAAGTAAACTTTATATATTAGAACAAAGAAAGACAAAAAAAAAAATGTTAAATATCGAATTTCAAATACTTACAACGAAAAAAAAAATTTTTTTTGAACTTCAGATTCAGATAACCTTTTTTTTTCAGATAACTTCGAATTAAAAAGAAAATAAGTATGCCATTTGCTTCTACTCCGTTCACCTATTATACCCATTTTTTTTTGGAAAGTGATAAAAATGTCACCTGTATAAATAAATCCACAACTACATAATATATTAATCCCAAATAAAACACACAGTGACAATAAATTTTCAAAATTTCGCCAGTGTATTAGATATAAATATAAATTTGTAATTGACCGTTTTTTACATTCATGTCATTTTTTTAATTAGACTTATTAATTAATTACTTAAAAGGGTCTCTTATTTATTTTCTCATAGAACGAGATGAAAAGTAGAGTATATGACTCGAGAGCAAACATATTTTTCTCTCAGGCGATATCCTTTGAATCCCTCGCTACGCTCAGGATTCTATTTTAGAATCCCTCGCTATGCTCGGGATTCTATTCTAGAATCCTTCGCTTCACTCTGGATTCAAAATAGCGCCCTCGCCGTAAAAATACTATTTTGCTCCCTTGTCATACAATCTACTATTTAAATTTTGTTATTCCATTACCTTCCACATAGCCCCTTCTTCGCCAATCTACACTAATATTATAAAGAGGAAAGATTTGTATTTTTGTGTGTGTGTATGTTTGTAATGAATAAACTCAAAAACTATTGCACCGATTTCAAAAATTCTTTCACCATTAGAAAGCTACATTCACCCTGAGTAACATAGGCTATATTTGATCCCCGTACTCCCACGGGAACGGGAACTACGCGGGTGAAACCGCGTGACGTCCGCTAGTCTACAATAAAAGCGTTCTTTGCGCAGCTATCCTTTTATTCCAGGTTTGACACTCGACGATTCGTAGTCAGTAATCATCATCAGTCTATAATGTTCCCACTGCTGGGACACGGCCTCCTCTCAATGAGAGGGAATGGGCTATAATCCACCACGCGGGCCCAGTGCGGATTGGTAGATGTCACATGTCTTCGAATTTTTGGTTCTAGGACATGCCGGTTTCCTCACGATGTTTTCCTTCACCGTTTTGAGAGCAGTGGTGATGAAATAAATTACACAAAGTAATGCGCCTGACTGGGTTCGAACCCACGACCTACTGTTCGTAAGTCGGAGCCGCCACCACTGGGCCACCGCTGCTCTCTGTAGTCAGTAATAGAAGCCTCATATTACTTGTTAGGGTATACTCACTGCGCCAGTATCCAGATCTCCTTGGTGCAGGTCAGAGCCTGCAGCAGCGCGTCCCTTGCGGAGGCGACGTTGGCGCGCTGTTCTCTTGCCAAAGCGAACCTCCAGTGAAGCACAGATCCGCGAGACACTCCCACGCAGTATACTGTGCGGCGCAGGTCTAGAGGGATGCTGTGGATAGGGAATATTAAGTTAGCATCAGACATCTAACAACATTGAAGTCAGAAACAAAATATTACTGCCGTTTAATACTCTCTCGAATGGCCGACACATACAGGGTGTAAAAGACCTCATCACGAAGCCGTCAAGAAAGCATTCTGTACATCAAACTAAGTAGGTAACTTTAAGCAAAAAATATTGCTGGGAAACGACTTTTTTTTGGAGTGAAATGTAACGCCCTCAAAACATTGTGCTGATGGATGGATTGAATAGTACGGGGGTCGTGGAGGTGTTTAAAGTAAAAATCTTACATTAAATACTTGTATTAAAAAAAAAAACTTGTCAAAAAGTTGGAACTTTGACCCCCAATATCTCCGTAACTAGAAGGTTCCCAGGTATGGTGTAGAACAAAAAAAATATCGCAATGATGAGGAGAACAAATGCCTTTCGAATTCGTTAAGAGGTGTTTTACACCCTTTATACTCGTACGTCGTTTCAGAGACATAGTTATCCTTTCAACTAGTTATTATATCACTGACTTTACATCACTGTCAATGTTATAGTGATTTTTATCTAAGTTACAATGACAATTTTGGGTTGTTGCTGTCAGAACTCAGAAGTTAAACTGTGTCAGGACTGAAAAAGCGTCAAGACATCGCATCGCAAGAATCAGTGACGGCACACGAAGTTTTTGCATTAGAAGGTGTGTACCGCTCAAATCAACTGTACTTTATCAATCACCAATTCAAAATAACTAGGTGCTATTTACCATTAAATCCCAGAAAAAAAATAACAATTCTTTATTATGTTTACGATTATATGTATTATTATTTACACTAAATAACGTGTCCTGCGTGTTCTGTTGTTTGCTCATTACAGGAACTGATCGACACTACTGAAGTTCTGGGCCGACTCAATTTAGGTAGGTACCCTAAGAAGAAGATTAACAAAAGTAGTTAGTATAACTCACGGGTTGTTCTCGTCGGGGTTTTCGGAGTCCATCCACTGCTGGAACAGCTGCATGGCGTTCTCCTCACAGCCGGGCACCTTCATACGGCACGCCCACGAGCTTGTCGTCACCTAGAACGTGTATATTATTTATTAACTGGGAGCAGGCTAGGAAATTAACTTACAAATTGAATTTGCAATTATACTATATTATTAGGTGAAGAAGACATCAGGGATCTCTTCGTGACAATGTGGAATGAAGAGAGGGTGCCAGACACTTACAAAGAATCTCGAATAAGCGCCCTGTATAAGAACAAAGGTGACCGATCAGACTGCAACTCTTATCGCGGAATTTCGCTGCTGTCAACCCCTGGAAAAGTATTCGCGAAAATCCTTCTCAACCGTCTTATTCCATTATCAGAAACAATCATTCCAGAGACCCAATTTGACTTTCGTCCTGATAGAGGGACGTGTGAAGCTATATTCTCTGTTCGCCAGCTTCAAGAAAAAAGTAAAGAACAAGATCAACCCCTATACCTCTGCTTTGTCGATCTTGAAAAGGCATTCGACAGTGTTCTTCGAGAAGCTCTGTGGGCTCTGTTAATAAAATTGGGATGCTCTGAAAAATTTGTTAGGATGATACGACTTCTGCATGACGATATCTCTTGTTGCGTTGCGATAAAAGGCGAGCAATCAGACTTTTTTAATGTCACCTGTGGCGTAAAGCAGGGTTGCGTTCTTGCACCAACACTCTTTGCTCTAAACTTTGCCGTCGTCATTCGAGAAACCCTAAACCGTATTTCAGAAGGCATTCGAATTCGTTTTCGAACCGATGGCAATTTATTCAACCTTGCCAGACTGAAAGCTCGAACAAAAGTCTCTTATACCACGATTACAGAGATAATGTACGCTGATGTCCTATGCTTCGTGGCGGACACTTGCGACAGTTTGCAGGCGCTGATAGGTAGCCTCAATGACGTTTGTTGTAAGTTTGGTCTTTCAATAAACGTTAAAAAAACCGAAGTTATGGCTATGAACGTAAACGAACAGCTGTTGGTTCCTGACATCCTAATCGGCAGTGGCAAGCTGAAACGAGTAGAAAGCTTCAAGTATTTAGGCAGCATAATTACCAGTAAAGGGGATCTTGACGCAGAGGTTAATCAGAGAATATGTGCTGCAGCAGCAGGTTTTGGCAATTTGAAGCCCAAAGTTTTCAGCTAGCATGATTTGAAGCGGAAGACCAAGATCTCTGTATACATGGCAATAGTCCTTCCAAATCTTTTGTACTCGTTGGAAACGTGGTGCCTGTATCGAAGACATATAAAGACCTTGGACAAATTCCATCTCAAATGCCTCCGAAACATAATGAACATCAAATGGTCGGACCGTGTTAGAAACACGAACGTTTTGAGGCAAGCCAAGGTCCTTGGCACAGAGGCCTACTTGATGAGACGTCAGCTAAGGTGGTGTGGGCATGTCTCTAGGATGCACGAAGACGGACTGGCGAAGCGTATCTTCTTTTCTGAACTCCAGGAAGGAAAACGGAAATGTGGTGGACAGTTTTTACGTTTCAAGGATGTTCAGAATAGACACTTCAAAAGATGCGAAATTGACCCCTTAGTGTGGGAAGAGCAGGCACAAAATCGGCCCGAGTGGAGACGTCGTGTGCATCGGCAGGTAAACGCCTTTGAAGAGAGAAGAAGGTCGCAGCTGGACTTAAAGCGTGATGAACACTATACCCTACAATTTCTTTATTTATTATATTTGTCAATGGTGTTCTGACAAGTCCGATTTGTGCTCGGAGTTTTTCGGCCAAAATTGGATATGCTAGCCACTTGAGAGCACATGAAAGAGCAGCACACCAAAGCTCTCTACAACCACACCAGAAACCCATAGAATGCAGTCGCTGTGGTCGAAATCGGCTAGATGGCATCATCATCATCATATTATTAGGTAACTATTTAAAAAAAAATCGTGTAAAAATCATGTTGCACAAATAGAATCAAATTCAAATACCTATTTAGTTGCAAAACATTTCACGCAAATTACAAGAGCAGTTAAGTACTTGCCTACACTGCAATGCACCAATTTAATGACAAAAAATCTGTTCAAGTATTTTATTAAAAACAAACCTACGCAATATTGGCCAACCAATGGCAAGCAAGAATAAGGCTACTGAGTAGTTTTCCAAAAATAAATAAATGAACATTCTACCAACCTGCATCTTAACACTATTCAAATCCTTTCCATTGACGATCTTCTTAGTGGCGAGCCCCCCGGCCCTCTCATACGTCTCCCCGATCAGTTTCCTCACGAATTTCTGGAAAGCGCCGTAATCAGGAGTGCGCTTGAGAACATTCTCGATCTTAGAGAGGGCTTTCAGTCCGGTGGAGAGGGGCAGGAAGTCTGTTTCGCGTTGGAGGTAACTTGCGACACTGGAGAGGTAAAGGGAAACAGTTATTAGATTAGGTCTTAGTTTTTTTTTAACCCAAAATATAAATTAAGCTGCAACTAGACCATATTTATCGGTCCATCTTTACGTTGATCGTTTATGTTGACCGCTCAAAACATAATCGATACTCCAAATAACGATATGGTCAATTGACCATGTTCTATTGTTATCTGCTCCGTCTATGACAGGATAGCAAAATGCTCGAGAAATATGGCTGTTAGAATATTCCCCATATAAAGCCTTAAATGATTACACGTACTTGAGAGCAGTGTTGTAGTCGAGATGGTTGGTCCAGGCCAGCGCGAAGGCGTCAGACAGCAGCTGGACCCGCCCCAGGACAGGCACCTGCGTGTAGTCGCCGATCTTCAGCGCGTTCGTAAGGAGCTGCCAGTTGCGCGCGTCGTAGTTCACGCGGTAGGGAGCTGGAAGATAACCACGGTTAAATGGGGTAGATGACACACCAATCAATGAGGGATTTTCTTTTTAGCTCTTCCCTAGTCGCTGGATAGATGGCGCTAGGAGTTAGTATGATAATGCAAGGAACGGAACCTAAAAAAACTGATTTTAACAAAGCGCGAGAAAACTAGGTTATATTCGGAAGGTTAAGCAAATGAAAGTGTCAGTCAACGAGAGTATGTGACGTGACACAAAGTTTTTTTTTCCAAGCGTTTTGGCTTCGGCACCAACTATCATAGTAAGTTCAATGCCATCTATAGAGTTCTTGGAAACTAAGTTTTTTTTTAATACTTCAAAAAGAAAACCTTTCATTGAGATACTTTTTAAGAGCTGTCAAAACGCGGTTCTCTCATAGATTTTAGCCAACTGTGACGTCTCTGTTTTTCAACTCAATGATTACAACTATTTATTGATTTTAACTAAAAATCGAATTTGGCAACTAATTGAAAATAAATCGGGTTTTCAGGCCCAAATTAAAGTGGTTTTTTTTAGAGATTGGTGTCTTGAAATTATTGTTTTATGGTGTCATCTACCCCTATTGTAAATTATAGAAGTACATGGCTGACTTTGTCATTCATATCATATCAGCCGAAAAACCTCAGTTGCTGGACCAAAACCTCGTTTAAGCGTCTCATCTTCGCCTGGTTTTTTCGGGCGGTCCACCTCCTTCTTTTTGAGGGTATTGAGAAGGTAAATCTGGGCTATGTCAACCCCCTTGTGATTGGCATTGTGGCTTTTTGCAACTTTAGCTAAATTTATAGCAGGTTGGACGAATTGATAAAAGACCTAGTCTTAAGGCTCTGTGGAATAAGTGACGAGAAAGCTCGTCGAAGCTTCGCAAATACAGCAGAATATCCAGTTAAAACCCTCGACTCACCGATCATGTCATGGTTGAAGAGCACCCACTCGTCCCGCTGGGAGCCGTGCTGGTAGCTGCGCGCGTCCGCCAGCCCCTCGCTCGCGCCGAGCCACTGCAGGGGGGGGGCGGCGCCGCGCTCGCGCTCGCACAGCACGCTCAGCGGCACCCACCACGACACGCGCGTCGCCGACTTCACCGCCAGCGACAGGTAGCGCCGCTGGGGGGAGGGGGAAGTGTTTCATGAAGCTGCTGATAATATTTGCTTTTGGACTGATACTAATTATAATGGTGGACTCGTGACTTGGCAACAGTCGAATTTTAAACAGATCGGTCAGAAACGCTTCCTGAAGCCAGTTTTTGGATAAATAACCGTCTATTACAAATCAAGACCCCCGTGTGCTTCGGTATGCACGTTAATCAGTTCCGGTTATCACCGGAACCAACTGCCTAAGCGATCGGTAAGCGAAAGTTTGTAAATCTTTTGTCAGCCCAAGTGTTTAGTAACCATTCTTCATGATCTGCCTAGCTTTTTCCCAACTATGTTGAAATCGGCTTTCACTCTAAGATGCAGCTGAACTGAATACCAGTATTTTACATGGAGCGACTGCCTATCTAACCTCCACAATCCAGTTAGTGCCGAGTAATACAATACCCCTTGGTAAGACTGGTTGTCAGACTTTGGGTCTTTCCAAACAATTATTACAGAAACAATCTCCTTTTCGAAATGTAAGTTTTGAGTATGAATGTGAATGACTATAAGAGTAGGACAAGACTAAAGAAACAATGGATGGACTGGTGGAATATTGTATGGCTTGAAAGGTGAGTAACTGCTGAGATGACGACTAATAGAGACCACGAAGAACACCACTCGTTAACTGTGAAAGATCAGGAGAGGAATGATGAAGAGCTCACCTGTGTGACAGTAAGCGACTTGTCCTCATAATCCCTGACAACATTCAGGATGGGGTACCCAGTCTGCGTGGTCCAGGTGTCCATGATCTCCTTGACGGTCACGTTCCTGGTCAGACCGCCATACTCTTGGCTGACGGCTGTCAGTTCGCGCCAGAGGTCGTCTTGTTCCGCGTTCTGGTATGAGTATTTGATGAGGTACCTATGTTGGAATGGAATTGTACAGTGTTTCAAATATATAGATAGGGGCGCCAGCAGCAGGGTGCAAAGGGGTGCACTTGCACCCCCCCTGTCCGAAAAGAAAATACATAGAAAAGAGTTAGAATTAGACAAATCTAATCCGAGGCCGAAAGCAAAAATTTTCGAGCTCACTCGCACTCCTATTCTTGTTTCTGTTTGTATGAGTAAAAATAACTGAATTCATCCGAGCATATCCTAAAATATTCGAGTTCGCTTTGCTCGCTCAAACACCTTATGTCCTTTGCGTGCATAAGCCTTCCTTTATAAATCGGCAGATTATATAATATGGGCAGGCTATTTCTACCGCGGGCCTGTGGACGGTGGGCTATGGGCTAGCTCGCCGTCCGTCCGTCTCATGACGACAGGCCGTGTCGACAAGCAGGAGTGTTCCACGCGCGCCTCAAAGAGAGTCAGCAAAAAGGAAGGGGTCCGTTGGGACCGATGCCTGCCGGGGTTGCGGGACTGTTCGAAAGACATACCGTGGCCCCGGAACACTAAGGGCGATGAAGGAACATGGATGGGATTTAGTCAATAAAAGTCTGACACTTCCTCCTGCTCTGCCCAGAGCGGGAGAAGTCATTTGATGATTTCCCATCCGAAAAAAAAAAGAAAAAAAAAGGCTATTTCTACAATATCAGGACAAAAGAAAACCTACCATATTCGAGGAGGGTGCTAAATAAATCGAGCTGTTGTTCATGGAACTGAAGATGCACCCCCCAGGAAATAATCCTGCCGGCGCCCATGTGTACAAATGAGACTAGTTCCGTTCGTCCTACCATATGATGTCCTTCTAGGTTTGCCGCGATGCCGTTTGCTGCTGTTTAAGTCACTAGTTCATAGCTCCTGTGTCTTTCGACTGATGTGACAGTACAGTTCCATTTAATCTTGGTGGTTGTGTTTGTGTGATTTCAGTTTCGGAATATCAAGTTACTGAAGCAATCAGTGAGACAGTAAGTCAAAGCAGCATAAATAAATTCTTCTAATGTATTATAATAATTTATTTATGCTGCTCTGACTGACTCGTTATTATAGGGGTTGCAGGAGCTACTTCCGAGCATGTGGTTTTGGTCTGGATTCCCAGAATGAGAAAAGTGCTACTGGAATTTCCATGACCATGGACTTATGCCCAGTTGATTTCATAACCGGCGAAATGTGGGAGAAGGTACTGTACGTACTCCTCTGAGAAATCGTTAGGTAATGTTATAGGCTACGCCACTATTTCACGGTTCTAACAAACTTCTGTTACAATAACTTACTTGTGGATAGCCTTCCTGAAGATTTCGTCTCCGAGGAACATGGTCATCATCCGGATGAGCGTAGAGCCCTTCCGGTAAGAGATCTCGTCGAAGATCTCCGAGATACGTTTCGGGTCGTCGATGGGGACTGACACCTGCGAACAATCAAAGTAGTTATTTAGGTTTTGGTAACTTTTTTTGCTGGAACTGATTAAGGAATCTGAGGTGCTCTTGAATTCTAAAAACAATTTTGAAAGGAGCCGAAATCTCTTTTGTCTTGTGATTTTGTGATAGATACATTTTAGTAGCTATTTTAATTCCATTCGCGCGGTTTCGCCGAATGCAAAGGTGCTTCAACCTACTTTCAATTAAATTTGACCAATGATATTATAAGTAAAAAGGTGTAGATGCGTTATAAGCGCTCAGCAAGCGGTACGTTAAAATGTGGCTAATTGGCAAACCTTGACCTCAGTGTGACGTTGCCGGCGTCGACAGACGCACTTCACGAAAACACAGTGCATTTTAAAAGTGAAAGTGACCCAAAACTACCGAAAATGCCGTCGTGTGTCATGAGATATTGTACAAATTATACTAGCAAAACTTCTAAAAGTCAAGGAATCACATATCATTCGTAAGTATACTATTTATCTTAATATTTTCACAAAACAAACATTACGTTTTTAAAATAATGGCGTCCGAAAAGAAAGAGTGCAACAACAATTTCTCTATCAACAAGTGCGATAGAGATAGACGTCATTACCGATCATAGAGTAAAATTATATGTACGAAACAGACAAGTCAGTTGACTTTCAATGCATTTTTATTACATTACTTTTACTACATGAACTCTTGAGTGAATCGCATTTTTAGGCATAAATCACGGTGTAAGGTAATGTCATATCTGATTTATTAATTCTACATCGTTTCTAGTACACTTGACGACGCACTGTCGCGAATTATATTTGTCTCTTTTTCACTCGCGATACTTGAATCATGCCATCCTATTTTGACGACTAATTGTAATGTAGTGTGTTATTGCAATATTTTTAGTTATTCATGTGTGCGGTGTGCCGTTTTTGAAGATAGAATGTCGTTTAGGTAACGTATCTACACCTTTTTACTTATAATATCATTGAATTTGACAGACAACCTTGTTTGATTTGAACCAAAACCCTAAACTGGTAGGAGTTTAGGGTTTCGGTTTATTTTTTTTGTACTTCAAAACTGTTTGGTAGCTGAAAATTTTGGATAGGTTTGATATACCACTTAAAATGCGATTAGCCACTTAATGGCCTATTCCAGATCCCGATTCTTCGTTGTTTTTTAGGCAGTCAAGTCAGGCATAAACGTAACTTTCTCAAATTTGTATAAATGTATTAAAGCCAGCATCAAAATATACTCACAGGATGTGAAGACTCCAAAGCGTCCAAGGTCAGCACGGACAGCATATTATCCACCGCATAGCTCTTGTCTGCGCTCCAGGTCGGTTCCACTTGGTTGACGGCGACGGATGCTGCGAAGGTGGCGAAGCCCTCGTTAAGCCATAGGTCCGACCACCACTTCATGGTCACCAAGTTACCGAACCACTGGTGGGCTAACTCGTGGGCTATCACCTGAAGGTGGGGAGGTTAGGGTTATTATACAATTGTATCGTGTGTGTTGCTGGGGTGTTTGTTGCCCCACTTTTTTCTCTCTAACTAATACCTGAGTAGGAAAATTGTGAAGGGCGGGAATTTTGCCTGGGGGAGTCTTAAATATAATTTTGGCGTTCAGAAACTGTTGGTCTAGTTTTTAATTATGACTTTTGGGTTAGATTTTATTCTTTTAGATTCTCTAAACGAACTAGTACTATGGTGAACGAAACGCCTTGAAAAGGGGAAAATTAAAAAAATGTGACGAAATTAGTATGAATCTATCTGCCAATATAACCGGTCATCTTTTTAGGTTATAACAGAGACGTAGATTTATTTCTTTCCTTCGCGTTTATAAATATTTTAAGTACTCAAATATCAGAAAATTTCGAACTTAGGTCAGTTTAGATTTACCAAAAGACTTTCGGTGTATTGGTTGAGCATTTGGGTGGTTTCAGTTTCAGGCTATTTCCCAAATATTTTCAAAACCATTAAAATTAGGCCAGACCTGGGGAATATATTCGTCAGATTCAACTGAATTATACTATAACAAAGTTCTTAGAAAACCTCTCACCTCAGCCACCCTCTCCTTATTCAAGAACGAGGACTGCTTCTCATCGTACAGCAGCTCCGTCTCCCGGTAGGTGATGAGGCCCCAGTTCTCCATGGCTCCGGCCGCGAAGTCCGGGATGGCGATCATGTCCTGCTTGGGCAGCGGGTACGACACGTTGAACCACTGCTCGAAGTACGACAGGCACTTGGGGCCGGTTACTGCGGCGTACGCTGTCTGTGGACCATAAATAGGGTTCGATTAGTTACTGTTAAGGCTAAATCTCACTAAGATATGATATGATAAGATATGATAGCGCCACCAGGTCGCACTACCAATAAAATGTATGAATGGTTCCGCAACCAAGCGGTCACCAGAAGCTGTACTCTCCATCAAGCATACAATTTGTTTGGTAGCGGGAGTTAGATGCAGGCCTCAGGCTGCGTCATCTCACTGCTGGAAAATGCCTTCTGACTGCCCCATGAGTCGATAATTAAATAATTGTTAGGTAGAGATAGGATACGAATCAATCTAGCAGAATAAAAACAGCCTGAAACCTAGTAAGTCTTATTGACAATTTAACAAAGAAAAAGGAGAGAAATTAGAAAAATATCTGAAGAGCTGCATAACAGGGGACGATTCGAGCCTATTAAGAAAGTAAACATAACAAGCCAATAACATTGGGCTCGACCTAGGAATAGAACCAGAAGACCACTACACCAACAGTGACACCCCTGTTCACCTTGCTAAAGTTTTACCTGATCACTAGCATCACTCCTGGCCCAGATCCTGAACTTGGTGTCGGACAGCTCGGCGGGGCTCTGGACGTACGAGAACTTGGACACCACGAAGGCCACCAGGTACGTCGACATCGGCACCGACTTCTCGTAACTGTCCCAAACGAAGTCCGCTACGGGCTTTCTGTTAAGGCAAGAAAGTTTTCTGATAAGTTTAAAGTCAATTCATTTATTTTAATTGGGCCATTAGTAAGGCTCTTTTGATTGTGAAACTGTGATGAAAAGAATAATAATACTTCGGCAGAAAATGTTTGTATAAATAATTATTTAAAATCACGCCTATAATCCCCGAAGGGTTAGGCAGAGGTGTAGAATAGTACATCCACATTAATTTCACCAGTTATGTTTAAATCCCATGTAAAAGGGGGCAAGCTTATTGCACTCAACCGGGCACAAATCCAGACTCCGTGGCTGCTACTGAGAAATTCCTGAAGGAAAAACCCAATAACACTTTGCCCGACCTGGGCATTGAACCCAGGGCCTAATGCTTAGTAGTAACGCTTGACCAACAAAGCAAATCAAATCAAGTACATGTCTTCACCAATTTGTTTATCAGTCATAATGATAAAGACAATCTGTTTATCAATGATAAAATCCCATAATGAGGGTTACTCAAGGGTGGAGTAAACATTAACTTGATCAATAGTAAATCAACTTACTTGAATGTTTCCTCAATTTGACTCCATGGCCAGGTGCCGTCAAGGGCGCTGAAAGAAATAGAAAAAAAGATTAAATAAATGCCTACGATGAGAAAAATAACAGCGTTGGAATTTTTTGAGAAAACCTAAGTTTTGGATCGGAGATAGAACGGGATCATATAACTTGCTACACAATATGCAGAAGTACTGCAGTACCTCAGATATGAAAGAATAATAAGTAAATGATAGCGTGACGACTGGGACGGCAGGGGAGAATTGAAGAAAAAAACGTGTTGTGCCGACTCCAAGTAACATGAGACAAGGGGAGGAAGATGATGATGACTGCAGTACGAGTACCACATCAGAATTAAAGTTATGTATTCCAGTGATGAGAACTACAGTCCTTTCAGTTACCATAAATCTTATGGCAAAGAGAATTATGGTCACTGTCAAAACCAGACAGTATAGCATCACATCCAGTAACGAGGTTGAGGAGGTCAGATAAGCAGTCGCTCCATCTTATTATAAAGACGAAAGATTTGTATTTTTGTAATGTAAATAAATTTAAAACTACTGGACCGATTTGAAAAATTCTTTCAGCAATGGATAGCTACATTATAAGCGAGTAACATAGACTATATTAATTTTATCCCTGTACTCCCACCGCGTGACGTCCGCTAGTATAAAATACTGGTATTCAGATGCACCTTGTAAGACAAGATATGCCCAACATAGCCTGGGCGGATGATGAACATCTAAACATGAATCGAGAGCCAAAGATTGTTTTTGGAAGACTCACGTCGCATAACTTGCAAAATTACCTCTCCATTTTAAACTTCGATAACACTTTGAATACTTACTTCACAGAAACAGCATTAGCCAGAGGCATGTTCGAGATAGCGGTGAAGTCCTTGTGATGTCCGATGGTGATGGTGAAGGTCGCCTTGTACATCGGTTCGTCGAAGCACGGGAATCCTTTGCGGGCGGATATCGCCTCAAACTGGGTTGCTATCAGATATCTGGTAAGGGAAAATTTCGATTAAGTATCCTGCAGTTTTATAAGAGGTAAATAGAAGTGTGTTGAAACTCACAGTTTCTCAATTCTGTTAGTACTCATTTTGTACAGCCCACATAACAGTAATATGAGAACATTGTAAAATCCAATTATTTTCTAAAGAGTAGCCATGTATCGTCTCCATAAAAAACGACCGATATGAACCGTGTAACTTGCGTCTGACGCGTTTAAAAGGTACCATTACCATTTAGGTTTATCACATACACCATAATAAAATTAGAAAGGGACACTAATCCAAAATAAGGCAGGGTAGGTACTTTTAAAACTGGTTGTGCTTTTTCTAATGGAAAACCTAAATAACCCTGCCAGAATTTGATTTTATAGTCTTTCAATGAACACTTGAGAGTTGTAAAGTGCTGCTAAAAGATAATCTGAAGTTGATGAGTTTGTAGCGTAGTACTGACTGATGTATTGCACCAGTAATGAATCCACCTGCCAAACATGGGCAGCTAAAGTATGTACTTAATGTGTTTAGTAGCAAAAACCCTCTGGGTGTAATCTTACCACACAAAGGAAGGAAGTCGTCATAGGTAAGTTCATTAGTACGCAAACCAAGACGCATTTTATCCTTGTATAGCATAATGTTGGCAGTCAGCCAAACAAGACGACCCCTTGTCTGACACGCTCAGGCACATGGTGTGGGTGTCACATCTCGAATTATTGGTTCTAGGACCCTTACGTTGTTCTCTTAAACCGTTTTGAGAGCCGTTATGATTAAGTAAATTACCTTTAAAAAATTTACTGTGTGGGCAGTGGGTTCGACCCCACGTACTACCCAACGAAACGTTAGTCGGCACCGTTAGGACTTGGCCACCACTCTCATTTTTATATCAAGCCTTTTTAAAAACTCACTCTTTTGCCTTCGTCTGCTTATTAACGTAACTGCTAATGTACACTCCATCGAGACCTGGCTTCAGCTCGCCATAGAACGGGATCGTCAGGGAATAGTTCTGGTTCTGCACCAGATCAGCATCCAGAGCTATGGTCATCAGGTTGTAGGTGTCGTTGAGCTTCGCTCCGGCCACCTTGGTCATCTCAGGACCTGTGACGGAGACCCCATCTTCTGTTATGGAGAAGTCTTTCGCGTGGAGCACGATCTTAGATGTGGTCTTCTTTACGTGGAGCTGAGGACAAGAGGAGAGAAATTTTAGATGATATCAAAAACGAAACAGTATTTTAAATAGAGAATACATTTTAGTAGGTAATAAGCCTAGATCGCAGATAGATAGCGCGGTTGGATGCGGCTGCCGCTGGGAAGACGGCGCCTGAGCGCGGCGCCCGCGTTCACGTGGGGCAACTGTCTCTCGGCGAGGTAAGTGCCGCGCTCTCGCGCCTCAAGCCCAAGCGTTCGGTTGGGCCAGACGGGGTGCCACCCTTCGTCGTTAGGGATTGTAGGGCAGTACTGGCCCGGCCGCTCATGCACTTATTTAATAGTTTTTTAAGAGAATGCTCGTATCCGGACGGCTGGAAATTGACTAGGGTTACTCCGGTACCGAAAGGGTCTCCAAGCTCGGATGTTAGCGGATATAGACCAGTAGCAGTACTGTCAGCTTTTGCTAAAGTCTTCGAGTCCGCGTTGTGTTCAACTATCCACTCGCAAGTAGCCTCACAGCTCAACGACGCACAGCATGGTTTCCGTGTGGGCCGTAGCACGAATTCTAATTTAAAGTGTTTTTTAAATCAGGCCACCACAGTGCTGGACTCGGAGACGGGTGCCCAACTGGACGTCGCTTACTTTGACTTCAGGAAGGCATTTGATAGTGTGGATAACGACATACTTTTGAGTAAATTTGCGAGGGCCGGATTTACCCCAGCCCTCCTAGAGTTCTTTACTAGCTACTTGGGCAACCGCAAACAAATAGTAGAATATGCAGGTTGCACCTCGGACTCGTATTTCACCCTTACGGGGGTAAGTCAGGGTACAAATCTAGGACCGTTAGAATTTATTAT
Source organism: Xestia xanthographa (assembly GCA_905147715.2). Classification (NCBI taxonomy): domain Eukaryota; kingdom Metazoa; phylum Arthropoda; class Insecta; order Lepidoptera; family Noctuidae; genus Xestia; species Xestia xanthographa. The sequence continues at coordinate 1,300,266 of LR990664.1, forward strand.
TATGATTAATGATCTTCCAGAAGTCATTAAAGACGCTAGCTGCTTGTTATTTGCTGACGATCTCAAGCTGTTCTTGCGGATCACAGACGAGTCACACTGTAGAATGCTCCAGCGAGACATTGTTCGGGTGGTAGCGTGGAGTGAAGAGAATAAACTACTCTTCAATGTGACGAAGTGTAACGTAATGTCGTTCACGCGGGCCGTAGTACCCCGACGCCATGATTATTGCATGGGCGGTCACGTCATACCGCGGGTTGGGTTAGTACGAGATCTCGGGGTTACTTTCGCTGGGGATCTTTCGTTTCGTGCTCATATAGTGCAGGTGTGCAAAAAAGTGTTTAAAAATCTTGGTTTTGTCTTACGTGAAACCCGTGACTTCACTAATATGGCAGCAGTGAAAGCCCTTTACAATGCGTTGGTGCGAAGCAACTTGGAAACTAGTGCTATCATCTGGAATCCTTATGAAGTGAAGTATTCCCAGATGCTGGAAAAGATGCAGAACAAATTTACCAGATACCTGTACTGGAAGCAGTTTGGTGTCTACCCTTTCTACCCACTTATGTATCCAACACTCTTTGTTATAGGGATGGTTGGGTACTATAAGTTGGAAGTAAGGCGCAACCTCGCCCTGGTAAAATATGTTTTTATGATTTTTCGTGGTATGCTGAATAATCCACAAATATTGGAATCGTTAGGATTGGTCGTTCCAAACAGGAGGCTACGGTTGGGACCGAGGGAGGGGCTTGTTAAAGTTCCGGCAGCCCGTACAAACTTATTAAAGTTTGCACCAGTGATTCGTGCAGTAAGAATACTTAATGATGTCTCTCGGCGTTTAGACATATTTTCTTGCTCTTTGGCGGAATTCCAGAGGGTGACACTAAGTTTGTTGTCCACTGTGTAATTTGTGTATATATGACTACTTTTGTTAGCTTGGGTTTTACCTGTTAAAACAAATGTATGTGTTGAATAAATAAATAAATAAATAAAAAATAGATTATAAACATAGTAGAACTGAAAGAAACCATAGTGTTAGAGGTCTAAAAAAGCCTTACACATCCTAATATTAAAAACCGGCCAAGAGCGTGTCGGGCCACGCTCAGTGTAGGGTTCCGTAGTTTCCCGTCCGTCACAATAAGTGTTCCCACTTATGAGTTTAAAGGTGGGTATCCATTATGTAAAAATGCTTGCATATACGAATATACTACAAACTTAGTCCAGAAATTATTTTGTACAACTTTTTGTCTTTTTTGTACAAAAAACTGTTGTTTCCATCAAGTTCAAAATGATTTTCCTAGAAAGTCCTTATAAAGATCTACTTTTCAGATTTTTTTTCATATTTTCTAAACTTATGGTTCAAAAGTTAGAGGGGGGGGGGGGGACACATTGTTTTTTACTTTTGGAGCGATTATTTCCGAAATTATTGACATTATCAAAAAATGATTTTAGAAAACCCCTATTCATTTTTAAATACCTTTCCAACAATATATCACACGTTAGGATTGAAATTTAAAAAAAAATCACTTCCCACTTTACATATAGGGGGGCTTACCCTAATAAAACATTTTTTTCCAATTTTTATTTTACCACTTTGTTGGCGTGATTGATATACATATTGGTACCAAATTTCAGCTTTCTAGTGCTAACGGTCACAGAGATTAAGCGAGGACGGACAGACGGACGGACGGACGGACAGACATGGCGAAACTATAAGGGTTCCTAGTTGACTACGGAACCCTAAAAATCCGAAACCAGACAATCGATTCTAATGAAATTTTTTGCACATTTGTATGGTTAGTTCCAGCTTGAAAGATAGGACCCGATAGATGGTTACGTGTGAAGTAAGGGCAGGTCGCTAGCATAGCAGTCCACTGATGTAGCGTCAATCTGATGTCCAATGACTAGCATTGAGCTCAGTGGAGACATCCAATGAGCTCCATTCTTGCCCTTGCCACCTTGGCTGACAAGGTTCTACACTATGTTCTTCTCAAGACTCTGGGTGTATGTTGCAATCTTCTTCTTCTTTATCTTGGGCTTATTGCCGAACTTGCTATCAGAGTGTTTATGCCCTCTGACTTGGCTTTACATGTCGTCGAGAATTATCTCTCAGGTATGCTGGTTACCTCACGATGTTTTCCTTCACTAAAGCAAGTGATAATTATACAATACGCTCATGAATCCGAAAAATCAGAGGTGCGTGTCTTAGGTTCGAACTTGAGACCTATGGATTGGCAGTCCGACGGGTTACACCACTAGGCTATCACTGCTTATGTCGCAATGACAGCCTTTTAGTCTAAGAGCAAAATAAATTTCGCTTTCGTTTTGATGCGCTGTGAGAACCTAGTTGTCTAGTTGATGGTCATATCTTCGTGCGCAAACGATATTTTAATGCTACTTTAATAGTTTAGAACGTCGAGAAGGCACAGGTCGCAGTATTACAACCTTCCTTACACAGACAAGCCTTGACCACAGACTAGATTTCTCTATGACAAAAACATAAATAGTAGGTACCTACTCCTTAGTGTTTTCTTTATATTCATCTGTTGACACTGGCACACAAACGGCCGTTATTTTGTTTGTTTTTTCATAACGTAAACTTATTATACCTTTGTTATGATTTGAAAGTACATTGCGTCAATGTTTAAGCCTTGGCGAGGCTGTATGGCATGCCTAAAAATAAACGCTTTAGGTTTTTTGTTTCCGTTGAGTAGGTTGTTATTTATAAGACACTCCTTAGGCTTAGGCATACCTGGGTGTTTGGAGATTATTTAGGGGCAATTGACTCTTACGATAAAAGTATTTAACACCTTTTCTTTTATGTCAGTCCTCTAACATCTGAACCTCAGTCTCAAATGTCTAAAGGAATGTTTTTTTGAGTATGAAAGCAAATGGCTAGAAGAGTATAAAGACCAACGGTGGAAAGAAAGATAAGAATAAAAGTGTGAACCGACTCTAAACAATTTGTGATTTTACCAGGAAGTCACGAGATGGAAACATATCAAGAGCATCAGATAAAAGCATGAGAATAATCTGAAATTTCTCTACCATCTGCCTACCTCATTTGTAAGGTAAGTACTAAGTTGGCCACATCGCGCTTAGTTACGCACCAACCTGTCGCGCGACGCTACGTTTGTTTATAATTTATTAAATCCTGTGACGTGACTGAAGATGTATATTTATCTCCCTCTCGCAACAGGCATCCCGCCGTTCGGTGTCATATTTTCTTTCTCTTTCTTCACGCTTATAAGTAGTTCTAGTATTTTCGCCATTTTTAAGCGCCGCGATGTTGGTTCATGACGTGTCTATATATAATAAATACGTCATTGACTAAGGGTAAGTATAATGGTCGACAACACGACTGTTGAATACAGGGTCCGGTATAACCCCGGTTTGAGGAAAAAGTTTTTTTATGAGGCTATCCACAGTCACAACATCGTAATTGGAGGCGGAAAATGGCAATAGGCTCATCGTCTCACGATGAGCCTATTGCCACCTACATAACACGAGGAACTTGGTTTACCAACGATTCTTGTGAACCCCAGGTTGACAAGTCATCGCTACATCATTATCGTTCAATTTACTTTATTCGGTGCGGCTTCTTCTTCCATACCTACGTTTCAATAAGCTGTCAACTCAGTTGTCAACCAGCCCCTTTCAGAATTATTGTAGGTATTTAGTTCAGCTAGTCTTCTCCTTCCATACGTCTCAATCACCTGTCTAAGTATTCACCCCTTTTCAAGACATAATCTTGCACACGATCCCTTTATAGTTTCATTGATCTTCCCCTGTTGTTGTTGTTGCCGCGACGTAGGTCTAGGTACAGTCGGGGTCTTTTCCGCCTGACCATTTTAATTTTTTTTCGCTTAAAACATGCGGAAGCGCCGAGCCACGCCCCCTTAAAGTTTGGGCCTATTAGGAAAGCCTCAACTTTGGCGCGCAAAATAACAATAACTCTCTTTGGCGTGCGTCGTCAGTGCGCTCGGCCGATTCGGTATCTTTTCATTTATTAATTCTATACGAAGTCAACGGGGCGGGGCTCTGGAGAGCGTTTCTATGTTGCGAGTGCAAGCAAAAATAAGCTTAGTGGTGGTCAGGCGGGAGTGTCCTCTATAGTACTTTAAATAGTCCACTTGTCATGGTTTTCATTCACAGCGGCCTATCTCAGTGGGGACTAGCCTTCAGATATTGTAGTGCCCAAGTTTGTGAGAAACACACGCAACGGACCTGACTGCTGAGACAACCAGTTATATGTAATAGTCCTTACCGATTTCAGTAACGGCAACCCTTAGAAGCTATTTCCTTGCGTGTGCCCTTATATGGTTGGCCAAACCGAATATTTAGCTCTTAAATACCCGGTCACTACTTAAGTAGTAGAGTTGACCGGTAGAGTTATAGGTGTAGGTGTAGGAGGGCTTAATTAGGTCTCTATTTCCATATTTGGCGCGAGTTATAAAGAAATATGGAAGAAGACAATGCTGCACTGACCTCAAATAAATTTGGATAAGGGCAAGAGAATGATGATGAGAGAAAAGAAGAAGAAAGAGAGAAGAAGAAGTGTGTGAGAAAACACAGGAACATTCCCTCTATCCCAACCTACACACACATATACACACACTCTACATCAGTCTTCAAATCCTCCACATAATTATAGCATAGCAACAATCGCCGATAACTATAAATATAAATCTTCAATAAACGAAACTTTCTACGAACCGATAAAACTCGCCGCTCCTCAACTCAATTCCACTAAACTTTATCTATCAACCTCTGAGCCTTGACTTTTATCGTAAATTCATCCAAACTAATATTATCAATACGAAAATCAGTCTGTATATCTGCATCATCTGTATGTTCCCTTTTTAGGCTTTCACGGCTTGGAAATTAAATGTGGAGCATATGTAGACCATGGAACTCGGTTAGGACATAGCATAATCAGCCTATAATGTCCCCAGTGCTGGGACACCAGCCTCCTCGCTATGAGAGGGAGTGGGCTGTATCTACCACTAGAGTCAATTTGTGGCTTGTTGATTTTTTGGTTCTAGGATATCGGTTCCCTCACGATGTTTTTTGCACCGTTTTGAAAGCAGTGTGATCAAATTAATTACACCGTTACCACTGCTCAACCTAGGTTCATCATCATCGTCATCATCATCAGCCTATAATGTTCCCACTGCTGGGACACGGCCTCCTCTCAGGAGATGGAATGGGCTGTAATCAACCTAGCTTAGGGCATTTTTATCACGGTAGTAAGTTCGCGCGGGATAATTTCCAATCAAAACACGGACGAAACCGCGGGTAATAGCTAGTAACAGATAAAAGTCGCTACTCCCCGAATAACTTCCCCTTTATCTATCGACCTACAAACCTTGACCCGACAGGTTTATCATAAATTCATTACTCAATAAAAACGACATCGTATAGAATAGATAATATAAAAGTGATAGCGGTATGAAAGTGGACATCCCCTGCGACAGTTATTTATTGTGTGACGTCATAACGATTGATTGGCGGAAGGGAAATCGACATTAGGCACACACATAAGTATGTGCTAAAGGTGTTTCTAATAAATTTATTGATGTAAGTATCCACAAAATAAGAGGTCATGTAGATAACTAAATGGTTAAGTACCTAATAAAATATGAGAAATATTAACTGATGCACCGTTTAATTATCGGCGAGTGTAATTTTCACAATTGCTAAGACAGCCGCTTCCAAGTACAGTAAGTATTTATGACATTATTTGGTAATCATGTGTGCGTGTATTCATAGTAGTATCTATAAATTTTGGTAGATAAGTATTTGTTTTCTTTCTGTAAACAAATATCGAAATATGTAGACATTGAGAAGCATAATATTTAGTTGACCTTTATATAACATATCATCAATTATGAATGATACCATTTCTGTAGGTACCTACACTTGTTATTTATAAAAGTAAGTCAACTCATTAGTCACTGATGTCTATTCAATATAATCATTGTCTAATCAATCAAAAAGTTTATTAAATCGATCTTGACTCACATCTAGAAAAGTAAGTTCCAAAGTTTTTTGTACTGAGCCACCAAGAACTGAAGTGTATATAAGAGGAACGTTACTAATATTTTATAAGGGGGAAAACTTAATGACCACCAAAAATAAGTAATAATATAAAATATAATAGTATCACCTTTGGGTATCACCTAAAATATCAATTGATCACCAAATTTAGTAAATTGAGCACCAATTTTAATGAAGTGGTTGATGACAAACTAATTTTGCCTAGGCCGACTTGGGGCACACCGACACGGATAGATTAGGTTAGAATAGTTAGTTGGGTTTGGTTATTTTTTTATAAACCATTCAGAAGTGGGAGCCCCGTGCAGCAAGGCTCCGTCGACCGGGTCTCCCTCGACTCCGGGACTCGTTTCAGATTCAAGAGCATAACAGTTCAATTTCTGGTGATCATTAATTAAAAAAAAAAAAAAATTGATATAATTTCACGATAAAATGGGGATTAATTTTGGTGATCATTTACTAATTTTGGCAATCAAAAGTGATTGCAGTTCTGGCGTGAGTGAGTTTGTTACTCAATCACGCCAGAACGGCTGAACGGATCTGAACAACATTTAGCACACAGATAGTTCATAACGTAGATTAAACACGTAAATACTTTTAACCCCGCTGTGGGACAATAACAGAACACCACGCGGGCGAAGCCGCGGGAATAAACGAATGCTTCATAATTATAATACTTTATTAGGGTTTAGTCAATTTTTGTACTAGGACCTCCGAAATTCTTATAGAACCTCGGTGCATAACAACAACAACAGCCCATAACGTCCACTGCTGGACATAAGCCTCTTCCATGATGGGAGGAATTTGCCGTAATCTCCACGCTTGGCAGGCAGATAGATCGCAGTAATGAAAGACTAACAGAAAACGCTGCTGCCCATTCTCTGGTCTACGGAGGCGCAAGGTGTTCTGCCTCAGACATAAATCGCCTTATACGACACCCGTGAGTGTAATGGGTTGGTTCTATTCTACTCTGCCGGATACCACACGGCTAAACCTCGGTGCATACTTACATTAATTTAAAAGTTGTCAGTGAATAAACACAGCACCTACATATACCTAACGTCATATATAATGTACGTTGTATACAATGTCTATACAAGAGCGTCTAAAGGAAAACCTTCAACAAAGTTTGTCATTCCTGTCTTGTGCAGGCGTTCTCTTGCGCATGGCAATTAGCGCGCGTTGTGTTGCGGTGAGGTGGAAAATTGATGGTTTAAATTAAAACTAAAGCGCACAAGCCGAGCATAAGAAGAAAATTTTTCTTTTTACCCGACTGCGCCAGAAGGAGGGTTACGTTTTTTCTTTTTTTTTCTACTAGCCTAAAACTGTCCCACTATTACTATAGGGCAAAGGCCATCAAGCAAGGAAGACACACACAGAGAAGGAATTTGATCACCATTGTTAGATCGGTGATTTCTAACTCTGTTATAGGTAGGTACTAATTTATTGTAGGTGCATGTTCCTTAACATTTTCCTTTTTCGGAGAGTTACTTATACAAGGACTTATGATGAAAATGCCTCAAGTCCAAAAAACAACCTTCAACCCAAGCCAAAATATAATTGCAGTACAAAAAAAGGAACTGGGTGCTGTTGAGGTTCAAAGAAATAACCTGGCAAGTTTCAAGATCACCAATATAAATGTTTAGTTACCACACATGACATAACTCTTAATGGAGATAAACAGAAAACCACAAGAATCATTATTTACTCTATAAATAAACCTACTTGTATAATACATAAATAATACAATCTGCATACTATACTATTAAATAGTAAATAGTAGGTACCTATACCTAGGTATAGAAATGGTATAGACTTATGTATACGTATTAGTCGAGTGCAATTAGACAATAGGGTGGAACACAGTTTGTAGTGGACGGATTTTCATGGGACTTTTTTTATTCAGTTCCTAGAGGGGTGGAGAAGAAAGTTAAAAACAAAAATTTCGACGCTCGCAACTTATTTTTTTTTTTTTTTAATTTTCTTTGAAATATTTTTTTTCGTTTATGAATAACTTCGAATTCAGCGAATTCATATTGTAGCGTAATAGTGTGACCTACGTGCATCCATTAAACGCTAATTTGGTCTGTTTCTTTGTTCATTGTTGTCGATTTAATGTATATTTCAAGTATTTCTGAAAATTTCCTATTTTCTGCAATTATTTTTAAAATAACGAATTTTAAGACTTAGTTTTTTTTTTTTAAATTGGTAACTGATGCTTTTTCACAGATAACTGGATCAGAAAGTATTAATTAAGACCACTTTCATGAGTGTAGTGAAAAAATCTCAATAAAAAAGTCCCATGAAAATCCGACCACTATAAAAAGTGGTAAAAATGTAGGTACAGGAGTTGAGGAGGGAGAAAATAATTAAAATTTCCATTTCAGTTATTAGAAGACACCGCTATATTATATGGTTTTTGCTGGAAATTATCGAGATGGTTTTGTTGGGTAAAATATCATACTATGCGTTTGGACGTATAAAAATAGATAGTGTGAACAACCAGGCAAACCAAACCAGGGCATTTTGAAATGTTGCAATAGTAGATTATACAACAAGTGAATAAAAAGGGAATTTAGTTCGAGGTACGAAGTTGGATCCCGAGAGCAGCGAAGGATTCTAGAGTAGAATCACGAGCGTAGCGAGGGATTCTAGATAAGAATCCTGAGCGGAGCGAGGGTTACAAGTACCGAGACAATTTTTTTATTCACGTGTTGTGTACTCTACTTTTTACCATTGACTGTGAGAAAATAAAAAGGAGCATGGTATTTATATTTATCAGTTTTTATTATATAATCAGTATTATAACAACAAAGGATTAAATATTAAATTAAAATTATAAATGTATAGTAAAATTAGAACAATTTTTAAAATTTAGTGTTATAGGCTGGTTTGGGTTTGAAACTGCTGTATTAGACAACACTTGGGTATTTGGCAAAGTCGGTGTATTTTGTGGTTGCTGTTGCTGAGACAGCTGTAATGTAGTCGTTTCACAACCTTTCGATGTAGAAGGGCGCGCCGGAGATAGTGGCGCAGAAGGCTCTACAGCAGACGGTTTTAGATTTATACTTTCAACTATCCGGCTGCATCTTTTCGATTTATTTTCGATTGAATCCTCGATATAACTTTCTGCTACTGTGTTGGACCTCCACCCTCCGTGGCGTTTTAGTTCTATAAGATCAGCACCTGAATTTGCTAAAAGGGTGGCAGAGCTTCTGCGGAAGCTATGTCCTGTGTACTTTTCGAGATTCGATAGATTTAAGAAACTGGCAATCTCTTTTGGCATCGCACCTATTTTGTTGATTCCAATAGGTTGGCGAGTACATTTTCCGCCATGGTATTGTAAGAAAAAACTGTCGGTTTTTGTATTAGTGGGCCGTAAAGCTTGATATTTTTCGACGATTTTTACGTATTCTTGGCGTATTACAAACGTTCTATCAATTTTAGTTTTCGTATCAGTTAAAACGTAATAAATTATCCGAGTGTTTTGGATGTCGTTTATAGTTATCTGTAATAATTCATTACTGCGACAGGCTCCATTCACGCCGAAAATTAGCACAACCTGTGAACAATAATTTAAAAAATATGTATTGACAGGAAAACCTTAGAAGCACAGTAGGTTTGTAAATAAATATACATATATTAAGTAGGTACTTACTTTTACGGCCAGAAAACTGTGGTCAGGCGCATCATTTAGAAAACGTTCAATGTTTTCGGAGCTAAGAACTCTAGATATCTTTGGCGTATTACCCTCGGATAGCCGTTTTAAGTATGTCACTAACTTTGAGTAGTTTGAAATATCAATGTAGTGTTTGATTCTCACTGTGGCTTTTAGCAAATAATATATGCTCCAAAGTGTCGACGGCTTCTTAGTCTTGGTTAATTCATTGAAATAGTTAAGAAATATGCACTCAGAGAAGGAATTGGCGCCATTCGTGGTTTTCCAGTCGCAGAACAAATTGTATGAATGTATGTTTTCAGGTACAACTCCCGAGATTTTGGCGGCAACAAATCATCTACTATAATTGCTGCTTTAGAACGAAATGATTCCGGAGTCAGTCTCTTATTTTCGATATCGGAAGAACCAATGATATTCTAACAAACAGATATGTTATAACCTACAAAACCACCGAAAAAAGTGTGCCGCGGGGGAGAGCCAGCTCACATACACGCAGTGACGCAGAATAAAGGAAAAACAGGCCAATTGACACGTTTTCGAGTCTTCACGATTGCGCGCTCATAACATATCTGTTTAATTAAATATCATTGGGAAGAACTAATTTTATTATAATTACTTAAGTTAAGTAATAGATTTTCCAATAACACAAAACAACCACAATAACAGATAAAAAAGAACGTAACTAAATTGGCGGGTTTTTTTTTTTTTATTTGGAATAGAATAGCTCCATTCAGCCTCCCAGTACGTACTTTCAGCAGCAGCGTTTTTTTTTTGTACGTAATTCGTGTTTGTTCCAAATTCAAAATAAAAGTAAAAGAGAGTTTTATTCACTGTTATCGATGAATAAAATGCCCTTTTTCGAGTGGCAATGGTAAAAAAATATTTATTTAGACTTCATGTACAAGAGTGTCACATAGACGGACTTAATGCCACAAGGCATTCTCTACATGTCAACCTTTGGGTTAAATAGGACAGCACTGACATAAAGTGCAAAAAAAATAATAAGAAAAAAAACCATTTTGTAAAACTACACTCTGTAACGTATTTAAACTGTGCTAGCTCTCACTTTCAGGGTTAGTGGTTGAGCAACCAAGAAAGACTAGTCCATTACGAACACAAGTCGTCAAATTTTATAACTGATCTACCCAATTTGCATACTTTTACGCAATAGAGACTTTAAGTGGCATACATTCTATCAAACTAACCAATGACTTAAGAACTTCTAAGTTTGAACATTAATTAAGTATCTAATTTATGAGGTATCTAATTAATTAGGTAAGTATTTAACTAATTTGTCTTAAATCTTCAACAGTTCAGATGAAACTAAAGTATCATCATCTGCTTAGCCTTTTCCCAACTATGTTGGGGTCGGCTTTCAGTCTAACCGGATGCAGCTGAATACCAGTATTTTACATGGAGCGACTGCCTATCTGACCTCCACAACCCAGTTAGTACTGGGTAATACGATACCCCCTGGTAAGACTGGTTATCAGACTTTTTGGGCCACTGATTACCCGTAAAGACTGTCAAAGATCGACAAATGACAGCCGGGACCAACTGCTTAACGTGCTTTCCGAGGCGCGGAGGAAACTCGGTATGTAAGGGTGGTCACCCATCCACAGACCAGCCTAGGCGAGCACGGCTTAACCTAAAGATCGACCCGAGCGGCTGTTATTATTTAGCCACGAGCTCCTCAGATGAAACTATGAAAGGACTAAAAGTTTTCAAAAAATTAGATTGTACAACAGAGAAAACAATTTTGTGACGACTCTTTCTGAATTTCAATTTGACAGCATAATAAATGCACTTTAAATTTTAGTTATACCTAGTGAAAGTAGCGATGAATCGAAATCTTGTGGCGAGGACAAAACATGTGGAGCTGCCTCCTCGGGTCCTGGGTTCGATTCCCAGCCCGGTTGATGGCAATAGGCTTGCCCTTTATAACATACGATACAATAGGCAGCAGGACGGTATTACATTTTGATTAATATGACATTACGCCTTGTATCCCTAATGTTAAGTTATGTGACTAAACTCGATAAATATAATATAATTACACTCCTCTTCGTCCTTGTCCGCATGCGAGATTTATAAAGTATTTTTAGCCTCATGTGACCATAAATTCAAGAGGTGAAGTTTTTCAGGCGCTCCCTGTAAACCCAACCCCGACCTTGTTAACTGAAAATAATACATACGTTAAACGATTACACGAAAAAACATTGAAGGCAACAGGTCACCGAGGCCACGAAGGTCACCCCGTGTCTTCAGCCCATTTAAGCGAGTTGATTCATGGTCAACAAGAATTTGTGTGGTATTCTACCACTAAAAAACCCGACAGCTGAAAAATTACGCTCTAATTAAATTCAGGGCTTACAAGGTAAAATCGACTACTCCTATAGTTGAAGTCGGTTAAAATGTAGCCTATGTTACCCGGGCCTTAATAACGAATCGATTGACACCTTATTCATCAAAATGTAGCTTATGTTATCCGGGCTCTATTAACGAAAAGATTGACACCTTATTCATCAAAATGTAGCCTATGTTACCCGGGCCATAATAACGAATCGATTGACACCTTATTCATCAAAATGTAGCCTATGTTACCCGGGCCCTAATAACGAATCGATGGACACCTTATTCATCAAAATGTAGCCTGTTACCCGGGCCCTAAAAACGAATCGATGGACACCTTATTCATCAAAATGTAGCCTGTTACCCGGGCCCTAATAACGAATCGATGGACACCTTATTCATCAAAATGTAGCCTGTTACCCGGGCCCTAATAACGAATCGATGGACACCTTATTCATCAAAATGTAGCCTGTTACCCGGGCCCTAATAACGAATCGATGGACACCTTATTCATCAAAATGTAGCCTGTTACCCGGGCCCTAATAACGAATCGATTGACACCTTATTCATCAAAATGTAGCCTATGTTACCCGGGCCATAATAACGAATCGATTGACACCTTATTCATCAAAATGTAGCCTATGTTATCCGGGCTCTATTAACGAAAAGATTGACACCTTATTCATCAAAATGTAGCCTATGTTACCCGGGCCATAATAACGAATCGATTGACACCTTATTCATCAAAATGTAGTCTATGTTACCCGGGCCCTAATAACGAATCGATGGACACCTTATTCATCAAAATGTAGCCTGTTACCCGGGCCCTAATAACGAATCGATGGACACCTTATTCATCAAAATGTAGCCTGTTACCCGGGCCCTAATAACGAATCGATGGACACCTTATTCATCAAAATGTAGCCTGTTACCCGGGCCCTAATAACGAATCGATGGACACCTTATTCATCAAAATGTAGCCTATGTTACCCGGGCCATAATAACGAATCGATTGACACCTTATTCATCAAAATGTAGCCTATGTTACCCGGGCCCTAATAACGAATCGATTGACACCTTATTCATCAAAATGTAGCCTATGTTACCCGGGCCATAATAACGAATCGATTGACACCTTATTCATCAAAATGTAGCCTATGTTACCCGGGCCATAATAACGAATCGATGGACACCTTATTCATCAAAATGTAGCCTATGTTACCCGGGCCCTAATAACGAATCGATGGACACCTTATTCATCAAAATGTAGCCTGTTACCCGGGCCCTAATAACGAATCGATGGACACCTTATTCATCAAAATGTAGCCTGTTACCCGGGCCCTAATAACGAATCGATGGACACCTTATTCATCAAAATGTAGCCTGTTACCCGGGCCCTAATAACGAAACGATGGACACCTTATTCATCAAAATGTAGCCTGTTACCCGGGCCCTAATAACGAATCGATGGACACCTTATTCATCAAAATGTAGCCTGTTACCCGGGCCCTAATAACGAATCGATTGACACCTTATTCATCAAAATGTAGCCTATGTTACCCGGGCCATAATAACGAATCGATGGACACCTTATTCATCAAAATGTAGCCTATGTTATCCGGGCTCTATTAACGAAAAGATTGACACCTTACTCATCAAAATGTAGCATGTTACCCGGGCCCTAATAACGAATCGATTGACACCTTATTCATCAAAATGTAGTCTATGTTACCCGGGCCCTAATAACCAATCGATTGACACCTTATTCATCAAAATGTAGCCTGTTACCCGGGCCCTAATAACGAATCGATGGACACCTTATTCATCAAAATGTAGCCTGTTACCCGGGCCCTAATAACGAATTGATGGACACCTTATTCATCAAAATGTAGCCTATGTTATCCGGGCTCTATTAACGAAAAGATTGACACCTTACTCATCAAAATGTAGCATGTTACCCGGGCCCTAATAACGAGTCGATTGACACCATATTCATCAAAATGTAGCCTATGTTATCCGGGCTCTATTAACGAAAAGATTGACACCTTATTCATCAAAATGTAGCATGTTACCCGGGCCCTAATAACGAATCGATTGACACCTTATTCATCAAAATGTAGTCTATGTTACCCGGGCCCTAATAACCAATCGATGGACACCTTATTCATCAAAATGTAGCCTATGTTATCCGGGCTCTATTAACGAAAAGATTGACACCTTATTCATCAAAATGTAGCATGTTACCCGGGCCCTAATAACGAATCGATTGACACCTTATTCATCAAAATGTAGTCTATGTTACCCGGGCCCTAATAACCAATCGATTGACACCTTATTCATCAAAATGTAGTCTATGTTACCCGGGCCCTAATAACCAATCGATTGACACCTTATTCATCAAAATGTAGCCTGTTACCCGGGCCCTAATAACGAATCGATTGACACCTTATTCATCAAAATGTAGTCTATGTTACCCGGGCCCTAATAACCAATCGATTGACACCTTATTCATCAAAATGTAGTCTATGTTACCCGGGCCCTAATAACCAATCGATTGACACCTTATTCATCAAAATGTAGCCTATGTTACCCGGGCCCTAATAACGAATCGATTGACACCTTATTCATCAAAATCGGATGAATAGTTTAGGCGCTACGGAAGAACATACGAAAATACAAATATACATAGGTACATACACACATACATAGACTACTAAAATCATAACGCTTCCTTTTGGCTTCGCCGTAGTCGGGTAGAAATATGACTTGTGAAGTTTTGGTTTAGGTACAGTTAGCCAGCACAACAAGGTACTGACGACCCGAATGGCGCAGCGGTAGTGAGACTGCCTTACGTTCTTAGGGTCCCGGGTTCGAATCCCGGTCGGAGCAAATGTTTGTGTGATGAGCATGGACATTTGTTTCCGAGTCATGGATGTTTATATATGTATAATAAGTATGTATTTACAAACAAAAATTATCTATGTAGTATATCAACTATCTGGTGTCCACGACACAAGCCTCGTTGCTTAGTGTGGCACTAGATGGCGCTGTGTGTAATGTCCAGCAATATTTATTTATTTTATTTACTGAAAACTGTCACCAAGATCCCTCTGGCAGAATGTATCGCCATGCAGCCAATGGAGACCGGTGGAAAAGGATCGCTAAGGCAGCGACCGCAGTTGTGGGCGATACCCCATGACAAAGACCAATCTATCAAGAGTGAAGAAGAAGATGTCGTCATTGAAACTGAATATGACGAACAAATCTCAATGTTACGGAATGTTAACACTAACAGCACTTGAACGAAAATTAGATGTATTTATTATTCGAGTTCAGTTTTAATGGTGTTTGCGAAAGACAAATACATAGCTAGTATTTAGCTCATGGCTAAATAATAACAGCCGCTCGGGTCGATCGTTAGGTCAAACCGTGCTTGCCTAGGTTGGTCTGTGAATGGGTGACCACCCATTACATATCGAGTTTCCTCCGTGCCTCGGAAAGCACGTTAAGAAGTTGGTCCCGGCTGTCATTTGTAGATCTTTGACAGTCGTTAGATAGTCAGAGGCCCAAAAAAGTCTGACAACCAGTCTTACCAAGGGGTATCGTATTACCTGGTACTAACTGGGTTGTGGAGGTCAGATAGGCAGTCGCTCCATGTAAAATACTGATATTCAGCTGCATCCGGTAAAAACTAGAAGCTGACCGCAACATATTTGGGAAAAGGCTAAGCAGATGATGATGCGAAAAAAAATACATACCCACATAAATGAATACCTTGGTACGTTATGTATTCCCTTTTGGTGTTTTCCTCCATCTATTTTTAGTCTTTATTTACTTTGTCTAAATCATTTTGTTTTAAACTGGCTTCTTGTTTTTTAACCGACTTCCAAAAGGAGGAGGTACTCAATTCGATTGGTATTTTTTTTTTTTTTTATGTTTGTACACCGATTACGCTGACATTTATGATCTGATTTACGTGATTCTTTCTTAGTTTGATGCGGTATAGTTGCCATTTGGTCCCATGAAAAAATAACATAGTTTGGCCCAGTAGTTTTCATGTTATGAGGATTTTTACTACAGTCGTGTGGTATAATTTCATGTATGTTCACCGATTTCTCCTCCATTTGTGGTACGATTCTCAAAATTCTTTTTTTTATTTTAAAGAGTATACTCCTGAAATAGTCACATTTTTTGGTGAAGATCTGATGCTGATCTTCGGAGATATACAATGGAACTCTTCAAAACTAGGTGGTAAATCGGTCGTGATTGCTGTAATCGCTTGGATGTTTATTGTTTATACAACATCATGACGTAACATCACGCCTGTATGCTCTGAGGGGTACGCAGATGTGTACAATACACCCAAATTTCGATAGTTTAGTTATGTTAAGTTCCGTTTATTGGGGATAAGCATAGGCTTATCCCCAATAAATGGAACATGACACCATGGTACCATGACATGTATTGTTAACAATGTAAAATAAATGCATAGCAAATATTTGTATAGAATATTACAACTAAAAACGGAAAAATAAAAAAACTTTTTTGCAAAAAAATAAAACCGACTTCAAAAAACAAAAAAGTGAAAAATAACTTTTGCTTCAGAAGTCGGTGACAAAAAAAAAACTAAATAAATCAAACAAAGGTCAGATAGTGTTTTTCGTTGTTTATAATTAACGTACGGCTATTCTGTGTTTCCCAGACATGACCATAGCATCGCATGTTTTTCACGAAGCGTTAGGTAGGTAGGAATGACCCACACAACAAACATTCGTGTTTTTATCTAGCTGTTTTAAGCTAAATGGCAGAATCTACGAGTATGGCAAATACACCAAGTGGATTCATGCAGACCACAGTTCACAAATTTAAAAATATTAACTCTCCCTTGTGTATAGGTACATTTATGAAACTGTAATGTTCATAAATCAAATCCAAATTGGTTTGAATTTTGCACTAAGGCCAGACAGACAAGTTGCGCATCGTAACCAGTAAAACAAAACTTTTGCACCAAAGCATCTTTTATATTGGGCCTTTATAGGGCCCACGTATCTTTAATAATTTTCAACCATTTCTCAGAACTATGAGCGATATAAGTACCTTAAAATAAAACTACACGAATTATTGATAAACAAATGTTATTTATTACTCTATAAGAGAATTTCTAGATGATAATACATACATTGAAGCAAATCCATTAAATTATGAATAATTTGTTAATTTGACATAACTATTTTATAATTTTGATAATTTAATCATAATGTATTGCATGACAAATTGGATGTATTGTATTTTAATTTTATTGTTATACTTATAATCAAAATTTAATTTTAATGTAGGTATTTCTTTTTTGTATTGTATTTTTTACCGAACTTGTGACACGAATTTCGTATGCCTCAATAGCGGGACATAAGTAGCAGACACCTGTATTTAACACAACATCTGAACCTATGATCCACAATAAACTATTTGAATTTGAATGGCCGTGGACGAAGCTAAAAGGGTTGTGTAAGGATCGGTGGTGTTGTGCTTTCTGCCTGCTCGCCTGAGTTTATGTACCCTATGTATGTCCTAGTACCTAAATACACTAGACCTTCGCACCTAGCCTTCTTCGGGTGTGTTCTATTCGTGTCTTCTTGTCATAGCTCGCAGCCGTTCGTGTCTAGAGCTTATTAGGCTATATCCTATGTCCCCACTCTTGCATGCTTGTAACTGACGGCACGTTTGCTTTAAAACATTGTCTACATAACCACTTATACAGGGTATAAAAGACCTCATCACGAAGCCGTCAACCATACACGTACCTACATCAAACTTAGTAACTTTACGCAAAAATTGTTGCTGCACGGGAAACGACTTTTTTTTTTGGAGTGAAAAATCATGTTTTGTGGTAGAACTCAATGTAACGCACTCAAAACATTGTGCTGATGGATGGATTGAATAGTACTGGAGTCGTGGAGGTGGTTAAAGTAAAAACTTACATTAAAACTATTATTTAAAAAAAACTTGTTACAAAAGGTGGAACTTTGACCCCCAATATCCCCGTAACTAGAAGGAAGGTATGGTGTAGAACAAAAAAATAATCGCAATGAACGGGGAGAACAAGTGCCTTGCGGCTTCGTTAAGAGGTGTTTTACACCCTTTATACCTAAATGAGGCAGTCACAATAGAATTGTCACCAGCTAAGTATTCACACAACTGTGTCTTTGACCTCTGCGCTATGAGTAGTGATTGCCGTTGTTCGCCCACATAATATTAACATACCGTACTAGAAGTTCCATCTACATACAAACGCCTGTTGATGCCTATGATCATCCATACTAATATTGAAAAGGCGGGTTGGTTGTCGGGGTGGTTGCAAACACGGCTGCTCCCAAATTCGGTTCCCAGGTGTTTTTGAGTGAGTGCTGCGGGACTGTTCGAAAGAGATACCGTAGCCCCGGAACACAAAGGGCGATGAAGGAACATGGATGGGTTTTAGTCAGTAAAAGTTTGACACTCCCTCCTGCTCCGCCCAGAGCAAAATCCCATCCGAAGAAAAAAGGTGTTTTTAAGTTTTTCCAATAAGGATTTCTCAGTAGCAACCACGGGGTCTGGATTTGTTCCCGTTTGATGGCAATAGGGTCGCCTAAAATATGGGTGTACTCTTAGGAAGGTAGGTACAAAAAAAAATCTAATATTAATAACAGTGAGAAAGTAACTCTCTATCTGGTACCTTTTTAACAAAGTTTGAACAGATTTTTATAAAGTGATAGGCCGCTTACAGCTAGGGTTGCCACCTTTATTTTGAACAAATATAGTATTTTTCCCAAAAAAGCTGTAAAAATATAGTACTTTTGAAAATTTCAGGAAAAAAAACAGTACACATTTATTTTTAAACATTATGTGTTTTCCATATTATATATTTGTTATTATTGCTCTTCGCTTTGGCCATCAATGATCTAAACATCTTATTTGCACCATTGGTAGTCGAACTCCCATTCGCTCTTATATTTTTGAAGCCTTTTATCCTTTTTTTTTGCTTTCTCTTGGGTGGCCTGCAAAAACCATCATCACTTTCCATGTTTTTTTTTTATTTTAACATTTGAAAATAAACACTTATTTATTTCCACATTTGTCCTTATAGTACAAGGAAATCTGGACGAGAAAAGTGGAAAACCGGTTGTTGCAGAATCAAGCACATAACCGCGAAAGAAAATGCAAAGAACAGCTGGTTTTTATTATCGAAAAACAATATGAAATAACAAAAAGTCAAAACAAATCATACGAGCCTTTTAAAATGTAAATGGGTGATCGACCGTAACAGGCCATATAGAGAGACCAAATTATTTTAATGCTAATTTCCGCCATACCGTTCAATAACGGTAGATACAATCTATTGCCTATTAACAACTCTGTTATTTATAAAATAGACTTTTTATGGTATTTTAGTGGACACTTTTATAGTCTTAGTGGCCAACTGGCCATAGAGTATCGATCTAGATTTTATTAGGTCACACATGTTTCGCTTATAAATATTGATGTGATGTTGTTTTGACCAGTTTATATAATGTTTACTACGTTATAATAAGATTTTGTAGTATTTTTATTTATGAGACAGTTTCCTCTGTATAACATTGTTTGTTTTTTAAACGAATTGCTGTGGTTGTATTTTTTTTTATCTATTGTGGATTATAGTCCATTCCCTTTCATAGAGGGGAGGCGGTGTGTCCCAGCAGTGGGAACATTATAGGCTGATTATGCTTGTGCTTATGCTGTGGTTGTTTATTGTAGCACTAGCTGACCCGCGCAACTTCGTCTGCGTCACATAATATAGCTTATAACATGTCATTTTGAATTTTGTGCGTTCAATTACGAACAAAAACCTATTAAAATCAATATTGCTTACCTCCATACATACGACGTGATAATATGTAGCAAGCCTTCCTTGGTTTACAAAGAACATTTTTGCTGAATTTCAATTCAATCTATCCAGTAGTTTTGGCGTGAAGCCGTACCATACACACAGACAAACAGACAAAAATTCTAAAAAGTCACTTTTTGTCGTCAGTTACGTTTTTCTAACAAAAGTCACTTATTTTTTCTAGAAAATTCTCAATGTACAGTTTTTCTTTCGTTACTGTTTTATTATATGTATAGATTTTAGCGACTGCGATGGCATGGGGTGACAAGTCGTCAAAATTTGTACGGACTTTTTGGCCCCCCGACCTTACCATTTATCCTGACTAACGCCATTTTTTTGGTAAATAAAAAAGTGACTTTAAAAAAAAACCTTAATAAATAAAATGTCCGGTTGCTCTCAGAACTCACAAAATGGTAACCCTACCGACGCGTGACAAATTGTTGTTGTTGTGTCCTCGTCCGATAAAATTACCTCTACACTATAAATCTTATCCCAGGGACGCAATACTGGAACTTTACGTAAACAAGAAAGTAATACAGCTCACAATATAACTACATAAAGGTGTCTTATTACACTGTGATCCTTTTATTTAGTATGCTACATATATATCATTCATCAGTCAATTAGAAAAGAAATCATGTTTAAAATAACTAACTTAAAACAGAAGGGCTTTCCAACGTTTATCTTGGATCTCACTTACATCTGTGAAGGAAAATATCATATATATTTTATGTGTTCCGGGGCCACGGTATCTCTTTCGAACATTCCGGCAGGCATCGGCCCTTGCGGACCCCTTCCTTTTGCTGACATCTCTTTGAGGCGCGCGTGGTACACGAACGCGCTTGTCGTCATAAGACGGACGGACGGCGAGCTAGCCCATAGCTCACCGTCCACAGGCCCGCTCCTATGGTGGCCGGGGGCCACCTCGTCCATGTGTCCCTACGCCCGGTGCGTATCCCACGGCGGTTGTTACGTGAGGTTTTCTCCCTCTCACGTTACGCCACCAAAATATCAATAAAAATATCCATAAGTCTGGAATCGCCGATGCAACTTGAGGAAGCTGGTGATTAGTGCTCGTGCCTTCTACGTATGAGAAGAGGAGTGTGTCCAGTAGTGGGGCAGTTTTAAGCTGGTTAAAAATCTTTGTCTGTCTAGTGTGTCGTAGCTCCCAAACGGATGGACAAATTTCAATGCGGTCTTCTGTTAAATCATAACATTTAAAATGCACTAGTTAATACTTAATCCAGTTTAAATAATTGACGTAAGTTGTTAACCTTACCGCGTATGAATCATTGTGTCTTAGAAGGTAAATATTCCAATTAATTAAAATGTAACAGGTAACATTTGAATTGAATTCATTCAGTGTATTTGCTTACGATTTAATTGTATGTAACACTTGCAGGAATTTTATTAAAATCTTTAAATGTATGTATGTACCTGTGTAATTTAAATAAGTGTACCAGTATTTAAATGTATAAACTGGAGTAGACTGCTAATAGGGAGCTTTGTTTGTAAATAGTGGAGTCTAGTGTTAATAGTATGTATTCGTATATACAAAGTTAAACAGCAAGTGGTTGCTTAAGTGAGTAGATAGGTATGCAGCATAATTAATGTGTACATGGCTGCATACTACAGGAATGATTGATGGACGGTCGTCATCTGCCTAGCCTTTTCCCAACTTTGTTTTGGTCGGTTTTCAGTCCTACCAGATGCAGCTGAATACCAGTATTTTACATGGAGCGACTGCCTATCTGACCTGGAGGTCTATCACGAGTACTAATTTTAACTGGGTTGTGGACAACCCAGTTAAAATTAGTACTGAGTAATAAATACCCTTTGGTAAGACTGGTTGTCAATCAATCAATCAGTTTATTTGTGAACTTGTGGGACGAGTTGATGAACGACTCAGGTGTTTACATAAATAAGAGGTACGTTATGTTTTGTCATAATTAAGACATACAAATTTAGAAGTGACCCATTATAGGTGTGAAGAAAAAAAGAAACATCAAATACAATAACATTAATAAATAGTCATAGTACTTCTTACTGCATTATTCTAATAATTGGTCATTCAAAAATTCGTCTAGATTATAATAACATTTGTCAATTAATAATTTGATAAGAGCTTTTTTAAACTTACATAATGTCATGTTTTTTAAGTCATTAGGAATTTTATTAAACACTTTAGGTGCCATAATACCAAAAAAACTTTTTCAGTAGTTTATTTACGTATTGGGCATGCAATGGAGTTTTTTTAATGGAAGATATTTTTTCAAATAAATGTGTGTTTCTTTTCACAAACAACGCAGTTTCCAATATGTATAATGCTGGAAGGGTTAGTATTTTTAAAGACTTAAAATAGGGTCTACAGCTATCCGTTGTTTTTATATTACACATTGCTCTAACACATCTCTTTTGCATCCTAAATATAAGCTCACGGTCAGTCGACTGCCCCCAAAAAATTACGCCATATCGCAACACAGAAGCTACAAGTCCATGGTATGCTACCAGTGACGTATCTTTATTCACCTTTTTTGATAACTGAAAGAGTGCATAAGCAGAATAGATTTACTCCGGCGTTTACAAAGTTCTTCTATCATGGGTTTCCAAGTAAGCTTACTGTCGATGGTAATACCTAAAAACTTAGCATTATTAACTTCTTCTATTTTGTGGTTAATATAAGTTACATCAAAATTTGGATGTGGTTGCCGCTGATGAAAGTGCATCACCTTAGTTTTATTTAAATTAATTACGAGATTATTATTATTCATCCAACGGATTATATTGAGAAGGGATTTATTAATATCATCTTGATAAGTTGTCGCATTATTACATTTTATAACAGCTGTGCTATTATCGGCAAATAGGATCATTTTGTGTCGTATTATTTTTGGCAGATCATTTATATAAATCAGAAATAATAAGGGCCCTAGCACGCTACCTGGGGGCACGCCATATCTTACGTGTTTTGGTTTTGACCTATATATGATCTGCGTTTTAGTCTTATGACATATTCTAGATATTTCCGTGAATTGATATCTGTCACTAAGGTATGATTCAATAAGTTTCAGAACATTGCCCCTTATGCCATATCCATGTAATTTTTGCACTAATATCGTATGATCTACATAATCAAATGCCTTAATCATATCAGTAAAGACTGCACAGACTGCATTATTTTTATCTACTGATGTCATAAGATGAGAAAATAGATCGTGCAGTGCCATATTAATAATATGATTTTTACGAAATCGTTTTTGTTCCTTGCAGAATAGGTTGAACTTTTCAACGTACATATTTAAATTGAATTATAAATTATTTTTTCAAATATTTTTTGAAAGTACTGGGAGTTTTGCTATCGGCCTATAGTTTTTTACATCTGTTTTGTCGTTTCTTTTAAATAAAGGTTTAATTATGGCTTTTTTTAGACCTTTCGGAAATATGCCATCAGTGATGCAAAAATTAATTAAGTGTGCGAGAGGTGGCGTTATAATTTCTTTAACGTATTTAATAACTATAGTAGATACACCATCATAACCAATTGTGTTTGTATTTTTTAGATTGTCAATTATTTTAATAATGTCGGTCGTCGAAACAGGTAACATAAATAGTGATTGCGATGTCAAATTTCCAATATTATTTTGATCAGTCAACTTTATGTCATTTTGTACATTATTTTCGATTTCGTCAACAAAGTAGTTATTGAATTCATTAGATATATCAATAGGGTTCGATAAAGAAAGTTGATCTTTTTTATGGCAGTTATTGTATCATGTGGCAAACTTGATTTAGATTTATTTATTATTATCCAAACTGCCTTCGATCTGTTTTGAGAGTTCTTTATAAAACGGTCTGACTGTCGGACTTGCGGGCCACTGACTACCTGTGACGATTGGAGAACGCTAAATTCATAGCTAAGTTCTGGTTCGACTCAGTACAGCTTGCCATCGACACGCTGTCGCTAAGAGGAAGAAAGCATAACAAGCTTTATGTTCCCAATGCTGGGACCGTGTGGGCCGTAAATCGCAATCCACTACGCGAGCTCAATGTAAGTTAGTAGATCTCACTTGTCTTAGAATTATCAGTTCTAGGACATGCCAGTTTCCTCGGGAAGTTTCCTATACCGTTTAGAGATCAGTGCTGATGAAATAAATTATGCAAAGTAACGGTGTCTGCTTGGGTTTGTTAATAGCCTATTAAAATCATAACCCTTTTTTTGAGTTTGCCGTGGTCGGGTAGAAAAAGTGCAGTTCTTGTCGGATGCGACGCAAAAGAACTACAGGAATGAAACCTCGTGTTCTATCATTCATTGGTGTCCTTTTGTGTTTTCTACGCACACGTTGGTCTAGTGGTTGTGACGACTGTTGAGCAAGAGGTCCGGGGTTCGATTCCTGATTCCGGTTTTTCCATCAGAAGTTTCTTAGTAGCAGCCACGGAGTCTGAAATTGTGCCCGATTGATAGCAATAGGCTTGCCCCCTATTACATGGGACTTGTAAGTGTAGGCTGCCTCATCTCTTTTATGCCCATACGTCCCTGGTCTGCGCGAATCTCGACCCAGGTCTTATCCGTCATCTAAACTTCGGCTAAAAGTAACGTTTTTACTCACCAATATATCAACGACACCATAGAAGCTAAAGTTGGTCGCAGGATCTATATCGAAGATGTACTTCACGTCATAGTGGAGCGGCACCACGTCTCCGGGGAGTAAGTACTCCGCAGGCGCAGCCAGGTGCAGCAGGCAAGCTACTGCTAGAGTGTGAAGCCAACGCATTGTGCCTGTGGAGAGAAAGAGTGAGGTTAGTGGGGTGAAATGAGATGGTATGAAGCTAGGCTTTGACAAAGTAACCCGTAGGTAGGTTAAGGGCTTCGGTAATCTTCGTGTCCGACTCCGAATCAGCACGAACGTCGCGCCACTGATTAATCCCCAATAGAAAAGATACTTTAACTATTATAATACATATATTCTATACACTTAGTAGTAAAACAAAACACAATAATAGTTATAATAAAATACACATTGCATTGCAATTGCAGGCAACATATCGATTGAACAAGTGAGTGATTTGTGTGATTACTAGAGCAGTATTCTGAATGTGAAAGGAATTTCTAAACTTACGCAACTTTTTCAGTAAACCAAGGATCCCGAGTTCGAAATATCTACAGTTATTTTTAATCACAGTCACAGCTAACCCTAAAATTAGCAACTCTGTTTGTGGTGATTCAAACTTCGCTTGAAACACTGTTAGAATAAAGATCTAATCAGCTTGCACTACAAAGCGGTTGTTACGTTAGTCACTGCAGCCGCTCATTTCGCACTAATGTGCGAAATGAGTGGTTTTTTGCAATTTACAAAAAAACTATTGATTGGACTAAAAAAATAAAACACACAAGACCTGCTTTATATTTAGTTCAGTTAGTATGCAAAGTTTCATGATCTAATTTGAAGTACTTTTTGAATACCAGCGGTTTATTGTTCGATTTGGAGGTAGTTTTGGATTTTTTTTCTATCGAGAAAAGTTTATGGAATCGTGTTTTCGTCATACACGAGACTTAGCATTAATCCTCAACTTTACCATATATTTATTTCAAAATTAATGCTGCAGTATTTTAGGCGTAACGGAGGATCATGCTAAGCCATTTGAGGGATATATAGCCACTTAGTGACTATAGGGTACAAAAATAAATTCCTAACAAACTAACAATCTCAAAGCCGTATAGTAATACCTAAACAATTTATTTTACTATCAAAACAACCCTTACTCCGGCGGCGCCCTTGGCCGCTTTACCGCAGCGACACAGAAACC
The DNA here is from genome assembly GCA_905147715.2 of Xestia xanthographa. Taxonomy (NCBI): domain Eukaryota; kingdom Metazoa; phylum Arthropoda; class Insecta; order Lepidoptera; family Noctuidae; genus Xestia; species Xestia xanthographa. The sequence goes on from LR990664.1 coordinate 1,326,053, forward strand.
TAATGTACTGGACTCTATACCTACCTACCCACTTACGTAAATCAATAATATTTAAATATGTACGTATATCTCCATTGTGTGTTGCCTATGCATTCCGATGCAAGAACGGTATTAATGATCATCAGTGGTTAAGTTGTGTGGTAATCGGTTGTCGTACTATGGGCAATTGATGCGGAGGAATGAGGAAAATGTCGTGAGGATAGTTTTGATGAATGTGGATGGGTATAAGAATAGAGGAAGACCAAAGAAACGATGGATGGACTGTTTGAAGGATGATTTGGTAAGAAAGGAGGTGTCTGATGAGATGACGAGTATTAGAAGTATGGAAAACGAGGACATGCTGCGCCGACCGCAAATGATATGGGATAAGGGCAAGAGAATGATGATTGGTGGTTAAGTTGGGTGGTTGGTAGCAATATTTTAAGGTTTCAAACTTTTGGGTGCTGTACTTTTATGCAAGCAGGCCCTTAGACAAGAGTAAATTCCAGTTCTGATCACACTGAAGCTAACCCCTTACAGGATGTGGATTGACATGATGAGGATGTCACGCAACTATCCATGCCTGCTTGATCACCTCATTCAGGAAGATGATGAGGTTATCCCATGTTACTTGAGGTCCCTTACCCAAGTAACATGGGACAAGGGACCTCAAGTAACATGGGATAAGGGACCTCAAGTAACATGGCATAAGGGACCTCAAGTAACATGGGATAAGGGACCTGAAGTAACATGGGATAAGGGACCTCAAGTAACATGGGATAAGGGACCTCAAGTAACATGGGACAAGGGACCTCAAGTAACATGGGATAAGGGACCTCAAGTAACATGGGATAAGGGACCTCAAGTAACATGGGATAAGGGACCTGAAGTAACATGGGATAAGGGACCTCAAGTAACATGGGATAAGGGACCTGAAGTAACATGGGATAAGGGACCTCAAGTAACATGGGATAAGGGACCTCAAGTAACATGGGATAAGGGACCTCAAGTAACATGGGATAAGGGACCTGAAGTAACATGGGACAAGGGACCTCAAGTAACATGGGACAAGGGACCTCAAGTAACATGGGATAAGGGACCTCAAGTAACATGGGACAAGGGACCTCAAGTAACATGGGATAAGGGACCTCAAGTAACATGGGATAAGGGACCTCAAGTAACATGGGATAAGGGACCTGAAGTAACATGGGACAAGGGACCTCAAGTAACATGGGACAAGGGACCTCAAGTAACATGGGATAAGGGAACTGAAGTAACATGGGACAAGGGACCTCAAGTAACATGGGACAAGGGACCTCAAGTAACATGGGATAAGGGACCTGAAGTAACATGGGACAAGGGACCTCAAGTAACATGGGACAAGGGACCTCAAGTAACATGGGATAAGGGACCTCAAGTAACATGGGATAAGGGACCTGAAGTAACATGGGACAAGGGACCTCAAGTAACATGGGACAAGGGACCTCAAGTAACATGGGATAAGGAGCCTTATCACATGTTACTTGAGGTCCCTTACCCAAGTAACATGGGACAAGGGATCTCAAGTAACATGGGATAAGGCCCCTTATCCCATGTTACTTGAGGTCCCTTACCCAAGTAACATGGGACAAGGGACCTCAAGTAACATGGGATAAGGCCCCTTATCCCATGTTACTTGAGGTCCCTTACCCAAGTAACATGGGACAAGGGACCTCAAGTAACATGGGATAAGGGACCTCAAGTAACATGGGATAAGAGACCTCAAGTAACATGGGATAAGGGACCTCAAGTAACATGGGATAAGGGACCTCAAGTAACATGGGATAAGGGACCTCAAGTAACATGGGATAAGGGACCTCAAGTAACATCATGTTACTTGAGGTCCCTTACCCAAGTAACATGGGACAAGGGACCTCAAGTAACATGGGATAAGGCCCCTTACCCCATGTTACTTGAGGTCCCTTACCCAAGTAACATGGGATAAGGGACCTCAAGTAACATGGGATAAGGGACCTCAAGTAACATGGGATAAGGGACCTCAAGTAACATGGGATAAGGGACCTCAAGTAACATGGGATAAGGGACCTCAAGTAACATGGGACAAGGGACCTCAAGTAACATGGGATAAGGGACCTCAAGTAACATGGGATAAGGGGCCTTATCCCATGTTACTTGAGGTCCCTTACCCAAGTAACATGGGACAAGGGACCTCAAGTAACATGGGATAAGGCCCCTTATCCCATGTTACTTGATGTCCCTTACCCAAGTAACATGGGACAAGGGACCTCAAGTAACATGGGATAAGGGACCTCAAGTAACATGGGATAAGAGACCTCAAGTAACATGGGATAAGGGACCTCAAGTAACATGGGATAAGGAGCCTTATCACATGTTACTTGAGGTCCCTTACCCAAGTAACATGGGACAAGGGATCTCAAGTAACATGGGATAAGGGACCTCAAGTAACATGGGATAAGGAGCCTTATCACATGTTACTTGAGGTCCCTTACCCAAGTAACATGGGACAAGGGATCTCAAGTAACATGGGATAAGGGACCTCAAGTAACATGGGATAAGGAGCCTTATCACATGTTACTTGAGGTCCCTTACCCAAGTAACATGGGACAAGGGATCTCAAGTAACATGGGATAAGGGACCTCAAGTAACATGGGATAAGGAGCCTTATCACATGTTACTTGAGGTCCCTTACCCAAGTAACATGGGACAAGGGATCTCAAGTAACATGGGATAAGGGACCTCAAGTAACATGGGATAAGGAGCCTTATCACATGTTACTTGAGGTCCCTTACCCAAGTAACATGGGACAAGGGATCGCAAGTAACATGGGATAAGGGACCTCAAGTAACATGGGATAAGGAGCCTTATCACATGTTACTTGAGGTCCCTTACCCAAGTAACATGGGACAAGGGATCTCAAGTAACATGGGATAAGGGACCTCAAGTAACATGGGATAAGGGACCTCAAGTAGCATGGGATAAGAGACCTCAAGTAACATGGGACAAGGGACCTCAAGTAACATGGGACAAGGGACCTCAAGTAACATGGGATAAGGGACCTCAAGTAACATGGGACAAGGGACCTTATCCCATGTTACTTGAGGTCCCTTATCCCATGTTACTTGGGGTCGACACAACACTTATTTTTCATCCATTCTCCCCTGTCAGTCGTCACGCTACCATTTACTCCTTTATCTTTCATATCATTCCTCACACAATTGATTCATCGTTACCTCTTGGTCTTCCTCTCCCTCTCCATCCATCAACATTTATATTCATCACTCTTTTAGTCATATGCGAATCGTCTGACGCAACTTTCAAACTTCCTCTAATATACTCGTTCCTTACATTATCCACTCTTGTCACACCACACATCCACCTCAACATTCTCATCTCCACTACATGCAATCTTTTTTCATTCACCTTCTTCACAGCCCACTTGAACACCTCCAAAAAAAAAATCAGACACTATTACCAAAACACAAAAGTTGAATTTTCTCCCTTATCTCGTGCGGTATTTGCCTGATTCTAAAAGCTGTTAACCTCAGAAACATCACATCATTCATGTCTATGTAAGGAGCTAACCTCAGAAAAACCTTTAATAACCTAAGTTATTGAGGTAAACGCGTCGGTCGTCAAGGCGTTAAGGTACGGTCAATAAAATTCAGTCAATCTTGACTTGCGAGTAAAATATAAATTTATGTAACTTTACATTAGTATGCCATGTGTCATGTGTTTATGGTAAATAGATGATTGTTGTGGTATGACTTGATTCATTTGATGGGGCTCTCAAGCTGTAACACTTGACTAATGAAAATAATATCATCATCTGCCTAGCTTTTTCCCAACTATGTTGGGGTCGGCTTCCAGTTTACCGGACGCAGCTGAATACCAGTATTTTACATGGAGCGACTGCCTATCTGACCTCCACAACCCAGTTAGTACCAGGTAATACGATACCCCTTGGTAAGACTGGTTGTCAGACTTTTTGGGCCTCTGACTATCTAACGACTGTCAAAGATCTACAAATGACAGCCGGGACCAACGGCTTAACGTGCTTTCCGAGGCACGGAGGAAACTCTGTATGTAATGGGCGGTCACCCATCCACAGACCAACCTAGGCAAGCACGGCTTAATCTAACGATCGACCCGAGCGTCTGTTAGTATTTAGCCTCGAGCTCCTCCCAACCCAACTAATGAAAAGAATATAATATTTTTAAATAAGAACCAAGAACGATATACACAATGTTTGACTGAGGATTAGACTGAACAGACAACAGACAGACACTAATAACTTAGTTTTATAACAAATAAAATAACTCCACTTCAATAATTAATAACCCCTGAAAGGTGGACACTCAGGACAGAGGTACATAACTATAGCGGACCCATATTTTGCCAGTAGTTATGTTAATATAGGCGCCTATTGCCATCAACTGGGTACAAGTCGGAACCCCAGGCTAGGTTACTGAGAAAGAACTTCCTGATAGAAAAACCCAATAAAACGTTGCCCGACCTGGGAATCTTTCCCAGGACCTCATGCCCGTAGAAATTTTGATGTGTATGTGTGAGACTAATAGCTTACGACCAATAAATCGGTCAAGCCGTTTCGGAGGACTTCGATAACAAACACTGTGACACGACATTTTTATACATTAGATTTGCAAAAAATACATTTGATATCAGCAGTGAGCGCCTTATATACGTAACTAGCTGACCCACGCAACTTCGTCTGCGTCACATAAGAGAGACAAAGCTTTCAAAAGGAACAAATTTTCCCCGTTTTTGCAACATTTTTCACTTATGCTCCGCTCCTATTAGTCGTAGCGTGATGTTATATAGCCTATAGCCTTCCTCGATAAATGGACTACCCAACACTGAAAGAATCATTCAAATCGGACCAGTAGTTCCAGAGATTAGCGCGTTCAAACAAACAAACAAACACTGCAGCTTTATAATATTAAGTATAGGTTACTGAAATTTCTATCATATAATTACGGCAATACCAATAACGGCCTACGTATACATACACGTTTGAACTTTAAACTGCAAGTGAAAGTGTAGGAGAATGTCCACCACTTAAACTATCACAAAGTCACAAGCTAGCGTCGCCAGTCGACAACTATGTGATCGGTACTGATGTGACGGAACTATAGAAAGGTGAACTTTGAAGTTGCAAATATATTATGTAGTTCTGTCGACCTGTGTAAGGGTGCTTGCATAGAAAATGCATTTTTAAAGTACTGACTTATCGGTACGGGCTCAGATATAGATAGACCTATCTATATCTGTGGGTACGGGTCAGTACCTATAAGAACAGGGTTTGTGCATAGAGAAACAGGTTCGGGTGCTCACATTATTTTAAGGACTGACTTATCCCGTACCGATTGTCAGTACTTTAAAAATGCATTCTTTTGTATGGGTATTTTACCCGTGCTTGTATCCCGTGCTTGTTTGTACCGACCCATATCGATGAAAAAGGCATTCTTCACGCAAGCACTCTAACGATGTTTAAGCAGGTATCATGAATGATGTAATTACTAGCTTATGCCCGCGGCTTAGCCCGCGCCGAGTTCGGTAATTATCCCACGGGATCGTACTACCGATACCGGAATAAAAAGTCCTAATGTCAAAAAATCCTAAATCCTATGTGTCAATCCAGGTCATAAACTATTTGTGTGTCAAATTTCATCCCAATCCGGTCAGTAGTTTTTTCGTGAAAGAGTAACACAATCTTTAACATTTCTAATAGTTTATTATAGTTTTTATAATAATGTATAATAGTTTATTATAGTTTTTATAATAATTTATTATAGTTTTATAATAATATAGAATAGTAGTAAGAAGTAAGATATGATTGTAGGAACATCATCATCTGCCTAGCCTTGTCCCAGCTATGTTGGGCCCGGTTCCCAGTTTAATACCTACCTATTTTACTGCGACTGATTTATATTCACATAAAATGCATGATTAATACTAATAATTGACCAGTTGACTGTTTTGTCGTCTTACGCACTATTGTTTGTTAAATACTCATTTACCGCCACAAGTTATGAGCCTTCTGCTGAGGGCTGCTATTTGCAACAATATAATATTCAATCACAATTCAGGAAATTCAATAATATTAATAAAGTCCAGGTCGTAAAAATCGTAGGTATTCTATTTTCAGCAGTGGACGATAAATATTGAACAAGGAAAAAGATCATTGCAAAACAAACACGACGCTTTGCAGAAAGATTGATTTCAGCGGTCGCCTATAGTAACAGGTGCTGTAAATTTAGCCACAGCCCAGGGTTGGCAGGGCTCGCTCAGGGCCCTGGCAGTAGGAAGAGAGTGTACAACTCTTTAGCCGCGAACTATACAGATTAATTGCACCATTATCCGTTTGACCGCCAAAGTCACATATACGTGACAAGCAAGCGCGTGCCCTGTACACCAAATGACACAAATATGTGACAAAATGGTAGGTGAAATTTTGGCTTGGCGTGGAGGGCACGCGCATATGTTTGTGCAAAATCATAGCTCTTTTTCAAATGATTCGAGAATTTAAACAAAGTTCCTACAGACTGAAATGTTGAGAAATATAACGCATTCTGGTAATTTAATTATTAATAATTAAATACATTATAAGATGGGTTACTAACCATATTTCTTCATTAAAATCTTGTTCAATTCTTCGCTCTAAAGTATTATTTTAAAAAACATATCAACAAAACATACCTAAAACACATTGAATGTTCGTATAATTAACAAAACCATGTCAAATTCGCACGATTTCCCGTTAAACCTAATTCCATGTCATATCACCATATATTTCGCACGCAAATTCACGATTCTAAACAAATAAAATTCAAATCTCGCTATAAATATTGATAAAACTATCGAAAGTTCAAACGTAACGGTGACATCTGTCAAGAACCGTAGACAAGAACATTATTGACGTTTTGACTTTTTTATGATAACCAAGACAATTTTGCATAGAGCCATAATAAATAAATAATTAATCTTTCCTATACTGGGTGTAAACGGTGTAAACAACCTCATCACGAAGCCGTCAACCAAGTATTCTGTACCTACATCAAAAGAAGTAACTTTACGCAATAATTATTGCTGGGAAGCGACTTTTTTTGGGGGTGAAAAATCATGTTTGTGGTAGAACCAATGATATTATATAGTAAAAAAAGGTAGATATCGCACTAGCACGCACAAATTGTTGAGGACAAAGTGACACAATTGTTGCACTTTGATAGCTAGCTATCTCTTACTATCTTATGCGTTCCGTATTATCTATCGCTGTCGTAGTTTTAAATTACTCGCAACGATATCTGAACGCCATTCAGTATGAACATGGCGTATCTTCTTTATAAGGTAGAACTCAATGTAACGCACTCAAAACATTGTGCTGATGGATGGATTGAATAGTACAGGGGTCGTGGAGGTGTTTAAAGTAAAAATCTTAGAATAAAAACTTGTAAGTAAGTATACTAAAAAAATACTTGTCAAAAAGTTGGAACTTTGACCCCCAATATATCGGTAACTAAAAGGTTCCCCCCAGGTATGGTGTAAACCAAAAAAAACCGGCCAAGTGCGAGTCGGACTCGCACACAAAGGATTCCGTACCATAGCTGTCACGGTTCATGAGATACAGCCTGGTGACAGACAGACGGACAGACAGCGAAGTCTTAGTAATAGGGTTCCGTTTTTACCCTTTGGGTACGGAACCCTAAAAATGATCTCAATGACGGGGCGAATAAGTACCTTTCGGCTTCGATAAGAGGTTTTTTACACCCTTTATATTCTAAGACCATTAATCCCCTATTTCCGGAAAAGAATCGCATTACTCAGGTTATGCAATTTACTTTGGTAAAATAAATACTTAAAAACCAAAAACACTTTGTCTGACTTGGGAAGCGAACCCAAAACCTTGTGTGCCAACGCGGCAGCCTATAAGAGGAAGCAATATTGGTGACCGATCCATAGTCACACCAAATTGACACACCAGTGAGTGTGACTACGGTTCATTTTATTAACCGACTTCAAAAAAGGCGGAGGTTATATGTTCGTGTGTATGTATTTTTTTTTTTTTTTTTTATGTATGTTACCTGATTTCTCTCCCATTTGTGGACCGATTTTCAAAATTATTTTTTCATTTGATAGAGTACACTCCTGAGGTGGTCCCATTTTAATTTGGTGAAGATCTGATGCTGACCTTCGGAGATATACAATGGAACTCTTCAAAAAGAGACGGCAAATCTGTTGTGATAGCTCCAATCGGTTGGATGTTCATTGTTTATACAATATCATGACGGAACATCACGCCTGTATGCTCTGAGGGGGTACGCAGAAGTGTACAATTTACCTGATTTCTCTCCCATTTGTGGACCGATTCTCAAAATTCTTTTTTTATTTGAAAAAGTATACTCCTGAGGTGGTCCCATTTTAATTTGGTGAAGATCTGATGCTGATCTTCGGAGATATACAATGGAACTCTTCAAAAATAGACGGCAAATCTGTTGTGATAGCTCCCATCGGTTGGATGTTCATTGTTTAAACAACATCATGACGTAACATTACACCTGTTTGCTCTGAGGGGTACATAGATGTGTACAGTACACCCAGATTTCGACAGTTATGGCATGTTATGTTCCATTTATTGGGGATAAGCCTATTACCATGACATGTATTGTTAACCATGTACAATGAATGCATAGCAAATATTTGTAAGTATAGGATATTACAACTAAAAATGGAAAAATAAAATAAAACTTTTTTGCCAAAAATAAAACCGACTTCAAAAAAAACAACAAACAAAAAAAACACAAAAAGAAAAGGACAAAAAAATACACTAAAAGAAAAACAAAAAAAAAACACTAAAACAAAACCACAAAAAAGTGAAAAATAACTTTAGCTTCAGAAGCCGGTGAGAAAAACACCAAATCAATCAAAGGTCAAGTTTCAGAAGTCGGTGACAAAAACACTAAATCAATTAAACAAGGTCACCGACTTCTGAAACTTGACCTTTGATTGATTTGGTGTTTTTCTCACCGGCTTCTGAAGCTAAAGTTATTTTTCACTTTTTTGTGGTTTTGTTTTAGTGTTTTTTTTTTGTTTTTCTTTTAGTGTATTTTTTTGTCCTTTTCTTTTTGTGTTTTTTTTGTTTGTTGTTTTTTTATCTGTAGTCACACTGGTGTTGTGCAATTTAAAACTTTGCTTAAATAAATCAGCCAAGAAAATGAGGAAGAACTGCGAAGTTTCTTACAACAATCTTGAGAACAGTTCGTTCGTATAAAAAGACATCTCGTCGTCTCCTGTGTTTTCCTTATTATCCGTAGGTCAAGTCCAGTGTAGTAACATTGTCACGTCGTGCAGTAACTTGTATAAATAATTGTGAGGTCAGTATCACGAAGGTTAGGGTGTCGAGGTCGGGCAGAAAGGTGCGTGGAGATTACGATAATTTTGGATTGTTTTAAGAAATCTATACTAATATTATAAAGAGAGTAACATTTGTTTGTAAGTTTGTATGTAGGTGGTAATCTCCGGAAGTAATAAACCAATTTTAAAAATTGTTTCACTGGTAGAAAGCTACATTATTCGTGAGTGCTATAGGCTATATTTTATTCCCGTACTCCCACGGGAACGGGAACTACGCGGGTGAAACCGCGGGACGTCAGCTAGTTGAATGATATACTTATAAAGCCACTGAAAAATAATCTAATTCCTACACTAGGTACCTAGGTTATGCGTTACAATGAGTCCTACCATAAACCGTGATTTTAAACCCAAAAAAAAAACGTCGTTTTCAGCAATTTTTTTTTGCGTAGAGTTACTTAGTTTGATGTTATAAGTACAGATATGTTACATCAAACTGTGGTATGTAGTTTGGTGAACGGTTTCGTGAAAAGTCCGTTTACATCTTGTATTTAAGATTACTGATACAAAAAAGAAATCTGAAGTTGCTGCTAATCTAATTAGCAAATAGAAAACTTGCCCGATTTAGGTTTATTGGAACCTGATTTCGGCCATAATAAAACCAATGAATGTTTTGTATTTATTTACGGATGTATAAGCAGAAGTAAGTAATACATCCGTTATGAGACAATATTAGTATTACTTATGTATGATGAGAGCAATAAAAAACAAACACATTGGCATTAGCAGTCAATGAACTTCCGTAACGAGTAGGTATCTACATATAATACATACAAAGATTTTACATAAATATTATGCTTATTGATTCAAATAATAGTATTGTTTGGTTCATATTTGTTCTTCAGTTTAGAATTGTCTTGTCAGATCTTACAATGGCATGCAAAAGGTGTTCTTATTTTTTATTTATGGTTTTCATTATACAAGCCTTAAATCGTCCTGCTGTTGAACGAAAACCTCTTCCATCCATACCATCTATTTACCATACGTTAGCCAACTGGGTCTGGACTGGACATTGGACACAATGTGAGTCCGTCACGCGTTCAACGCGGTCCTATTACAGTGCCTACCCCTTCGGAGTACATTCGTGATGTTATGTTTACGATATCGGTCCAAGTTGTGTCACGATATTTACGCGGTGTCGAAGAATAACTTAGAAAGTAATATGACATTGAACAGATTTAAGGCCTGCTGCGCTTACGCTGAATGTGGGCCCCAATAAACCAGGAGTTTGTTCCATTATACTACCAAACGGTCCAAAAAAAAATTGGAGCAGTCTTTGGGGACTGCCGATAGAAGTGAAAACAAAAAGTACACAGTCTCCGCCTCAGTCGTAGCACTGGTAATGCCCCACGCATGCCTATGTGGTGCTACGCCGTAGCGGATGCTACGAGTGCTACGAACGGCTACGAAGCGTGACCGCACGTTACGTGACGATGAGTTCAATGTTTTTTCCTTCACCCAAAAAGTGCTCAACGCGCCTAAAGAAGTTTTCACTTCAAAAAAGAAACATAAAACTAAATAATAAAAAGAAGACCTGTGCGAGACCAAAAAGGCTCCTCATCCTCAAGGCTCGTCATCTCAGTACTCACCTCCCTTTTAACCATACTTCATCCTTCACAAGTCCATCCATCGTTTATATAATCTTCCTCTACTCTTATAGCCATCCAAATTCATACTCCAAACTTTCCTCACATTTTCCTCATTCCTCGGTTCCTCCTCATCACATACCCATGAGCAATAAATATTCTGAATAATTATTTTTGTTTGTAAATAAGCAGAAATAATTATAACTTCGCTTGTACACCGAAGTGTCGGTAATTATAACTTTACCAAGACATCTAGATAAACACGAGAAAGTTCCGACGCGACAAGGCGACATAGCGACACGACAGGGCGACAGTTGTCGAGTGCCGTCGGAAATGATAGCGGTTAGCTAATCGAGTTCGTGAGCGGTTCGATTTAGTTCAATTATTGTGTTTAGAGGTGCCTGCTGAGAACTGACTTCACCCGTGGGTTTCTTGGCCAGTAAAACCACCGTTGGGATCGTACAATTTATATGGTTATCACTGGTGAAAAGGATAAAAGGTGAGTCAATAATATATGTATGGGTATATTTTTATACAGGGTCTAATTAAATTAGCTAGTGAAAGGGGAACGCAAGGGGATTGTAGGGTAACTGGGCTAGTCACCCCACAGGCATTGGTACCTATATGGGAAGATACTACTACACTACTACAACAACAGCCCATAACGTCCACTGCACTGGACATAAGCCTCTCCCATGATGGGAGGATTTGCCGTAATCTCCACGCTTGGCAGGCGGATTGGAGATCGCAGTGATGTAAGACTAACAGAAAACGCTGCTGCCCATTCTCTGGTCTACGGAGGCGCAAGGTGTTCTGCCTCAGACAATAGTCGCCTTATACGACACCCGTGAGTGTAATGGGTTGGTTCTATTCTATTCTGCCGCATACCACACGGCAAGGGAAGATACTAAACAATGGAAAAATTACCAGGGAAATGGAGTCCTCAAATACCTTGCCTACATATTCGAAGTTAAATATCGCTAAATGAGATCTTGAAAATCACCGACGACGAGATGATTGCCAGCAATTTGCAAGGGTTAGGGATCTTGGTCAGGGGGCATAACTAGCCAAATGTTGGTGTTCCTATAAGCTTTCAGGGGAAAGGTACAGGAACACCAACATTTGGGTAGTTGGCAGTCGACGTAGTGTAGGGACCCTACGCCTTTCCAGCCTCTTGGGTGCTATTGTTGGATTCTCACTCTGGTTTGGCATCTCATGTCCCCAAATACTTGAGAATTAGAAGCAGATTGTGCCATATTAACGTGCAATTGACGCCTGTGAGGAAGTTTATAAGTTTTCTAATAGACCAGCAGTACACGGGGTGGAAAAAAGCGGTTTTATTGGCGGATTTTTTAAACTTCCTCGCTTTAACACCGGAAGGAACCAAAACCTAGTAAGCTTTCCGGGATCACTTCCAGATTCCACAGACATACATACCCCCGAATACTGAAACGTCACTCAAAATTTAAGTATTTAACAGATACTTAAAGTGAAAGTGACGTTTGGCCAAACGTGACTTTTGAGTATCTCTTAAATCTCAGATCATAAGATCTGTGTGTTAAATATAAGTAGGTACTTACTGCTTAAATTTTGAGTGACGTTTCAGTATTCGGGGGTTAGATGGCCCTTTGCCCCGGTAGCTATTGACCCGTCCACAACCTCGGGTAATACAACTTGCGACTTTTCTCATGTCGTTTTAGCGAGTAGCTCGTAGTCAGTCAAATTATTTCGTGTGTACCTGCGTACCTTTCCCCCTACTATAAACCAATTTGAACGATAATATTGGACAAGCCGGACGAGCTCTTCCGATGGGTACCTACCTAACGTACTACGCCCTAGCTGCCATAATGTCAAAATAAATATTATAAAGAGGAAAGATTTGTATTTTTGTGTGTGTGTATGTTTGTAATGAATAAACTCAAAAACTACTGCGGCGATTTTAAAAATTCTTTCACCATTAGAAAGCCACGTCTTTACTGAGTAACATAGGCTATATTTTATCCCCGTAATCCCACGGGAACGGGGACTACGCGGGTGAAACCGCGTGACGTCTGCTAGTGTCTAAATAAAATATAGTTTTCTTTATATCTGCATGCTCTCATCTTCGTTTTTTTATATGTCATATTTTCCTTTGCAACAATATTCTGTAACATTTATGTTTGACATAAATAATTTATACATAATTAAAATGGGTTCTCCCATTTGGTGGTGCTGATTCCTGACATGCAGGTTTTCAACTAGTTTGGGATTCGGAGGCTTCATAATATGATTCTATTATTTTGATGACCCGAATAGCGCAGCGGTAGTGAGGCTGCCTTACGTTCTTAGGGTCCCAGGTACGAATCTCGGTAGGGGGAAATGTTTGTGTGATGAGCATTGACATTTGTTTCGAGTCATGGATGTTTATATATTTATAATAGGTAGGTATGTAGGTACTCATTTAAAAAAAAAAGTAATATGTTTACTATCTGGTGTCCACGACACAAGCCTCGTTGTTTAGTGTGGCATTAGATGGCGATGTGTGTTACATATTGGTGTAACAGGGTGATCGATTATTACGCATCGGTGTAATAGAAGGAAATAGCAGAAACGCTGACTGCAACTGACCCCCATTCCGCGCACCGCAACCTTCGCCGACATGAGATGCGACTCAGCAAATGCGTCACTAAATCATGCCACCCTAATTTCGCAATAGTTTTCATGTATCCGCGTAGTTAATCATCTCATAGAAATATTCATTCTTGGTACATACATCGACCAATTATCACCTCACTAGAATGTAGTCCACAATGTAATTATTTTATAATTAAATTATTTTAAGCAAATTGGCTTTCTCTGCATCCTCCGGCTCCAGCTTACATAATTTGCGTGTAATGTCCAGCGATATTTATTTATTTATTTGTCAAATTGTTGCCACTGATGTGTTGCTGAGTGTACCTTTGTACCTACTCGTAGTAACTAGTAGTAGTTCGCACAGGACAAGTCATGTATTTAGGAGGTAGGGTATCATGTCATGTCATGTGGGTGTGTCTGTCTAGAACGGGCAAAAGTTATGGTTACCCATTGAAAGGGTTTCCTATTGAGTTTTTCTAATCGGTTTAACACATACTATATTGGTTATTCTTTTGAAAAAGACAGACACATTCGCGGTCAGTATGTCAACAAGCCCATGGAATTATTGAGTACTAAACATTATATTAATTTCGCTAGCAAAACTTCGCAGACAGGCTTCGATATTAAATCAATGAATTCCTTAGCTGGTCTAATTCAAATAATTTTACAAAGAACGTCTCTTTTTTATATTTTGACTGTTTATTATCTGATCTAGACTGGAAATAATTTAATGGTTTGAGTTTAACTTCGGTCTAGCCTAACACAACAATGTCTAAATAATAAACATTTGGTGTAATTTTGATACATAAAATGGCTACCGTAATAAAGTAATTATTACCACAACAAACAGACATTTGAAACGGTCATCCGTCCTTGAATAACGAATAATTATTGTGAACGAACTCAACCAACATAGTTGTCTGAAACAATTTGTGTACTTAGTTCAAGTCATACTTTTGAGTAATTTTCAGTTTTCTGCTGAAAAAATTGTTTTTTCTGCATTTTGAAGCTGATATTGTAATAATCAGACATGAGAATTATAAAAGATGGGGCTTATAAAGTAAAATATCGTGGATGGATTGGCAGAGGTTTATTGCGCCCACATTTCTCAAGATACGTTCCATAGGGCGAGCATTTTCTATATAAATCGGGCACAAATCCAAATTCTTAGCAGCAACTAAGAATTTCATAATGGAAAAACCCAAAAACTCTTGCCTGACCTGGGATTCGAACTCGGGACGCCACGCTCAGCGCTCAGTCGGTGGTATTTGTGACGACTAAACCAACGACAGATAATTAGTACATTTTGATACAAGTGGAGAAAGTTTGTTATTGCATTCGAGGCGGAATTATAACACCCGAGCCGTAGGCGAGGGTGTTTTTGAGCCGAGAACTGCAATAACAAATGTCCACGTGTATCAAACGACGTTTTTTAATACACTTTTGAAGAAATAAAATATAATGAAAAATATTTTTGTCACGACCTAAGAAACTATGATTTTAATTTTCTTTTTTTTTTCGCTCTTTGCTTTCGCCAGGATGAAGGAGAGGCAAAGGTATGAAGCCGTTAAATAGCCTAATATAAGACTTTGAATTTGGACTAAGTATAGGTATCTGTGGCAATTTTCATTCCCGCACCCGTGCGGGAAATTGGAAAAAAACGCACGGGTGTGAAATACATTTCATGTGGTACCTAATCGTAGTGCGTTATGGACCAGTTTTCGAGGAAGTGTATTGAAAAATAAATTGCCGAAATACACAGATGTATTTTAAGATCTACCCCGAAAATCTCAATAAAAACTGTCAACAAAGCTTGTATCGAAATGAAACTCATTCAATATTTCCACTACATCAAAGCGAGATGAATGAAGTACCAATCTACCTATGCAACTATGGCCGCCCGCCCCCACCTTCCTCCCAATCTCTCCCGATTCATCCCGAAGCCTTCACGAACCTATCTATGTAGGTAGTCCTACGTAGGTACCTAAATATGCAACTACCGACAGATGCACCGACCCCAACACGCATGATTGAGAAACGTCAGTTGCAAATTATTTATTGATTTTTTTGACATTTCAGCTAATTTCTTTGCAATCATGACACTTTAATTTTTAATAATTATTATGGACATTCCTAGAAAGGAGACGGAGATATCTACATTCATATTTTGGGGGAAATAAGTTTCGTTTATGAGTTATTTGGGTAAGTGCTACATCGCGCTGTTAAAGTTTTCCCCGTTGTCGCTTACGAAGCAAGTGGGAGGTAACGACAGTGGGGTGGACCCCCCTCTACATGGTAAGCCGGGTGCAGTCGTGCCGGTCTAGCTCGGCTGGTTGTGGATATTTGTATCAAGCATAAACAAACCACTTGCCCCTTGGTCTAGGGACCTTGCTTGTGCGGACTTTTAAAGCACGAGTGGACTCTAATGTTCCTGGGGCAGACACCACCAAAGTAGAGACTTTGGTCCACTCCACCCTTTTGTTATTCCAAAGAGAATCTATGAATTTTTGGAACTGCACTGAATTTTTGGTACGTTACTTACTACTAGGATTATAAGTATACAGGGTGTAAAAGACCTAATCACGAAGCCGTCAACCAAGCATTCTGTACATCAAACTAAGTAACTTTACGCAAAAATTGTTGCTGGGAATCGACTTTTTTTTGGGGTGAAAAATCACGTTTTGTGGTGGAACTCAATGTAACGCACTCAAAACATTGTGCTGATGGATGGATAATGATTGAATAGTACGGGGGTCGTAAAAATCTTACATTAAAAACTTTTACTATTTAAAAAAAAACTTGTCGAAAAGTTTGAACTTTGACCCCCAATATCTCCGTAAGGTTCCCCTGTATGGTGTAGAACAAAAAAAATATAGCAATGACGATGACGGGGAGAACAAATGCCTTTCGGCTTCGTTAAGAGGTGTTTTACACCCTATATATCTTGATTGTTTTTAGATATTTAATATATTATTTAGAATTGTTAATATACGTATAGTATAGGATCCCTTAAAGAACGACCTTCACCGAGCTGCTTAATGGATGAAAAATATTTTATATCAAGTTAAATATGTCAAAAAATATACTGCAAATGGGTTGATTAAAAATTTCAGTCCAGAATACAATTTCTTTTTTTTTTCAACATTTCATTGGTTTGGCTAATAGACAAATTCCATACCAATCGAAAGTATGAAACCTGTAGAACATGCAAACGTTAGGTTAACTATAGGCTTCATAACTTTTGCATAGTCTATACTTATGGCATATAGAATATATGCAAACGTTAGTTTAACCGGTTAACCTAACGTAACAACGGAATTTTTTAGTCAACCCAGTTGCAATATATGTATTGACATATTTAATTTGATATAAAATACTTTTCATGCATTAACCAGCTCGGTGAAGGTCGTTCTACAAGGGATCTTAGACTAGTAGATAGTAATCCCGGAAGGGTAATAGGCAGGTGCGTACCTTTAATAGTAAACACATATTTTCGTCAGTTATGTTTTAGTTTTACTCCCATGTATGTGTAGGGTAAGCCTTAACCATCAAACACATATCAAGATTTTGTGGCAGCTGAAAAATTCCTGAAGAATAAACCTAATATCAATTTGGCTAAACTAGGAATCGAACTCGAGACCTGAAGCTCTGCAGCAGCGCGTACGTCCACTAGATCAAGCATTTTTTTTTTTTTTTAAGAGCGGGACCAATCTACTAAAGAAAATGACATAAAAATATTAATTTAGTAAACTGATCCCGCGGGATCGAAATGATCGGGATCAATTTACTAAAGAGCCAACGAGACACTCGGCGATATAAACAAAATATTTATGAAATATACCTGATGCTATAAAATGTATGCCATTAAAGAAATTAACCCGTATGCTCCCGGCCGTGCCTCCAGAGGCACGGTGCATTGTTATTTTAATTGTGTCTGTAATTGCGGGTATTGAAGTGTTAAAAAAGTGTCTTCACAAGTTATTAGTTAAGAAATGTTATTATACCTTGGATGACTATTTTAATGATAATACTATTTGATTAAATTATGATATGATGAATTATGAGATTATGTAATTTTATAAATCTATATTATTAATGTTGACTTGGATGACTATTTTAATTTTGGATGACTATTTGATTAAATTCTGTAATTTTATTAATTCATATTATTAATGTAACGGACGAATAATTTCTCGCATGTTCTTTTGTTATGATCTTCTTGTGTGTGTTTTTTGTTTTTCTTTCTTGTAGTGGACATTATTAAATTGATTATTTTAATGTATTTGTATAAAATTGATAGAAAATTTTGTTAACTTTGATGAACCTGACTTTAATATTTGTAAGTATGTCAACAATGACAAAGCATAGTGCAACACTTATCTATTTAAGACCTTGACATGTATGATTAATGTATATATGTTCTTCACCTATGTTTTACAAATAAATAATTCTGATTCTGATTCTGAAAAAACAAGACGATGAATTCTAATTTCTATAGGGTATTATAATGCACTATTTAAACACTTCTTTTGCAAATAAAACAATCTACTGAAAAAAAAAACTAGAACTTGTTTGATTCACTTTTTTGCTAAAGACTTCCGATAGTAATAGTATTTTGCATTATTGCTGTTTTGTTTTGAGGAGGTCGTGGCTAACTAATTACAGCCAGTCGGGTACCTATATCTTCAGGTTAAGCCGCGCTTGCCTAGGTTGGTCCGTGGATGGGTGACCACCCATTATATACTGAGTTTCCTCCGTGCCTCGGAAAGCACGATAAGCTGTTGGTCCCGGCTGTCATTTATAGAAGTTTGACATTCGTAATAGGTAGCCAGTGGCCTGAAAATCTGACAACCAGACCAGCTACCAAGGGGATCGTGTTACCCAGTACTAACTGAGTTGTGGAGGTTAGATAAAATACTGGTATTCAGCTGCATTCGGTTAGATTGGAAGCAGATCCCAGCATAGTTGTAAAAAAACTAGGCAGATGATGACTGTTTTTTGGAAGTAGGTCATCATCATCATCATCAGCCTATTAATGTTCCCACTGCTGGGACACAGGCCTCCTCTCTACAGGAGGGAGTGGGCTATAATCCACCACGCGAGCCCAGTGCGGATTGGTAGATGTCACATATTGTCTTCGAATTTTTTGGTTCTAGGACATGCCGGTTTCCTCACGATGTTTTCCTTCACCGTTTTGAGAGCAGTGATGATGAAATAAATTACACAAAGTAATACGCCTGTCTGGGTTCGAACCCACGACTTACTTTTCAACCGACTTCCCCAAAAAAAGGAGGTTCTCAATTCGACTGTATTTTTTTTTTTTTTTTTTTTTTTTTTTTTTTTTTTCGTAAGTCGGGGCCGCCACCACTGGGCCACCGCTGCTCGTCGTTCGTGGAAGTAGGTATAAGTATCTAAATCGCAAAAATATTTTTTATTTACGTTGCTGACATGAGTGAACGTATTTCCAAAAAAAAAAACACGATCAAACTATAAGAAACAAAACAGCCCACCCCAGAAACCTACTTAAAAAGACAGCTCGTTGATTAATTAGCCTTCAAACAAAACAATAAATATATTACATCTATCTAGTCAGATTAGATCACCGGTTAGCAGTGAGGCGGTGAGCTAACTCTTACACAAGAGGTTGTTGCTCCTCGCACGGGTGGTTAGAGGTAGCTGGAGGAATAATTTCTAATGTTAAGTCATCGGTAGCCTTAGGCTAAGAGCGAATGCGAATGCTTGTAATCTGTTTAGTGATCATATAAGATAAGTATTAGGTATAGGTCGGTAATTTTGGGTTTTCGACGTTATTAATTTTTTCTTCATCACAAAATAAATGTAGTATCTTACTTTTAGGGGCCACCCCCTGCTAACGAGAGGTTTTCTCCATGTAACTCCTCTTTGATGAGTAAATATAAATGTCCAAAAAATATTATACATGTTGCTTATTAGACTCTAAACTGTAATTGGTACAATTGAATTAATTCTAACTGTATTATTACTATATGAAAACAATATGCAAATTGAAGCATTTTTCTTTGAAATTTCGTAACTACTCCTGAACGGCATTAGTTTTAGTATTTTTATTTCACACAAATATTTGTCACTTTTTCTTCACAAAGTGTACAAATTGGCATTTTGATCTAATGATTTATTATGCTACAATTAAATAAAAACCACTGGTTTCGCACTATTCGGCCCACAGTGACTGATGTAACAACCACTTTGTAGTGCTAGCTGATTAGAACGTTACCTATTCTAACAGTAATTCAAACGAAGTTTGAACCAAGAGTTGCTAATTTAGCAGATACCCCAGCCTTAATGTTCGGTCAAACCGGCTGCTTTCCTCTTAAAGGTATGTTGATGGATTGTTAGGGAGAGGAGAGGGAGGCTAAAGAAAAGATGTATGGATTGTGTGAGGAATTACATGAAAAGAACGGAGTAAATGATGCCGTGACGTCGGTCGGACAGGGGAGAATGGAAGAAAGAAACGTGTTGTGGCGACCACAAGTAGAATGGAACTAGGAAAATGTTGATCTAAAGGTCAAACCAGCTGCCTTCTGAATTCGATTCAATCAAACTGATACAAACAGATTGCAGATATGTGACTCCAGCAGGGCCGGATTTAAAGGTGTTGAGACCCTGGGGCAATCAAAAAGTGGATGCGGAGTTTTTTTTTTTTGGAACAGACGAAAAAAATATGTTAACAAGGTGTAATGTAACATAGACTTAACCGTACAACCTCTCGTGTGGTGTCACGGACCATGAACTGGTCATGGACACAAGAATGTACTTATTTCTTCTATAAAAAAAAAATACAAGTTTTGGAGGCCCAGGGCAGGTGCCTCTGTTGCCCTGCCCTAAATCCGACGTTGGACTCCAGAGTCCAGACACAGGACTTTGGCAGTTAAGGGGTCGACCTTATCACGTGAGGTTCAAAAAAAACTTTTAACAAAAAATAAAACCGACTTCAAAAACACAAAAAAGTGAAAAATAACTTTAGCTTCAGAAGTCGGTGACCTTTGTTTGATTGATTTACTTTTTTTGTCACCGACTTCTGAAGCTAAGTTATTTTTCACTTTTTTGTGTTTTTGAAGTCGGTTTTATTTTTTGTTAAAAGTTTTTTATTTTTCCATTTTTAGTTGTCCCCAAACAAATATTTGCCATGAATTTATTGTCAAATTGTTAACAACACGTGTCATGGTAATAGGCGTATCCCCAATATATGGAACTACACATTCCTTTTTTTTCGGATGGGAAATCATCAATTTACCCCTCCCGCTCTCAGCGGAGCGGAAGGTAGTGTCAGAATTTTACTGACTAAAACCCATCCATGTTCCTTCTTAGCCCTTTGCGTTCGAGGGCCGCAGTATCTCTTTAGAACAGTCTCTTTTGCTGACATCGCTTTGAGGCGCGCGCGGTAAGTTAACATATTGTACCTAACTGTCGAAATCTGGGTGTATTGTACACATCTGCGTACCCTCTCAGAGGATACAGGCGTGATGTTACGTCATTTGAGGCGCGCGCGGATCACGATCGCGCCAACTTAACATACCTAACTGTCGAAATCTGGGTGTATTTTACACATCTGCATACCCCCTCAGAGAGTTCCATTGTATATCTCCGAAGATCAGCATCAGATGTTCACAAAATTTAAATGGGACCACACGGGAAGCACGAGCTTTCAAATAAAAAAAGAATCATCAAAATCGGTTCACCCAGTCGAAAGTTCTGAGGTAACAAATACAAAAAAAAAAAAAAAAAATACAGTCGAATTGAGAACCTCCTCTTTTTGGAAGTCGGTTGAAAAGGAGATTAATCGCGTGTATGTTTTCGTGAAGAATTGCCAAATTTAAGTGGTAGTGGCACATTGCTCGCAGAACGGATGGCCGATGGGATGGAATCACCATGAGAAAGCTACATTCACCCTGAGTAACATAGGCTGTATTTAAAACGCGTGACGTCCGCTAGTTTTTAATAATTTGGTTTTGACAGCACATATGATTGCAGAATTGCTTACAACTTTAATCTTTAGTACGATGGCTCTAATGGACTCCACTAGTCTGTTTCTTTCTTTTGTCCGGCATGAGTCGAAAAATCAGGGCGAAGTCCGGTATTGGCATTAAAAATTCGGTCTGTTATCGGTGTATTATTTGAGTCGAACTCGTTCCGTACTAACGGAATCCTTCATGCGCGAGTTCGACTCGCACTTGGCCGGTATTTAAATAATTACCAACCAACCAACCAACCAACCAACGTAGGTCAGTCAATCACACAATACCTAAAATGTAGGTAAGTTAGTAAGCACTTGATTTCAAGCACCCAAATCGTAACAACAAATCAAGTTCTGTTTTTACTGTAATTTGATTAACGTCAAATCAATCATTCACGAGGTAATCAATCAATTAGTTCCGGTAGGTACATGCACTTTCAGAATGTTATCCTCCTGTTTCATTTGATTAAGAGTAATCTTTCACTCATTAACTAATTGGTTGTGATTAAAGATTCTGATTACCGAGTGATAAGTATACCTAAGTAGGTGTTTCAAGTAACTAAGTTAATAGGACGGTTTTATGTTTGAAAACTATTTTTAAAAGTAGGTAGATTTGCTTTTTTAATGGTTACTTTGGGCATTTGTTAAAAACAGTTTTGCTTACAAGGTAATATTTAAAAATATAACTGCTTATTACTCGGAAGTAATAAGGTAAAAATAATGTCAAATACTGAAATAGTTTTTAACAAAAATATCCTTAACATAAAACAAGCAATGATATTTCGAGAAACGATACCAAAATACATTCACAACACAATAAACAAATATCTAAATAAACAAACACTCACGCAAAAAAAAAGTTTCTAAAAACAAAAAAAAACACTCACTTGTGACTTTTTTGCAGATTTTTTTTTTTAACTAAAATATTCGCTGTGTGTATATTTCCGAATTGTTTTCGTACATAAGAGTAGGTATATAATATACTCACAGTGAACGTGTTGTGCTCCTCAGTCGGCGCGCGACGGACTGGCTGACCGGCCTCGGATACCTATACAGTGGGGTTACTATCATAGCGCGTTTAGAGCGTACGATTCGACTGCACGATATGATTTGTGAAAGGAGATGTCGTCGGAAGGGAATGCAAATCCGTTCTGTTTTGAAATCCGGATTTTTAAGAACGGATTTTGTATCCGATCTGGATTATCCGGATTTTACGGATTTTTCATAAAAATAAACAAATCTGCCCATATTATTATATATTTAAAATTAAATACCATAATTTTGGTGTTATAGCCATAATTAGCCCAATAAAAATCGACGCTAAAAAGGCTAAAATCGCAAAGCATACTGTAGTTGTGCATTTTTGATGTTATATAGATCAGTTAGCTTGATGTGGATCCAAATGTGCATCTTCGAAAGTGTTGTGCTCGCGGCGCACCACGCGATAAACTGCGAAATTTTGAGACTTTTTCACTTTTTGCTCGAAAACTCAAAAACTTGGCATTTTTAACGAAATAACATTCAGTATAAAGTTGACTAAAGTTGCAACAATTTAAGCCTAACCGGTATAAACCTTATGGCCAAGCTAAGGCCCTTCAAAGATGGTCATTTTTTACCGAAAATTGTCAATTTACGTTGAACGAAGTCTGTGAGACTAAATAGTTCTCACAATGTTGAAAAAACGGAAAGGTCAAAATGGATACATCACGGTTTGCGATTTTATTGTTAATTTGTTTTGTCTCAATCCTTCAAAAATACATTTTTACCTTTTGTTGTTTCAAGATTTTGAGTTAACTATTAGTCTCACAGACTTCGTTTTATGCTTACATGAAAGAAATTATGTACTACGACTTTTTATTGATGACTTGTCTCATAGGACGAGCGATTTGCCAATTTTTTTTACTTCGAACGGGAGCAAAACTTAATCTTTGAAGGGCCATATCTTGGTCCCTATAAAATTGATAGAGCTGCCGTTGTTGCACATTTAGTTAACTTTATACAAATACCTACTGAATGTTAATTCAGTGTTCAGTGTTGTCTTCTAAATTCTTTAAGGTGCATCTTATTGAGAAAAGTAATTCTGTAGTCACTTTGAAGTAGATTAGGAGGGTTATTACATTTTTTCTGGTTTTTAGTGTTTTAAGAGTCTAGCACTCAAATACAAGAAAAATTTTGATTATTATTTTGAGCGCCCCCTACCTAACCCCCCCCTTTTTTTTAAATTTTGTGGCCATATCTAAACCATAATCACACATCCAAAATCTCAGTTCAGATGTGTGATTATGGTTTAGATATGGCCACAAAATTAATAAAATATATATTATTTGAGTGTTAGACTCTTAAAACACTCAAATACAAGAAAAAATCTGCTAGCCCTCTTAAATGTGACACTGTTTAAGCGCCGTAGCTCTGTAGGTCTCAAAGTACCCGAGAAACGGGCACTTCAGACATTAGACCCCTTGGCCCTTGCATGATTATTATGCAATATTCTGTAATGGGATGCCCTATTCCTGTCACTCAATAATAACACAGTACCTAACTCTGAGCTGAAAATCAAACTCGGGACCCCTCCCGAGTTTGATTTTCAGCTCAGAGTTAGGTACTGTGTTATTACTTTATAATCACCTTACAACTTCTTTCTTGTCAACCGTATTTTCCATTCAACAAAAATTTGGTGAACTAACCGATCGCCAATCGTATCGCAGTCGTAGGGTGTAAACGCGAGTGAAGTTTCACTGAGCAGTGACGTATGGGCTAGTGTCTACTAGTCGCCACTAACTAGACGATTCTGTTTAGCTTACCAATTTAGTTTGTTAGCTGGACACATAGCAGCCTGAGAACGCTATACTTGAACTTGAGCTTATGGGCTTTCTAAATTATAACATTTAACAATAACCCGCCTGCGTTTAAAGCAAGAGTGAACAGGCATCTTCTGGGCACGCTCGTTCCATCATAGACCTTATCCCTCAGGCATGATCGAGGTCAAGAGCAGGCCCATTTTGTAATAAAAAAAAAACATATTGTACAGCAATTAGTGGCTATTGTCATAATCACCCAAGTTAACTAAAGGTCTCCACTGTTATCAACATTTGGTTCAACTGCTTCTGCTTAAGTTAGATAAACTGCTTCGTTGGTCTAGTGGTTGCGTGCTCGACTGTTGAATATGAGGTCCTGGGTTTCGACTCCCATGTCGGGTAAAGTGTTATTGAATTTTTCCGTCAGAAATTTCTCAGTAGCAGCCACGGATTTTGGATTAGTGCCCGGTTGATGGCAATAGGCTCGCCCTCTATTACATGGGACTTAAACATAACTGGCGAAATTTGGGTGTGCAGGTTTGCTTTGATACATATCTGCCTACAGGAATCCTTTCTGGAAACAGGGTGTTATGATGCAGTGGCGAAGGTTCCATACAACTCGATTCTTACCGGATTCCCTTTGGACAGTGGCATAGTCATACTGACTATGCCATTTTTGGTCTTTGTCTTTAGACTAGTTTAGACAAATAATATAATCACATTAAAGATATGTACTCCGGCTTACCTCTTACAGAAGTAGACCCTTCGCTACTGTATGATGTTGATGCTTGTGTACCTTGTTGTTATGTTAATTGTAACAGACCGTACAGCAAACAGACTATTACAACAATCACCAGAGTCTCCCCTGAATAGCATTAGGAATACCAGGGCAAACCTTCTCTTCTGAAGCTATACATGAAAAAAAACTTGAAAATTTCAAAGATATACGGTAATAGAACAAGAGTCGGCACGCGAGAGGGCGTGGGTTTGATTCACAACTGTATTACTGATATGATATTGCATATTAAAGAATTTTTTAAATCGGTCCAGTAGTTTTTGAGCCTATTCATTACAAACAAACAAACAAAGTTTTCCTCTTTATAATATTACTAGCTGTTGCCCGCGGCTTCGCCCGCGTCCAGTTCGGTAACTGCCCCACTGAATAATACTAAAGGGATAAATAGTGTTCTACATGTCAATTTAGGTTATAAACTATCTATGTGCCAAATTTCATAATCATCACAATTTATTATTATCCTCACAGTCACCATCACTATCACAACCACCATCATTATCACAATCACCATCACTATCACAACCACCATCATTATCACAATCATTATCACAATCACCATCACTATCACAGTCACCATCATTATCACAATCACCATCATAATCACCATCACTATCACAACCACCTTCATTATCACAATCATTATCACAATCATCATCGCAATCACCATCACAATCATCATCACAATCACAATCCCCATCACAATCCCCATCACTATCGCTATCACCATCACAATCACCGTCACTATCACAATCACCATCACCATCACAATAACCACTAAAATCACTATCACAATCACCATCATCGTTATCACAATCATTATCATCGTAATCACACTCACCATCACTATCACAATCACCATCACAAGCACCATCACCATCACAATCACCATCACAATCACCATCACAATTACCATCAAAATCACCATCACAATCACGATCACAATCACTATCACAATCACTATCACAATCACTATCACAATCACTATCACAATCACTATCACAATCACTATCACAATCACTATCACAATCACTATCACTATCACAATCACTATCACTATCATCTTTTTAACAATCATTATCATCGTAATCACAATCATCATCATCACAATCCCCATCCTCGTCATCACAATCATTATCATCGTAATCTCAATCATTTTTATTTAAATCACAATCATCATGATCACAATCGCCATCACTATCACAACCACAATCATTATCACCATCACTATCACTATCACTATCACTGTCACTATCACTATCACTATCACTTTCACTATCACTATCACTATCACTATCACTATCACTATCACTATCACTATCACTATCACTATCACTCTCACTATCACTATCACTATCACAATCACAATCACAATCACTATCACAATCACCGTCACATCACCATTACAATCATTATCATCGTTATTACAATCACAATCTCCATCACTATCACAATCACCATCACAATCACTATCACCATCACAATCACCATCACAATCATCATCACAATCACTATCATCATTTTAACAATCATTATCATCGTAATCACAACCACTATCATCGTAATCACAATCATCATCATCACAATCTCCATCCTCGTCATCACAATCTTTACCATCGTAATCACAATCATTATCATCGTAATCTCAATCATTATCATCTTAATCATAATCATCATGATCACAATGGCCATCATGATCACAACCACAATCATAATCACAGTCACCATTACTATTACAACCGCCATCACTATTACAATCACCATTACTATAACTGTCACAATCACGATCACCATGGCTATCACCATCACAATCACCGTCATTCTCACAATCACAATCACCATCACCATCACAATCACAATCACAATCAAATCACTATCACAATCACCATCATCGTTATCACAATCATTATCATCGTAATCACAATCATTATCATCCTAATCATAATTATCATCATCACAATCAACATCATCACTATAGCAATCGACATCATCGTTATCACAATCATCACAATAAATCAACAATAACCCTGTATAGAAGTTGAATCCGCTATCTTCTGGATCTCAAAATAAATGCCATTTTCGACATCAGCACCCCTGATAATCTCGGTTTCGACACACATATTGATTTTTAGAGATTTCAACCCCATCGCACCCCAACAGGGAATGATGGTAATTCAGGTCCGCCACATAACGTTGTTTTTGTAATACACGCGACCTAATTCACCACACAAACAATACCTATGTTGAAATTCAGGCTTTGTTACCCCATTTCCCCCTTTAGGGGTTGAATTCTGAAAAAAACCTGAAACACAAATGTTAACTCATTTATCGATAGGAGTACTCCTGTTAAGTTTCGAATAAAGTATTCTAACTAATCTTATTTCCCCATGTAATCTTTGGACCCCCTTTTCAACCCCTTAGGGGGTTAATTTTGAAAAATCCTTTCTTAATGCACCCCTAAATCCCATAAAGAACCTATGTGCCAAATTTGGAATCTCCAGACTCAGTGGTTTGGGCTGTGCATTGATTTTTATACTTTGCCACCCCATTTTCCCCTCTTAGGGGTTGAATTCTGAAAAAACCTGAAACCCGTTTCTACTCATTTATCAATAGGAGCACTCGTGTGAAGTTTCGAATAAAATAGTTAAACTAATCTTGTTTCCCCATACAAACTTTGGAGCCCCGTCCAACCCCCCTAGGGGATGAATTTTGCAAAATCCTTTCTTAGTGCACCCCTAGACCACATAATGAACCAATGTGCCAAATTTGGAATCTCTAGACTCAGCGGTTTGGGCTGTGCATTGATTTTTAGACTTTGTCACCCCTTTTCCCCCCCTTAGGGGTTGAATTCTGAAAAATCCTGAAACCCGTTTCTACTCATTTATCAATAGGAGCACTCCTGTAAAGTTTCGAATAAAATAGACTAACTAATCTTGTTTCCCCATACAAACTTTGGAGCCCCGTTTAACCCCCTTAGGGGGTGAATTTTGAAAAATCCTTTCTTAGTGCACCCCTAGACCACATAAGGAACCTACTTGCCAAATTTGGAATCTGTAGACCCAGCGGTTTGGGCTGTGCGTTGATAGATGAGTCAGTCAGTCAGTCAGTCAGTCAGTCTTTTATATATTTAGATATATAATATATATATATACTAGCTGTTGCCCGCGGCTTCGCCCGCGTGCAGTTTGGTAACTGTCCCACTGAATCATACTAAAGTGATAAATAGTGTCCTACATGTTAATCCAAGTTATAAACTATCTATGTGCCAAATTTCATAATCGTCACAATTTATTAATCATCACAATCACCATCACTATCACAACCACCACCATTATCACAATCACCATTTTAACCCTATTACTAAGACTTCGCTATCTGTCCGTCTGTACGTCTGTCTGTCACCAGGCTGTATCTCATGAACCTTGACAGCTAGACAGTTGAAATTTTCACAGATAATGTATTTCTGTTGCCGCTATAACAACACATACTAAATATAGTCAATGGTACGGAACCCTTCGTGTGCGAGTCCGACTCGCACTTGGCCGGTTTTTTGTAATACACCCAACCCAATTCACCATACAAACAATATCTATGTTGAATTTCAGGCATTGTTACCCCATTCTCCCCTATAAGGGTTGAAATCTGAAAAAACCTGAAACACAAATGTTAACTCATTTAACGATAGGAGTACTCCTGGTAAGTTTCGAATAAAGTAGTCCAACTAATTTTATTTATCTTTGGTCTCTGTTTCAACCCCTTAGGGGGTGAATTTTGAAAAATCGTTTCTTAATGCACCCCTAAACCTCATAAAGAACCTATGTGCCAAATTCGGAATCTCTAGGCTTAGCGGTTTGGGCTGTGTGTATTACCACAATCATTATCACAATCACCATCACAATCCCCATCACTATCGCTATCACAATCACTATCACAATCACCATCACCATCACAATCACCATCAAAATAACTATCACAATCACCATCATCGTTATCACAATAATTATCATCGTAATCACAGTCATTATCACACTCACCATCACCATCAGTATCTCAATTACCATCACAATCACCATAACAATCACAATCACCATCACCATCACAATCACAATCACCATCACAATCCCCATCACTATCGCTATCACAATCACTATCATAATCACCATCACCATCACCATCAAAATAACTATCACAATCACCATCATCGTTATCACAATAATTATCATCGTAATCACAGTCATTATCACACTCAACATCACTATCTCAATCACCATCACAATCACAATCACAATCACAATCTCAATTACAATCACCATCACAATCACCATCACAATCACCATCACAATCACCATCACAATCACCATCACAATCACCATCACAATCACCATCACAATCACCATCACAATCACCATCACAATCACCATCACAATCACCATCACAATCACCATCACAATCACCATCACAATCACCATCACAATCACCATCACAATCACCATCACAATCACCATCACAATCACCATCACAATCACCATCACAATCACCATCACAATCACCATCACAATCACCATCACAATCACCATCACAATCACCATCACAATCACCATCACAATCACCATCACAATCACCATCACAATCACCATCACAATCACCATCACAATCACAATCACCATCATAATCACAATCACCATCACAATCACCATCACAATCACCATCACAATCACCATCACAATCCCCATCACAATCACCATCACAATCAACATCACAATCACCATCACAATCACCATCACAATGACCATCACAATCACCATCACAATCACCATCACAATTACCATCACAATCACCATCACAATCACCATCGCTATCACCATCACAATCACCACCACTCTCAGAATAACTATCACAATCACCATCACCATCACAATCATCATCACAATCACTACCCTCATTATTACAATCATTATCATAATAATCACAATAATCTACATCATTATTACAATCACCATCACTGTCACAATCACAATCACCATCACCATCGCTATCACCATCACAATCACTGCCACTTTCACAATCACCATCACAATCACCATCACCATCACAATCACCATCAAAATCACTATCACAATCACCATCATCGTTATCACAATCATTATCATCGTAATCACAATCATTATCATCTTAATCACAATCATCATCATCACAATCTCCGTCCTCGTTATCACAACCATCGCTATCACCATCACAATCACCGACACTATCACAATCACCGTCACTGTCACAAACACAATTACAATCACAATCACTATCACAATCACCATCATCGTTATCACAATTATTATCATAGTAATCACAATCATTATCATCGTTATCACAATCATCATTATCACAATCATCATCATCGTAATCACAATCATTATCATCTGGATCTCAAAATAAATGCCATTTTCGTAATTAGCACCCCTGATAATCTCGGTATCGACACCCATATTGATTTTTAGACATTTCAACCCCATCGCACCCCAACAGGGAATGGTTATATTTCAGGTCTGCCACATTAAATCTTAAAATAGTTGTTTTTGTAATACACCCGACCCAATTCACCATAAAAACAATACCTATGTTGAAGTTCAGGCTTTGTTACCCCATTTCCCCCTTTAGGGGTTGAATTCTGAAAAAAAATTGAAACACAAACGTTAACTCATTTATCGATAGGAGTACTCCTGTTAAGTTTCGAATAAAGTAGTCTAAGTAATCTTATTTCCCCACGTAATCTTTGGACTCCCGTTCCAACCCCTAAGGGGGTTAATTTTGAAAAATCCTTTCTTAATGCACCCCTAAACCTCATAAAGAACCTTTGTGCCAAATTTGGAATCTCTAGACTCAGCGGTTTGGACTGTGCATTGATTTTTATACTTTGCCACCCCATTTCCCCCTCTTAGGGGTTGAATTCTGAAAAAACCTGAAACCCGTTTCTACTCATTTATCAATAGGAGCACTCTTGTGAAGTTTCGAATAAAATAGTCTAACTAATCTTGTTTTACCCATACAAACTTTGGATTCCCGTTTAACCCCCTTAGGGGTGGAATTTTGAAAAATCCTTTCTTAGTGCACCCCTAGACCACATAAGGAACCTACTTGCCAAATTTGGAATCTCTAGACTCAGCGGTTTGGGCTGTGCATTGATTTTTATACTTTGCCACCCCATTTCCCCCTCTTAGGGGTTGAATTCTGAAAAAACCTGAAACCCGTTTCTACTCATTTATCAATAGGAGCAATCCTGTGAAGTTTCGAATAAAATAGTATAACTAATCTTGTTTCCCCATACAAACTTTGGAGCCCCGTTTAACCCCCTTAGGGGATGAATTTTGAAAAATCCTTTCTTAGTGCACCTCTAGACCACATAAGGAACCTACTTGCCAAATTTGGAATCTGTAGACCCAGTGGTTTGGGCTGTGCGTTGATAGATGAGTCAGTCAGTCAGTCAGTCAGTCAATCAGTCAGTCAGTCAGTCAGTCAGTTTCTTCTTTTATATATTTAGATATATATATATATATATATATATATATATTAAGTATAGATAAGTACATACTACATGTCTGTCTATTTTTTGGAGGAATGTTATCGGGCATGATGCTATGTTATGTTATGATTACCTAATCCTCGACTGGTTCCATTAGGTACTATCGGGGTCTTTTCCGCCTGACCATTTTAATTTTTTTTTCGCTTAAATCATGCGGAGGCGCCGAGCCACGCCCCCTTAGTGCTCGGCCAGAGTGGGAGTGCGGTGCGTGGTGCGGTGCGGGTGCGGCAACGCGCGCGGTTTGTCTGGCCAGACTGACCACGCGGTGCGGCGAGCGGCGCGAGTTCGGAGATCCCCGCTCCCGCTAGGGTTACCAACATAAGGGTTTTCCCCCCAAATTTAGGGGTAAATAAGAGGGATGTGATTTTTTAGGGGTACTTTTAGTGCTGGGCTAGACCGAAAACGCGGGCGCGGAGCGGGCGCGGGTCGGCATACTCAAACATATGAACTTGAACACGCAAAGACGCCATATCTGCATAGCTCGTTCATACAAGTGGCCGCAGTGAGTATGTGGGCGGCAAGCGACAACCGCGCGTGACCACTGGGGTTCTCAAACTACATAGTTCGAGCCGTGCTATGGCAACTAGGAGTAAAACAAAAAATCACGTTTTTAATTGAAAACAGCGCTATCTTAAAAAAAAAAATACATTGTTGCTGTGGCTAAATATATTATTGTTGTGAATTAAAATATATAAAAAAAAAGGATTTTCAAGTAATTGTGGGAATTTTGACTTAGCTTGAGGGGTAAATATTTTTGGGAGTTGGCAACCCTGGCGCCCGCACTTGCCGCCCGCGCCCTCACTGCGGCCACTTGTATGAACGAGCTATGGTTTGAGCTGCCCGCACGCGATTCGCGTGCGGCCCGCGCCAACTAGCCCACGCCGCAGGCCGCACCCGCGTGCCCACTATGGACACTCCAATGAAGTTCATATGTTTGAGCTCGTCGCACCGCGCCCGCACCGCACCCGCGTTTCCACTCTGGCCGAGCACTTAAAGTTTGGGCCTATTAGGAAAGCGTCAACTTTGGCGCGCAAAGTAACAATAACTTTCGTCTGGAGTGCGTCGTCAAAGCGCTCGGCCGATTGGGTATCTTTTCATTCATTTTTTCTACACAAAGTCAACGGGGCGTGGCTAGAGAGCGTTTTTAAGTTGCGAGTGCAAGCAAAAATGAGCTTATTGGTGGTCAGGCGGGAGTGTCCTCGATAGTACCTACCTAAAATGTGAGTCAATAAACCGAGAACGCCCTAAACCACTAGTTATTTATCATCTCAAAGACAGGTTCTCGTTATACCCGGAAAACATTCGGTAATGATTGCTAATAACGGCCGTTTGAGTCATCACAATCGGTGCAGACGTTCTAAGATGATGTCACTACAAAATAATGATGATACAGCACTTACCTTAACTACTTACATCAGTAATGCGATGCCAACAACAACAACAACAGCCCATAACGTCCACTGCTGGACACAAGCCTCTCCCATGATGGGAGGAATTTGCCGTAATCTCCACGCTTGGATTGGAGATCGCAGTGATGAAAGACTAACAGAAAACGCTGCTGCCCATTCTCAGGTCTACGGAGGCGCAAGGTGTTCTGCCTCAGACATTAGTCGCCTTATACGACACCCGTGAGTGTAATGGGTTGGTTCTATTCTACTCTGCCGGATACCACACGGCTAATGCTATGCGATGCCAGGAATAAGATAAATACCAAGATGTGATGGTTTCGATTTCCAGGTCAGGCAAAATGTTATTGGAATTTTCCATCAGGAATAGTAGTAGCGGCCACAGAGTATGTATTTGTGTTCGGTTGATAGCAATAGGCTAGCCCCCTATTACAAAGGACTTAAAACATAACTTGCGAAATGTGGGTGTATAGTATTAGGCACATTTCTACCTAAACCTTTAGGGATTGCAGACTTGATGTTATGTTACGATGTTTATAGAACGACCGTGGTGTTGTCCTCCAGTGACTTCGCTAACTAATAACATAACTGTCATGGCGACGCTGTGTCAGGTGCCAAAACGATTGTGATTGGTCAATTGGTTTTTGATTTAAGACGGGTACCCCGTCTTGCCCGCCACTCCGTCTTCCCCTATTCGAACCCACTGGCTTGGCACGCGTCGATGGGAAGAGACCAGATGGTATGACCATAATGCCATGGAAGTTGGGTTGGGCTTTTGGTGTGGGACGCAACTTGCGTTGACACCCTTGCGCCATCTCATCTTCCTAGCACAGTGGGCTGCGTTGGGGCGGGTGCTGCAGGTGCTGAAAACCTCAAACGGTGCAAATACAATAATTTTTTGTTGTTTGAGCCGTTTGGGGTTGAAACACTAGCACCATGGGGTCCGAGTTCCACCTAGTTTTTTGAGAAATCGCCAAGCGGTTGGTCGACTCTTCACGTGACCAGAGGGCGGGCCTATTTTTTGGACAAAGAATCAGCATTGCCATCCAACGTGGCAATGCTGCCAGCCTTCTGGGCACTTTTCCTGTTGACAGCTATGTGGACGAATTTTTTGACGCCCTGTAACCGTTTAGTTACTTATACATATTTTTATTATTATTGATTATAGAGTTGTTTAAAGTGTAAATCTATATATATACATATAATAAAACAGTAAAAAAACTGTGTCTGTACATTGAATATAATAAAAAAAAAAAATTGAGGGGGGTTTAGAAACAGTAATAGAGCATGAATCCAAAAAAAAAAATCTGTCTGTTTGTCTGTTTGTCTGTTTGTCTGTTTGTCTGTTTGTTTGTACACGCTAATCTTCGGAACTACTGGACGGATTTGAATGATTTTTTTGTTGTTGTATAGGTATTAAGTCTGGGCAAGATATAGGCTATAATTTATCTTGGAAACTTGAACACCTGATGCAGAACCACAACAGACCAGCTGAACTATAAGAGATACAAAAATGGTACCATAGCAATAATTGTTATACGTGATGGGCATTTTCTGCTGAGAGAATAAATTTGAAGATCTGGGACACCTGATGTGGAACTCCAAGAGCCCAGCTACACTATAACATATATATAGGAATGACGTTTTAGCAAAAGTTGTTCAATCTGATGAGCACTCTCTGTTGACTTATAAAACTCGAAGATCTGGAACACCTGTTGTGGAACTCCAAGAGCCCAGCTACACCATAACACATAGGAATGACGTCTTAGCAAGTGTTGTTTGGTCTGATGGGCATTTCCTGTTGACTTTTATCTTGGAAACAAACACCTGATGCAGAACCGCAGCAGACCAGCTGAACTATAAGAGATACAAAAATGGTACCATAGCAAAAATTGTTCCACGTGATGAGCATTTTCTGTTGAAGATCTGGAACACCTGATATGGAACTCCAAGAGCCCAGCTACACTATAACATATATATAGGAATGAAGTTTTAGCAAAAGTTGTTCAATCTGATGAGCACTCTCTGTTGACTCATAAAAATCGAAGATCTGGAACACCTGTTGTGGAACTCCAAGAGCCCAGCTACACCATAACACATAGGAATGACGTCTCAGCAAGTGTTTTTTGGTCTGATGGGCATTTCCTGTTGACTTACAAAAATGAAAGATCTGGAACGTCTCGAATCGTCTCGCGCATCCCGGGCTCTTAAAATTCGACATCAGACGTTTCAGGTCTTCGATTTTGACGACCCCGTTGTCGCTGGCATAAGCAACAGGATCCGCGTACGAAGTCGCGGGCAGAAGCTAGTATTTAAATAAATATCTAGCGAACAAAAAGACAAATATTTCCATGACACAAATATTTTTACCACGATGCGGGACTCGAACCCGCGTCACAACTGCACTATTTGGGTCGTCGATACCGCTGAAGACTACGCCGTAGGATACATATTTAGCAATTACAGACAGTAGTTAATTATCGCTTATCGATAATTGTTGTG
The DNA here is from genome assembly GCA_905147715.2 of Xestia xanthographa. Taxonomy (NCBI): domain Eukaryota; kingdom Metazoa; phylum Arthropoda; class Insecta; order Lepidoptera; family Noctuidae; genus Xestia; species Xestia xanthographa. The sequence goes on from LR990664.1 coordinate 1,361,741, forward strand.
CCTTTCGATAACACGTGGCCATGAGCAGAGCAATTATAAATATTACTATATTGGCCAATTTTACTTAATTCGTCCATAGTTTGACTAAATCACTGCGGTTATCGTAAATTCACTAACAGTACATAAACTATTATTGAAGTGGAATTTCGACACTGCGCTGATCCCATCGTTGAGGGTGTGCTTTCATTTAGCTATTCTTTTAAGTGTCACCTACTTACTACTTACTTACTTAGTGTTAGAGAGCACACAATATAAGTATGTTTGAGAAACCTAAGTCTTTGTAAGTGATGGACACAGAGCGCGGGCACACCTCGGCGGCGGCGGCGCAGCGGTGGCTGACAGAGGTGGTCTTTATAACACTTTCCATAATATACCTACCTTAAGAGTATCACCGCTTATACTCGAGCCACGACACTACCTAATGCTGTAATGTAAATAAATAGACGGCTTGAACTAGCAGCTGATCCTCGTGATGGCACAGAGGTAGCCCTCGCCTCTCATGCACGAGGTTGTGGGTTCAAATCCGGGCAATTACTTACTTAATAACTTTTTCAATACACTTCCTCGAATACTGGTTCTTGTCGCAATACGATTAGGTTCAACATGCAATGTATTTCACACACGTGCGATTTTTTTCATTTTCCAACACGTGTGAATGAACTTTATAACTTCTTGTTATACTGTGAAGTCTGAAGTCAGCCAAACCATTGTTTTGTGCTCTGTGGTAATAAACTTTGCATCTATATTAGATCGATTCGCTATGGTTCTTTCATTCATCATATTTTATTCGGTAGATAAAACAATAACCGAGAGCCGTGAACTATTGAAATTATAGTGTAACAAGCAATCAATGTGAATGGTAATAACTGTTGCAACAGCTGCATAATCCGTTACTATCACGCGTAATATTAGCAGAGGTGTATTTTCAATTTCCCACATTAGAAGGGCATAGAAGGTGGAGAAGACCAAAATGGGAAGGTTGTAGTGATAATACGTCACATAGCCTTTAACCAGCGGAAGATCAAGACGCTTCGAACAATGGTGCCGATTCCCTTGTTTACAAACTAAACCAAATTTAAGTTCCGTGCATCTTTTTCTTTCTATTTCATTAAGAAAAGGACAGAAGATAAATTTTAGTTATGTTCTGTCAAATTAATCAGCGCCTTACAAGTTTTAGACGCGATTAAAAAGTTGACAACTAAAATTACATCAAATTATTGTACGTCAGGTGCTGACTAATTTGACAGGATTAAACTAATATTTATCTTCTGTCCTTTTCATAATGAAATAGAAAGAAAAAGATGCATTCAACTTAAATTTAGTTTAGTTTGTGAACAAGGGAATCGGCACCAATATCTCATTTGTCAAATTATAATATAGGTACCTAAGTAGTTTAGAAGTTATGATGGAACTGATGAACATACCTATATCATACATACCCACATACATACATACAGGTCAAAATCATAATTATTTCTCCTTTTTGCTTCACAGTGAGAGTGTGACAAGAAAAAACGTGTTGCACCTTCTCAAGTTCCATCGGACAACAACGTTGGGTCACAATCATGTTTAACTCTGACATGTAGGGCAGCTGTTAAATGATTGTCTGATCTATTATATTGAAACCCAAGGCTCTAGTAAACTTTATAACTAAATCAACGAAGCGTAACCACCCAAATAAATGAAAGATTGCTTAACTTCAGTTTCTCGGCACCCACTGAACGTGACTCCATCATGTTGAAATAAAAACTCCTTTCTTATAAAATGTTATTTAATTGTCAAGTTTGGTATGATGCCGACAAAAACGGTCCATTTCTATTCAGAAGAGGAAAATGTAAGCATTTGTTGGGCAATCCAGCGAGCACCTTGTGGTAAAGTTACGTAATGAGCTTGCTACACATCTGCTGGAAAGTTGAGAAAATACTAAATACCTAACTTACACAGGACCTACTTTCCTGAACTGAATCGGAATAGCAGGTAGATTTTGATACAGGTGGAGAAAGTTTGTTATTGCATTCGAGGCGGCATTAACTCCCGAGCCGTAGGCGAGAGTGTTTTTAGGCCGATAATTGCAATAACAAATGTCCACGTGCATCAAAGGTTTTTCAATACTTTTGAAGAAATAAAATAAAATAACGAAAAATATTTTTGTCATGAACTAAAAAACTATGATTTTCTGAGTAGTGATCTAACCTAAATTATAGGTGATGTCTGAGCCCTAAAATATGTAGCCAGTGACCGCTTGTTCAGGTTTAGAAACCAAAATGTTTTCAGTAGCAAACTTATAGCAAGTTCAACGTCGTGCTACTTATTGCAAGGAAGACTTCATCAGGCGTTTAGCGTTAGTTTTATTAGTTTTAAGTCTACCTACATTGTTAATTGTGCCTTTTTTTGTTCTTCGGAATACATACGCATTTCGCAGCTCCAGTTTTTCATTTTCATTTTTCCTGCATAATCACGCATCTCAACATAATTTGGTCCATATCGAACCGGATAAGTGATCCAGGAATAAGGATAAATCCAGGAAATATAAAATTTCTCAAGAAATACTACCGTTTGGAGTTTTGTGAGCAGCTGGCTAAGGTCAAAGGGTCACAGCGCAGCATAGTGCAGTAGGTACAGTACAGTGTTCCTATTTACGTTTATTTCAGAACCCATTACTCATATTCAGGTATATAGTATTAAACGTTTTTTTATGGAATTGTAAAGGTTAGTACAACATTGATATCCAACTTCTTTGTTCAGTTGCCCATGTATGATTTCTATTCAAGTTACCAAATTATTGTTATAATTTGCAGTAAATCTATTGTATTAAAGGTAATCAGGCAGCAAACTTGGTTTACAACAATTGTTAACCATTATTTTAAGCAGTTTCCTTTGTTATCTTGCAATAAATATCATAAGAAATCTTACTTTATCAATTAGTATTACCCACATTGTATGTGTATTGTATTATAGTATTGTATTCAGTGTATTGTATTCCGTTACATTTTAACTCATTAGTAAAGTTCATAATATAATATTAAGTGAATAGTAAAACCGGCAATCACATTAATATTATTGTCCATAGTCTAGTCAGCAGATTAGTACTTTAATAGTGTTTGCATTCTCAATAATAGATTTTGTTTTCTATTTCACATTAAAACAATATTATTAAGTTGAAAGCAGCAATTTTTATGTTTAAAGTTTACACTAGCGATTCAGTAACCCCTTTAAGTGTTTAACCTATAGTAAATCGATACCAATATTATATGTATTAAAAATTAAACTTGTTACATTTCAGCTGGTTACCTGCTTCCCAAAGAATGACTGATAAGGAAGAAAAGGAGCTTATTAAAAAACGAGCAAGTTACAAAGGTCGATTAACGGTATTTTCTAATTACTTAGAGGAGTTTAAGGATTCTTTAACGCAAGTACAGATGAACGAACTGCAGTTACGCCTCGGTAAGATTGAAATTGTTTATTCGCAATATGACGAAGTTCAGTTAAGGTTGGAATGCATGGTTGAGGATGTGAAGACACAATCTTCAGAACGTTATGAATTTGAAGCCTCATATTTCAAAGCTGTCGCGAGGGCACAGGAATTACTGGTCAGTCAGAATGACACAGTTCATGAAGATAATAGCTTTCTCGCGTTAGTAATAATAGACTGGTTAAGCTACCAACCATTCAACTACCTAAGTTTGACGGAACGTACGACAAGTGGTTAGAGTTCCATGACACGTTTTCAAGCTTAATACATTTGGATGACCAAATTGATGAAATAAATAAGTTTCATTACCTCCGAGCTTCCTTGGAAGGGACAGCCGCCTTAGTCATACGTGCTATTGAATTTTCGGCTAATAAATTATTCTATTGCGTGGAATTTATTATGTGAAAGGTTTGATAACAAGCGGCTTCTCATTCAAAATCATGTGGCAGCCTTATTTAACATTGAAGTGGTTAATAAAGAATCCTCAGATAATATTAAAAACATTATTGATACTTTAAACAAAAACCTACGTGCGTTAGAATCTTTAGGGGAACCAGTTAAGTCTTGGAGTACGATAATTTATATAGTTACCCACAAGTTAGATTCAAGGACTTATCGACAGTGGGAGGAAGAAAAGGCTCATATAGATAAAGATAAAACAATCACATTAGAAATATTTCTAGAATTCTTGAGAAATCGTGCAGTTTGCTTGAAACACTAGATTTGTCTCGTAGTCAGGCTAATCACAATGGTACTCCTAAATCTAGCAAGCATAAAACCATGATATCAGTAGGCAGTGATACACCACCACAGAAAAATAAAAATAATACTAGTTCTTCACCGGTGTCATGACCACATTGTAGTGATAAACATAATTTACTCAACTGTCCACAGTTTCTTGGTCTCAGCAACGAAAAACGGCTTGAGCTTCTTCCTCAATACAAGGTATGTTATAATTGTTTTCGGTCTGGTCATTACGCAAATCATTGCAAATCTCTTGGTTGCAAGATATGTAAGCGTAAGCACAATACTCTGGTCCATGTAGCAGGTGCGTCACAGAAATCTACGCATAATGCTTCGACTTCGCAAACTGACAGCACTGTTACTGTAGATGTTAACTCGGCTGATAAGAAACCCAATACAAATGTGACATTATCTGCACGAGCTACAACTTATCTTAATAATAAAAGTCAAATTCTATTGGCTACTGCATTAATAAAAGTTTATGATAAGAATAACCGCGAATATCTCGCTCGGGCCATACTGGACACTGGCAGTACTTCTTGTATAATGACGGATAAGTTATGTGATTTATTGGATTTACCTACTGTACAGGTTAATGAATCTGTACAAGGCATTAATAATTCTAAAACAAACATTAGTAAAATGTGCAGTGTTCCTGTAAAATCATTAAGTGAAAATTTCACTATTAATCTTTGTTGTTTTATTTTACCAAACATAACGGATGAAGTGCCAAGTCATACATTATCCATTAATAATTTAAACTAGCTTCTGCCCGCGACTTCGTACGCGGATCCTGTTGCTTATGCCAGCGACAACGGGGTCGTCAAAATCGAAGATCTGAAACGTCTGATTTCGAATTTTAAGAGCCCGGGAACGGGAATACAACGGGATGCGCGAGACGATTCGAGACGTTCCAGATCTTTCATTTTTGTAAGTCAACAGGAAATGCCCATCAGACTAAACATTTTTATAAGTCAACAGGAAATGCCCATCAGACCAAACAACACTTGCTTAGACGTCATTCCTATGTGTTATGGTGTAGCTGGGCTCTTGGAGTTCCACAACAGGTGTTCCAGATCTTCGAGGTGTTCCAGATCTTCAAATTTATTCTCACAGCAGAAAATGCTCATCACGTAGAACAATTTTTGCTATGGTACCATTTTTGTATCTCTTATAGTTCAGCTGGTCTGTTGCGGTTCTGCATCAGGTGTTTGTTTCCAAGATAAAAGTCAACAGGAAATGCCCATCAGACCAAACAAAACTTGCTAAGACGTCATTCCTATGTGTTATGGTGTAGCTGGGCTCTTGGAGTTCCACAACAGGTGTTCCAGATCTTCGATTTTTATAAGTCAACAGAGAGTGCTCATCAGATTGAACAACTTTTGCTAAGACGTCATTCCTATATGTGTTATGGTGTAGCTGGGCTCTCGGAGTTCCACAACAGGTGTTCCAGATCTTCGATTTTTATAAGTCAACAGAGAGTGCTCATCAGATTGAACAACTTTTGCTAAAACGTCATTCCTATATATATGTTAGTGTAGCTGGGCTCTTGGAGTTCCACATCAGGTGTTCCAGATCTTCAAATTTATTCTCTCAGCAGAAAATGCCCATCACGTGGAACAATTTTTGCTATGGTACCATTTTTGTATCTCTTATAGTTCAGCTGGTCTGTTGTGGTTCTGCATCAGGTGTTCAAGTTTCCAAGATAAATTATAGCCTATATCTTGCCCAGACTTAATACCTATACAACAACAAAAAAATCATTCAAATCCGTCCAGTAGTTCCGAAGATTAGCGTGTACAAACAAACAGACAAACAGACAAACAGACAGAACTTTTTTTTTGGATTCGTGCTCTATTACTGTTTCTAAACCCCCCTCAATTATTTCTTTTTAAATATATTCAATGTACAGACACAGTTTTTTTACTGTTTTATTATATGTATAGATATACCAAGCGATATTTGTTTAGCTGATCCTCATTTCCACACGCCATCGGCAGTGGATCTAATAATAGGGGCAGATGTTTTCTGGGACCTACTGGGGATGCAAAAAATCAACTTAGGTAAAGGCAAACCAATATTATTCGAATCTAGGCTAGGTTGGCTAGTTTCAGGTCCGTTACTTAATAGTGTTCAAGTATCACGGTCACCATCAATTCTAAAAGTTAACATTGCACAACTCAATGTCAGTTCTTCTCACAGACACACTTCAGGAGATGACATTCAAAACCTTTTATCGCGTTTCTGGGAACTGGAAGAAATCCCCAATCAGTCATCTTCATATTCTGATGAAGAAGCTAAGTGTGAAGAACATTTTGTAAAAAATACCACTCGAATGGCAGATGGTCGATTTTGTGTTAGAATACCACTCAAACAATCACCTCATATTTTAGGTGACTCAATGGCTAGAGCAAAACATTGTCTCTCTTCGATTGAACGTAGATTTCAAAGTCAGCCAGCTTTAAAAACTCTTTATTGCGATTTCATGAAAGAGTACGTTTCATTGGGACACATGTCTGAGTGTTCCATTAATTCAAAAACACTGGCATATTTTATTCCACACCACGGTGTTCTGCGCGAACATAGCATAACCACAAAGTTAAGAGTTGTGTTTAATGCCAGTAGTCCTACTACTTCAGGTGTTTCATCTAACAACCTACAAATGGTGGGACCAGTTGTTCAAGACGACTTAATGTCTTTACTTCTTAGATTCAGAAAACATAAATACATTATTTCTGCTGATGTAGAAAAAATGTATCGGCAAGTGATCGTACACCCTGATGACAGACATTTGCAAAGAATATTATGGCGTGAAAACCATTTAGAGCCTATTAAAACCTATGAGTTAAACACTGTGACTTATGGAACAGCAAGTGCCCCATTTTTATTAGCAACTAGGTGTTTAAAACAAGTTGGCTTAGAATGTAAGGATAAAAAGATTGCTGATATTATAATTCATGATTTTTATGTTGACGACTTGCTCACAGGTGGTGATACAATATCTGACGTCACAAATATCCGTCAGAAAGTTACTGCCGAGTTGGCTGCCGCTGGTATGCCACTTAGGAAGTGGAAGTCCAACAATATCCTGGTTTTATCAGATCAAGTCACAAGTTCATCATTAAATTTAAACATTGGCTCAAATGAGCCAAGTAAAACATTAGGTCTTAACTGGTTAACAGACTCAGATGAGCTTAGGTTTTCAATTAGTAATATGTCAATATCAAATAATGTAACAAAGCGTGACGTTCTTCCAGTAACATCCCAAATATTCGACCCTCTGGGTTTATTAGCTCCTTGTATTATTCCAATGAAAGTAATAATGCAAAAACTTTGGTTGCTTAAATTATCATGGGATGACTGTTTACCACTAGATTTCGCTAAGACATGGAAAGATATTGTTGACAGGTTATTTATTTTGAATAGTTTACGCATCCCACGGTTAGTTTTTGGTCATTCTTGGAAGGTGATAGAACTACACATATTTTGTGATGCATCACAAACTGCTTATGGTGCATGCATCTATGTTAGGAGTATTAACAATAATAATGAAGTTATGGTGCGTTTGCTTACAGCAAAGAGTAGAGTGGCTCCTATCAAGCCAACTACAATTCCTCGGCTCGAGCTCTGTGCTGCCTTGGTTGGAGTGAGGCTATTTAACAAGGTGATTGAGTCACTTGGCGCACCAATTCAAAGTAGTACATTTTGGAGTGATTCTACAATAGTGCTCGGGTGGTTAAAAATGTTGCCAAGTAAGCTGCAACCATTCGTGCGCAATCGTGTAGCAGAAATAGTTGACAAGACTAACACTAATAGGTAATTGTACCTGGAGACATGTTCCCACACATCTCAACCCCGCTGATCTTGTATCTCGAGGCATTGATGTAAGTCAAATTCAGACTCATAATTTATGGTGGTCGGGACCAACATTTTTAACCCAGGATACAAGCAAGTGGCCTTCCTTTCCAAGCACTGCAGTGGAATCGCTACCAGAAACTAAAACTGAGATTTCTTTATTAACTACTTCTAAGACTCCAAAACCTTTAATTGATTTTAATCGATTTTCAAACCTTTCTCGACTTAAACGCACAGTCGCATATATGTTACGATTTATTCAAATTTGTAAAAAGCAACCACCGACCACTTTACATCTTAGTGAAGATGAATTACAAAATGCGTTAAACTTAATTGTGAAATTGTCTCAAATAGAATCATTTCCCGAATATGAAATATTAATGAAAAATCAGTGTTTACCAAAAGGTAGTCCCTTGACTAAACTTAACGTATATTTTTAGATAAAAATAAATTAATTCGTGTAGGTGGTCGCTTACAAAATTCTTCATTTTCATATGAGAAAAAACATCCGTTAGTAATACAGTCCACTCATCGATTTTCTAAACTATTATTTGAATTTAATCATAAAACTTTAATGCATGCAGGCCCTCAACTACTGTTGGCTTGTATAAGAGATACTGGTGCCGATTCCCTTGTTCACAAACTAAACTAAATTTAAGTTGAATGCATCTTTTTCTTTCTATTTCATTATGAAAAGGACAGAAGATAAATATTAGTTTAATCCTGTCAAATTAGTCAGCACCTGACGTACAATAATTTGATGTAATTTTAGTTGTCAACTTTTTAATCGCGTCTAAAACTTGTAAGGCGCTGATTAATTTGACAGAACATAACTAAAATTTATCTTCTGTCCTTTTCTTAATTAAATAGAAAGAAAAAGATGCACGGAACTTAAATTTGGTTTAGTTTGTAAACAAGGGAATCGGCACCACTTACTGGCCAATAGGTGGTCGCAACCTTGCTAAATCGTGCTATCATCGTTGTGTCACTTGCAGTCGCATTACAGCTAAACCAATTAATCCCATTATGGGAAACTTACCTGAACGACGGGTGGCGTCTGGTGGTCATCCATTTGAATGTGTTGGGGTTGATTACGCTGGACCCATACTGTCAGCGTCTCGTCAAGGTCGTGGTTGTAGACTTGTAAAAGTTTACATTGTACTCTTTATTTGTTTTACGACGAAAGCTGTTCACATTGAGTTGGTGGGTGACTTAACCAGTCAAAATTATTTGTCAGCACTTCGTCGTTTTATGTCTCGTAGAGGTAAGCCTAACCGTATATATTCCGACAACGAAACCTCGTTTGTAGGCGCTTCTAATGAAATCGGTAAATTTTTGAAGGCTAACAGTAGTTCGTTGTCTGGTGACATGGCCGTTGAAGGGATAAACTTCATTTTTATTCCTCCCTACGCTCCAAATTTCGGTGGTCTATGGGAGGCAGGTATAAAATCAGTAAAGTTTCATTTAAAAAGAGTAATGGGAAATTGTCATTTAACTTATGAGGAACTGTACACAGCACTGGTTCAAATCGAAGCACTCCTGAACTCACGCCCGCTCACGCCGTTGTCATCGGACCCTAATGACCTGTTGCCGCTGACACCTGGACATTTCCTGATTGGGCGCACACTCACTTCCTTGCCCGTATCATCGTTTGAAGCTGCCGCCGTCACTCACTTAAAACGATACGAGAGAATAGAGGCATTACGTCAACACTTCTGGTCGAGGTGGAATAAAGAATACATCTCTGAACTACAGCAGCGGACAAAATGGAGGTCTTCAAAGGCGGTCTTAGAGACTGATCGCCTTGTTATAGTAAAAGAAGACAATTTACCGCCATTGAAATGGCGATTGGGCCGAATCACAGCAGTCTATCCAGGACGTGACGGGATCAGCCGTGTGGCTGAAATCAGGACTGCGAGTGGAACCATCCGGCGTGCTTATAGCAAGATATGCCCACTGCCATTAAATGAACATTCTGGTTGAAAGATTGCCTTTCAACGCCCGGGGGCATGTTCAGGTTTAGAAACCAAAATGTTTTCAGTAGCAATCTTATAGCAAGTTCAACGTCGTGCTACTTATTGGAAGGAAGACTTCATCAGGCGTTTAGCGTTAGTTTTGTTAGTTTTAAGTCTACCTACATTGTTAATTGTGCCTTTTTTTGTTCTTCGGAATACATACGCATTTCGCAGCTCCAGTTTTTCATTTTCATTTTTCCTGCATAATCACGCATCTCAACACCGCTTGCACACTGCCATCGACGACGCCCTGGAAACGTTGACGTTTTGGGCCAATAAATTGATTTAAGATAAATGCATGGCGTCGTGTTATCGCTAAAATAGGTCTTTAGGTAAGTCCTATTTCGTTTCGCAAGTATTTAAAAAAATGGGCTCTCGATCCAGATGTACGTAAATAGGAAATGCCCTGCCCTGTTAAAATGCAAGTTTCCCAAATTACGATCCCCAAAATTAATCATTTCTGCAACAAATAGGTACCTACTAAAACTAGCTAAAAAGGATAGACTCAAAATGAGAACACAAAACATTGATTGCAATGATTTATTTAACAAAATCACCATTTGTATTCTGAAATAATTATATTTTATATAATTCAATTGAACTAAACTATGCCTTAACTACTCGAAGAAACTCATCAATTATTTTTATGTGTGTTGAGTTTCAAACAAATTTATTTTTTAATGTTTATTTACTACAAAATATCTATAAAATAATAGTAATTTCCTAAGGACTGCAATGTAGGGTTATAAACTTTATACCCTCACTGTAGATTCGGCATAAATTCCGCATAAAAATTCGAACGTGTTGAGAAGCCATGATTAGACTCCACCTCCTAAAACATAATTTTGACGCAAGTTGTTTGAAACTCAACGCAGAGTTGAAGGGCCAGTCAGAGTCACTATACATTTTAATACTTTACTACTTCTATAATGTTACTATATTCAGCCCAATCAAGACATTGTTCCACGATCATTGCTTTTCTCAAATTCTACAAAAGATTTTTAACATTCCATACCAATATATTTATATTTTATTGCTAATAATACAAAAAAAAACACCTGAAATAATACTCATTTCGAAGAAACTATTCTCTTATTTAAAACTACATTTTATATGAAAATATTGGATTCGAAAATACTTATTTTTACATAGCCCTTAGCAAAATACGACAATCGTACCGAATTTGCAAAAAAAAAAAACTAAATTTAATTTCCTGCCTAAAATCATCCTTGTTGAAAAAACAAAAAATACAATGTAACTTTTTTTACAGCAAACTTAAAAGTTCTATCAAAAAGATGAATGTCACTACTACTTATAATCAAATTATTAGCTTTTTTACTAGGCATGACGACAGTATCAAAAAATTGCTAATCTATTTAGTCCGTCAGTTAGAGTATTGGAAAACAATGGACACATTTTTTGTTTTTGTAAATCAATGAATATTGACAAAAATAAAACGCAGCAAAACTCGGGAGTGGCGGTTCGTGACGTCAGAACTAGCTAAAAATTATACCAAAGCGTGACGTATTGAGGATTTTAAAAGCGTCATATCTTTGTCAATTTTGGTTTACGTAACAAAAGAAAAAATGTGTCCAATATTTTTTTGAAATTGACGGACTTATTAGATTTTTTTTGTCGTCTTGCCTATTGCAAAACTGGAATCTATTAGTTGTATGAAGCTGTGCATAAATCTTACTTTAATTATAATTCCGCAAAATGGGAAGATAACTTTTATTGCATGAAGTAGCTATCTTTACAACATTTGAATACAAGTAGATATTAATGTATAAAGAGTTATAAGTTCGTTTGATTTGTACGTAGCTTTCAATTCGAGCATTTACTTTGATTCATTTGTAGATTGATCAAAATATTTCACAAGTACCAATTGCAGATAAAAAATTCTAGTCTATGAACACAACACATTACAGAAAAATGCTTAAAATTGGGTGGTTTTGTAAATAATTTACTGTTTGTATGGCAATCATTCGGTGGTTCTAAATTATTTTTGTCATGAACAAAAATTGAAAATGATTTTATAAATACTATGAGATATTTAGACATGATTCGAGTAAAATATTATATTAACTCGTGAATTTCATAGTTTTTGTATGATAAACCAACATTATGAAATTTAATGTACAGACGCCAGCACGTCAAGCTACTCGAAACTGTCAAATTTTTCCAATCAACGTTGAACTTTACGCTTTAGCGATAAAGTTGAAAGTCGTGTGACTGACACTGGCTTGGCCACCATCAGGGATTTTAATTTTGATTACACAAAATATTTGTCGTTATTACTCGAAATTTGTCGCCAAATATCAGAATTTTTCGGTCACTGGTTCAAAAGATATAAGCGTTTATAGGTGGCCGATCTGGAGTCTCCCCAGCTTGGGCACATTTATATCTCAAAAACTAGGGCACCTAGTGAAGATCTGTTTTCTCCCATATTTTGTCGCCAAGTAGTCGCTATTTGTCGTCAAGTCTCAGATTTAATCGGGTTTTAGTTTAGAAGATATAATGAGTTCAATTAGAGGTATAGTTCAAGAGATAGATCGTAAGCTCTTGGACTCATCATCATCTGCCTAGCCTTTTCCCAACTATGTTGGGGTCGGCTTCCATTCTAACCGGATGCAGCTGAATACCAGTATTTTACATGGAGCGACTGCCTATCTGACCTCCACAACCCAGTTAGTACCGGGTAATACGATACCCCTTGGTAAGACTGGTTGTCAGACTTTTTTGGGCCTCTGACTGCCTAACGACTGTCAAAGATCTACAAATGACAGCCGGGACCAACGGCTTAACGTGCTTTCCGAGGCACGGAGGAAACTCGGTATGTAATGGGTGGTCACCCATCCACAGACCAACCTAGGCAAGCACAGCTTAACCTAACGATCGACCTGAGCGGCTGTTATTATTTAGCCACGAGCTCGACTCTTGGACTATACCTAAATAAGTGAACTCATTATATCTTCTAATCTAAACTAAGACCCGATTAAATCTGTGACTTGGCGACAAATTGAGACTAATTGGCGACAAATATGGGAGAAAACAGATCTTCACTAGGTGCCATAGTTTTTGAGATATAAATGTGGCCAAGCTGGGGAGACTCTCCAGATCGGCCACCTATAAACGCTTATATCTTTTGAACCAGTGACCGCCAAATTCTGATATTTAGCGACAAATTTCGAGTAATGAGCTACAATTTTTTTGTGTTATCAAAATTAAAATCCCTGATGGTGGCCAAGCCACCAAATTTGACAGATTGTAGTACAATAAACAAAAAAAACTTACTTCTATAAGGATGATCTGCGGGTCTAAAATGGCCGCTTTATCAGAATCCACGCAGAATCTTAGTATGAATCACGTTAAACATATTAAATTCTTAAAATGGACTTTATGTTTATAACGATAAAGTCCATTCCAAGTATTTTAAATGTTTAACGTGATTCATATTACGATTCTGCTAAAGCGGCCATTTTAGACCCGCTGTTAGTAACTCCTAATGATATTATGAAATAAAAAATCCTATATATTTATGATTGAAGTTTATTAAAAAATGCACAGATATGCTTGGGGAACATAATTCTTGTTCATTCTTTGGGCAGACTTACAGTAAATGATCAATGTTAAAAGATAAAATCCGTGAAACCGGTTACTATCCGAGTTTCGTTACCTAACTATAAATCTAAACACAAATGGGACATGTCAAGGACTAAAATACATACAAAATATTACATTTAGACAATATTATTTTATAGATTTCACAATCATTTTAACATAGGTTCTATCTCTTGAAAAATATAGATATGTTATTACATACGATTTGATGACAGAAAAATAAAACGAATTTTGCAGATTATTTACAAAATCATAAAGATAATCCACAAAGTTGATTCTATTTAAAAAAAAAAAACATAATTTTGCCTCCTGGTTCTTACAAAAAAAAACTTTTTTATTCCTAACCATAGAGTTTGTAGTCCCTAACATGTCCAATTACAAGTCAACAGATAAAAGGATAAAATCATTCGGCGAGTAAAACCGCGATACATAATAATATTATGTACAAACACATAGCTGTTTATAAATTTGTCTTTTACAACTAATCATCATAATATCTACTTTACTATATTACAAGTTTATGTATTCCTATTTTGTTTTTCAGGTAGAGTGTGTTATGGACTTCAAATTTAAACCAAAAAAAGAAATGATTTTGTTGTACATTCATTATTATTCATTCATTCATTATTTATTATCTCAGACGTAATATAGTCAGAGATATGATATATTTTTTTTTTTAGTTTATTAACCTAATAATTTCTACAACAATTATCTAATACTTTATACTTCTTTTGGAAAGTGCATGTTTTTTTATCAATATTCGAGCTAATGATTGATCGATCTATATGAATGATTCAATTAATACAAGTAGATTAATATCTCAATTCTTAATTTGATACTATGTTTTCTTTTCTAGTAATTCTAATGATCTATTGATCAAATTTTAGTACAGAACACACTCCACATACAATACTTACATACGGACGATGGCGTTTCGATTCACTATCAAAGCGATCCGACGCCGAAAAATATATCGAGACGACACTTGCAAAATGAGGTTGGGAAGTGACGAGAAATATGATCAATTCAAATATATAATTATTTGGTTAAAAGGTTTGGCGTACAAGAATCTTTAGGCGTGTGGCTCAAATCAGAACTAACGCAGCCATCTATTTTCGATGCATTTTTACAAAATAATTGCAAAATTGAACCATGAGCGCTCCCCTGTCAAGGTCATTGGTGCGCCCAAAAGTTACTTGTTTATTATTTCTGACGACTTGTATCAGCCAATAAACCGCTGACTTAAGGTGCGTACAGACTATATAACATAACATTGCTAAATAACATGTTTCAGATAATGTGGACACTGAATGTTATAATGTGGACGTGTTATAAAACACAAGTTTTATAATATGTTACATAGTCTGTACGCACCTTTACAAGACGTGGCATTACGTCAGGTCGTGATTTATTTGTCTATCTTACGCACATAGTTTTTGCTGTACACCGAGAATACAATGTTTGCCACTTCATAACCTCACGCCGCGTGCCTTCAACTCTTACTAAATCGTAAAAACGTACCTAAAATAACATCTGAATCGTTTTAAAACCCTCCGGGGTCATAATATGTTGTGCTCCACCCCTGAGGTTCCCCCTACATGATGACGCACCTCTTGTTGTCCTTCTCGTCAGTGACGAGCGGCACTGCCAGGGGGGGCTCCGCGGTGGGCAGCGGGAGGGGGGCGGCCTTCAGGGTCTCGGGGTCGAACGTGTCGCCCGACAGCACCGGCGCCGTCAGCGGCAGGTCTGTGTTGATGCCGACGATCTGCGGAGGATACAAGGATATGTTATATGTTTTTTTTTTAATTGGTATAGAACAGGCAGTTGTCTTGGAACTGAACGTAGAATGTCAAATTTATTTATTATTTTTAATCAATTATTTATAATAAATCGTAATTCGAATATACACGTTGATAGCAAGACAATGGCGCTTATTTGATTAATTTTGACATCTGTACTTTTTTTATATTAATATTTGAATTAGTACCATACAGGTGGTTGATGACAAACAAGTTTTGCCTAGGCCGACTTGGGCCACCCCGATTCTTTTTTTTTATAAACTATTCAGAAGTAGATGCGCTTACTAGCTGCATGCGCGGGCGCAGTAGTGTACATACCTCAGCGTTCCTCCTAGCTACAGTAGGCATGGCGGCGGCGGCAGCTACCCGTCGGAAGGGCTCGGCGAGCCTGTCCAGTACGCGCATGCGCTTGCTAGCTACATGCGCGGGCGCAGTAGTGTACATACCTCAGCGTTCCTCCTAGCTACAGTAGGCATGGCGGCGGCGGCAGCTACCCGTCGGAAGGGCTCGGCGAGCCTGTCCAGTACGCGCATGCGCTTGCTAGCTACATGCGCGGGCGCAGTAGTGTACATACCTCAGCGTTCCTCCTAGCTACAGTAGGCATGGCGGCGGCGGCAGCTACCCGTCGGAAGGGCTCGGCGAGCCTGTCCAGTACGCGCATGCGCTTGCTAGCTACATGCGCGGGCGCAGTAGTGTACATACCTCAGCGTTCCTCCTAGCTACAGTAGGCATGGCGGCGGCGGCAGCTACCCGTCGGAAGGGCTCGGCGAGCCTGTCCAGTACGCGCATGCGCTTGCTAGCTACATGCGCGGGCGCAGTAGTGTACATACCTCAGCGTTCCTCCTAGCTACAGTAGGCATGGCGGCGGCGGCAGCTACCCGTCGGAAGGGCTCGGCGAGCCTGTCCAGTACGCGCATGCGCTTGCTAGCTACATGCGCGGGCGCAGTAGTGTACATACCTCAGCGTTCCTCCTAGCTACAGTAGGCATGGCGGCGGCGGCAGCTACCCGTCGGAAGGGCTCGGCGAGCCTGTCCAGTACGCGCATGCGCTTGCTAGCTACATGCGCGGGCGCAGTAGTGTACATACCTCAGCGTTCCTCCTAGCTACAGTAGGCATGGCGGCGGCGGCAGCTACCCGTCGGAAGGGCTCGGCGAGCCTGTCCAGTACGCGCATGCGCTTGCTAGCTACATGCGCGGGCGCAGTAGTGTACATACCTCAGCGTTCCTCCTAGCTACAGTAGGCATGGCGGCGGCGGCAGCTACCCGTCGGAAGGGCTCGGCGAGCCTGTCCAGTACGCGCATGCGCTTGCTAGCTACATGCGCGGGCGCAGTAGTGTACATACCTCAGCGTTCCTCCTAGCTACAGTAGGCATGGCGGCGGCGGCAGCTACCCGTCGGAAGGGCTCGGCGAGCCTGTCCAGTACGCGCATGCGCTTGCTAGCTACATGCGCGGGCGCAGTAGTGTACATACCTCAGCGTTCCTCCTAGCTACAGTAGGCATGGCGGCGGCGGCAGCTACCCGTCGGAAGGGCTCGGCGAGCCTGTCCAGTACGCGCATGCGCTTGCTAGCTACATGCGCGGGCGCAGTAGTGTACATACCTCAGCGTTCCTCCTAGCTACAGTAGGCATGGCGGCGGCGGCAGCTACCCGTCGGAAGGGCTCGGCGAGCCTGTCCAGTACGCGCATGCGCTTGCTAGCTACATGCGCGGGCGCAGTAGTGTACATACCTCAGCGTTCCTCCTAGCTACAGTAGGCATGGCGGCGGCGGCAGCTACCCGTCGGAAGGGCTCGGCGAGCCTGTCCAGTACGCGCATGCGCTTGCTAGCTACATGCGCGGGCGCAGTAGTGTACATACCTCAGCGTTCCTCCTAGCTACAGTAGGCATGGCGGCGGCGGCAGCTACCCGTCGGAAGGGCTCGGCGAGCCTGTCCAGTACGCGCATGCGCTTGCTAGCTACATGCGCGGGCGCAGTAGTGTACATACCTCAGCGTTCCTCCTAGCTACAGTAGGCATGGCGGCGGCGGCAGCTACCCGTCGGAAGGGCTCGGCGAGCCTGTCCAGTACGCGCATGCGCTTGCTAGCTACATGCGCGGGCGCAGTAGTGTACATACCTCAGCGTTCCTCCTAGCTACAGTAGGCATGGCGGCGGCGGCAGCTACCCGTCGGAAGGGCTCGGCGAGCCTGTCCAGTACGCGCATGCGCTTGCTAGCTACATGCGCGGGCGCAGTAGTGTACATACCTCAGCGTTCCTCCTAGCTACAGTAGGCATGGCGGCGGCGGCAGCTACCCGTCGGAAGGGCTCGGCGAGCCTGTCCAGTACGCGCATGCGCTTGCTAGCTACATGCGCGGGCGCAGTAAGCTCTATGCCGAGCTCGATGTCGTCGCCGTCCGGTTTGCGCTTGCGACCCACCACTGTGCCGGTGGGACGGCTGTGTGTGTCCAAGGCTGGAGGGGATGCTACTAGAAAAGGAAATAATAGTATATTGTATGAGATATAGAGCAAAATAATATTTTAAAGGCGAGGGCGCTATTTTGAATCCAGAGCGAAGCGACGGATTCTAGAGTTGAGAGTAGAGTTGTAAAATAGAATCCTGAGCGTAGCGAGGGATTCAAAGTACATCGCCTGAGGGAAAAATATTTTTGCTCTCGAATCATATACTCTACTTTTCGTCTCCTTCTATGAGAAAGTAAATAAGATACACTTTGTCCCACCTCCTGCGAGGTCTACCGGATCGCCTTCTATAACAGAGCTTCACTTTGTGCTTGTTTTGGCCCACAGCTCGTCGGGCATACGTCAGACAAGGCCAGCGGAGTCCCACTTTAGCTTATGCTAATTAATTATAATCGTAATTTCTTCACGATTATAGCCTTTACAGAAGTTATTATTGTCCAAAATAAACTTATAAAATGAATTAAAAAACGACTGACTACTAGTGCTAGTGCTAGCGGCAGAGCGCGGCGTCCTGTGCGCGTGGCGCAGGGAGAGCTCGCCGAGCGGCTTGTAGGAGGAGCGGCCGCGGATGGCGCGCAGGCCGCGCAGGTACGAGCTGTCGTCCAGCGCCGCGTCCTCCAGCAGGGACGACTCCGATATGTCCATCTCCATTGTTGTGTTGTTGCCTGGAACAGATAAAGGAGAGTTTATTGTTTCGTACCCCACAGGGGATGCCCTTACCGCACTGTCACTTACATTATAAGTTTTTTGCCGCTGGCTAAAGGTTACATTTACACTCAAGGTACCCACAGATGCCATTCTGGTTTTGGGACAATGCGACGGCATAATCAGTCTAGCTCCCGCTGTAGACAGGCTTCGCCTCTGTAAAAGGTCTTTCTTATGTTCACTGTCCTGCCGCCTGTTTTGGAACGCAGCGTGATATTTCTGTTTTCGCTCAAATAAATATTAGTGTTAGTTACCAGTATAGTTAGCCTGTAGCGACGTGTTGGTCTGGTCGGCGATCCTCATGCTGCGCCTGTAGGGCGACACCTTGACCCGCGACTTGGAGAAGTTCGTGTCAGTCTTGCTCCTCTCCTTGTCTTGTGCCTCCTCGCCTGCAATGATACGTCACACTACACATAACGTTACCGTATCCGTGGCTTACTTTATTGGGGTCTGTTGTGTCATTATAGCGGAGAATTGAGGGATAAACCTATCGCTGTTTTATCGCTCAAAAATTTGACATGGTAGTAAAATGTCTTAATCCGAGAGGAAGTCCAATGGATAGACTACACCAAAATTGCTAAACAGCTCTTTTACAATATATGGGCTTAATGGCGATCTGATTTCCATTCTCAAATAGGCATACACCCTTTCGCACAATAAAGAACATAAAATGTGATTGAAGGAACTCGCCACGACGACAGATAAATCTTTTTACTAACATTCAGCTTAGTGAGATTACTTATTACTGCAGCGAACTCGACGATGTTGAATATTAAAAATCAATATAAAAGGGAAAAAAGGTAGCTAGCGTTAGCTGTCAGAGGCGAAATCTGCCGTTATATTCTATATTTGTACAAATAAGAGGTTACACATCCCGATCTAAGCACAAAACCAAGTCATGAGTACTATTTATAAAATAAACTATCAACGTACCCTCATTGCTGGGCACTTCCAGTATAATTTCGACCTCCATGTCTTCCTTCTTCTCACTCTTGGCGGCTTCCTCATCTTTTTCCTCCACCTTCTCTAAGCCTTCCGACTTCTTCGGCGATTCCAAGTGGTTATCCTGCAAACATTAAATTATATATTTTATTTTTAAAAAGTTTGTAATTATTTTGGGTCAGTCATCTCAGAATGCTCAACTAGCCTAATCAGCCTATATTTTTCACACAGGCCTCCTCTCAATGACAGGGAATGGGCTATAATCCGCCACGCGGGACCAGTGCGGATTGGTAGATGTCACATGTCTTCGACTTTTTGGTTTTAGGACATTTCGGTTTTCTCACGGTGTGTTTATTCACCATTTTGAGAACAGTGGTGATGAAATAAATTACACAAAGTACTACCACCACTAGACCACCGCTGCTCTAACCGATGACTAAACAAAAGAAATACTTAGGTTCAGCCGCATGAAGTACTCAAACTGACAAATACACATCAAATCTAACTGTCATCATTGGTCTGGCATTTTCCCAACTATTATGGGATCGGCTTGGCCCTGTATGCGCCTGTATATCTGTTTTTGTTTACATGCAGAGACTAACTATCTGTTGAATAACAGCCGGGACGGACGACTTGATGAGCATTCGGAGACATGAAGAGGTTTTGTAATGAATCAAGCACAGCTTAATGTAATTTGAACCACGCATCTGTTATATTTAGCCATCAGTTAGTGCGTCCCTAACTGATGAACATCATTTGCCTGTCTATCTGCAGTCTAACCGGATGCAGCTGAATACCAGTATTTTACATGGAGCGACTGCCTATCTGACCTGCACAACCCCGTTAGTAGGTAGTCGGTAATACGATACCCCTTGGTAAGACTGGTTATCAAAGTTTTGGATCACCGACTTCCTGTAACGACTGCCAATGATCTACAAATGGCAGCCGGGACCAACGGCTTAACGTGCTTTGCAAGGCACAGAGAAAACTCAGTATGAATGAGTCCATAACTTTAGACTGTAAGGAAGTCTTACCTTCTTTGTGGTCTCTGGTTTCCTTCCTTCCTGAGGTTTGGGCGAGTTAGATGAGCGCAGCCTTCTGTCTGTTGTGGTTGTCGCGTCCTCTTTGAGCTTTAGTACTTTGTCTTTAGGCTGAAATTATTTACAAGTGATGATGAAGATTTTTGTTTGTTTGAAAGGTTTCAAGTTAATTGTAAGTAGTGTTCGTGTATTGAATGCACAACAAATAAATATTGAAATACTGTTACAATAAAAGGAGGTTGTGTGGGTTTTTTATTACATACATAAAATTATACATACACGTAAATATGAAGTAGCTAATTCAAGTATTCGGAAATAATTATCTTGTTTTACTTGTCTGAGTTTATAAAATTAAATAAAAACACTGTAATGAAGTGTTCAAGGGGTTTAAGTTTACTTTACAGACAATTTTATCTTTAAATATTTCAGACAATAGTATATGTTATAATGTACACAATTATCGTTCACCTCATGCGGCACCACTTAAATAGAATCTCTCTTCACCAATATATACAAAAGACAAGTAATTATCATAATTACACAGCTATATAATACAGAATTAGGTCAGTAATGTTAGTTCAGTCAACATGTGCATTGTAGTAACAGACAGTGTGAGCGGTTAGCTGTGCAAATATGTGCAGTAACTGCTTTGCGAATGTGGAATACTGATCATTATATGTAATTAACACAACTATAAACTTTATCGAGGTTTAATACAATGAACACTTCATTAATTTGTTGTTTTCCAAATTCGCAAAAAAGCTTTATATCAACAACACGGAAGAGTAAGTAAATGGAGTGCCATTGTTTTTACAAGAACTACGATTGACATGCTGTTTCAACAGACTTATTTCAATTCTGAACAAGACTTTTTACAGCATTCGAATGAAAATATTACACTTTAAGCTTTCGAAAGAAGTAGCCAAACTTTTTTTTATTTTACATCGGCAGGGTGTAATATTGCATTTTTAGTTCGTCCGGTACTTTAAGTGTCAGTCACGAGCGCTAATATTTTTCACTTTGCAAAATTACTATTACGGTTTTTACTCAGAGAAAAGAATAGGGCTTCCAAAATACAATATTCGATAAAATGTTAATCAATACAGTAGGATAAAATCACTTTTCTCTGGACCCTATCAGCTACGCGTACCCTAGCACTCCACGTAGCCACTCGTCCGTGGCACCCAGTAGTACCGCGACTTACATCGTCCGCATCCTTGTCCGGCTGTTTGTCGGACGCGGGGCGGGGCGTCTCCGGCGTACGCGTCGGTTTCACCTTTACCACAACAACGCTATTAGTTAGTTAGGGGGTGGGCACAAACACAATGACATGTCTTACTGCTAAATTTTATTTAGTTAAGGGATTTCGATGATGGAAATATGAATTTCAAGGTTTGACTTAAGCTTTAGGATTTTAAATTTCTTTCTAAATTTTAAACGTCCAAATGGAAGTTTATGGATTGATTTTTGTTTTATTGTGATATTTACAGAAGTAAACCTTATTGAAAGTTGACTTTGGTCTCTGGGTACAGACGCCAGCACATCAAGCTACTACAATCTGTATTTTTTTTTAAATATATTTCCAACTTTATCGCTAAAGCATTAAATTCAAGATTGATTGGGAAAATTTGATTTTCGCGTAGCTAGATGTGCTTGCATCTGTATTTAGTGCTCAACTATGAATTCGTGATACAAGTAATGGAGGATATACCACAACCACAAAAAAATTAGTAATGTAATTGAACTGTTTTGGGCCCTCGATTTGAAATGCAAGTTTAATATTTAAATTCAGCAGTAAGACATGAAAACACAAAATGACACCACAAAACAAAATGTACACCAAAATCTAAAAAAGGACTATTTCTCTAAAAAGTAATGGTCAAGTAGTCATTTATGATTGATGATTGAGTTTCTGACAGGACTGTCACACAAATCGTCAGATTCGGGTTTAGTAGGTTAACGAACCCGCACCAACCATCAATGTTATTATCATCTATTTTAATCGATTTTTAACTCAACTTTTGATTAATCGACTATCTTAAGTCATCAAAACCAATATCGATTATCGTTAGCAGTCGATTCGAATAATTAAGATAAAATTGATTGGCGTTTATTAAAAGACTCGAATAATGTTAATCAAAACCGACAATCGTTTATTCCATTTTAATAATCGAAAAGAAAATTGACTATCTTTAATAATCAACTCAACTATTTGGAATAAGAATCGACTATCTTTGATAATCGATTCGACTAATCAGAATAAAAATCGACTAAAATCCACATTCAAAATTAATCGTCATCCAGAAAACGAAAAAAAAAGCACAACAGGTACCGAATCGCAGGTACCTGCGATCGTCGCGTGAAACTCCTACTGGGCCCGTTTTCCGGCGTCGGCAGTTCGAAACAATCTCCGTCAGAAGTCTCTTCGTACGTCAGCTCCGGAAACACATCGTCCTGGTCGTTGTCATCGATGACGAGCATGACGTCATCGTCGTCCGAGTCCGCACTCACCGTTCCGTTTACGTCATCGGTGCCGTTACTAGCGACTGTGACGTCAGACACACCGTTGTGCGCGCGACCTGGCCCGTTCTGTTTTGCCTTTGTTGGTTCGGCCTTTTTCGTGTCTGGTTTGTCGGGCTGGAATTTTTAAAGGTTTTTGGTATATTAGGAGGAATCGACAGAACATTTCAGATCAGTACGGAGTTACCACAGTCCACACTTATCGACGTGGAATCGGCTTGAGCTGATCAGAAAAAAGTTGTATGTACATGCAATAAAAGTGAATAATTCGAAGCGGTGTCGCGTCAATAAGTATTATCGTAATTTTAGACACAGATGAAAACAGCACCTGAGATCCAACGAGTAGTTTGACAAGTGCTTCAGCAAAGCACACGAAAACATGGTTGGCATGTTATCATAACTAATAAGGAGTATAATGAAGCTGTGCAATTAAGCTCAAAATATACAGAGCGAGAAACAGGATAAGAATAGGACGACATGTGACGTTCATATCAACCTTCGCTGGGCTCGAGTAGTTGATCATGGTTGATGATCTGATCTGGATCCTCCTTCTCAACAGTTGGATCGGTAAAGGATTATACGAAAGGACAGGACAGTGATAGTTGGTATATACAAAAAAGGATTTATACACTGCAGTGGGCTTGGATACGAACTGAGATAAAGATGATATGTGGCATATTTTCAGCAATTGATGACGGATAAGTGCTATTGGTTGAAGTGAATGTGAGCTGATTATAGTACAGTACACGAGTGATCTACTTTTATCATTTTCAAAAGACGTAACATTCATAAAAATCTGTTAATATTGAAATGGACAAACATCCAATAGATTTGTACCTTTTATCAACCATGTAGTGAGATTTTTGAATGAAAGTAACTGTCCCACTTCTAGCCTAAATATTTATATAATAATATTTTTAGTAACACCAACCTTTGTACTCTTATCTTCTTTACTGCTTTCTGCTTTACTCTTCTCTGGTTCAGGCTTCTTATGTTCTTCTTTCGTCTGCTTCTCAGATTTCTTATCAGCACCCTTATCTACCTTCTCCGCTTTCTTGTCTCCACCTTTATCATGCTTTTCATTCTTATCATGTTTCTCTGCCTTTTCTGCAGTTTTCTCCACCACTTTCTCTGCAGGTTTCTCTGTGTGTTTTTCTACTGTTTTCTCAGCATGTTTGTCTGAGGCTTTTTCGGCTGCTTGTTTTTCTTTTTCTGCGTTGGCTGCCATTTTCTTTTTCATCTCCTTTACTGGACTTTGTGTATGCCTCTGTGGAATGAGACAGAATTTAGGATAAAATTCAAAAGAAAAAATGGATTTATTCAAACCGACCGGATCGGATTCGGAATTGACTAGTATTATTACTCGGTGTCTAGTCCGTTTGGTTTACGGAACCTTAGAACTTTACGAGGACCTCATTTTACAGCTAAAAAACAGGATTAGTTCACGCCTGCCTAGCGCCAGTGAAATGGCTTCAGTAAAGAACTTACTGCGATAACTGGGGCCGGCTTGGTCGGGACCTACTTTTACTTTACGAGTAGTAAGTAGCAAATGTGTTGTTATGATTGAGCATTACCTTTACCTTTTCTTTTTCCTCAGTGACCGCCGATTTGCGGGACACCTTCTGACTCATGATAGACCTGTAACAAAACAAAGGGTTCTTTAGTATGACTGTGACACTTATTTCAACAACAAAATCCATTTATTTTCAGGCTATACCTTACAGACTAACATGCATATAATAAAATACAAATTGTGTTAGTAAATAGAACCTTAAAACTATGTTAGTAACACTTCACTTGTGCACTATGTCATTGTGCGAAATTGCAACTCAAGTATTAATTGGATTCTTACTGACAATAGTGACAATGATCCGCGTTTGTGAGAAGCTATCTGTATAAATAGACAGTTCACAGAAAAGATGACACCTTTTTTTTCAAGACAATGGTATGACCTGAATTGTCGTGGTACGCACATATACACATCAAAAAAAGTTTACGATCACTTTGAAAAATCGAAATCTTTTTTGTTACGGTAGATTATATTATGATTTATTTTTATAATTTTAAATTTAAAATAGAAAGAAAGAAAAAATATTTATTTGCCGCAGGCACATCACTGCACATGACGTGCAAAACATAGGTACAAAGCTTATGAGACGTTTAAAATATAACAGAATGGAACAGAAACAAGAAAAAAACAAAAATAGGGTATTTCTATTTAAAGAAAACACACAACAAAGATTTTTTCTTGATAAAGTTCAATTTAAAAAAATGCTAGTGATCACAAACTTTTTTTGATGTGTGTATCTCCATCCTTATCCTAACTAATATTATAAATGCAAAAGTAAGCTTGTTTGGTACCTTTTCACGCCTAAACCATTGAACCGATCATCCTGAAATTGTGCCTATACGTTTTCGGGTGTACAGTAACGGAGATAGGGTACCCTTTCGTCCCGAAAAAAAATATTATTCCCGAGGAAAACAACAATAACGTTCTTATGATAGTACATGGCGCCACGTGTATTTCGAATCTTGATTGAATTATATTATTACAAGCGTGCAACCCGAATTGATTGTCAAATTCTTAATTAACGTCAGCGAAACCGCGGGCAACAGCTAGTGTACAATAAATTACAATAATACTGAAATTAGAAAATTCCACATAGAATTACCTTTTATTTTTACACACTTTACAGCTTGACTAGCTAAATATAACACAACGGTATTCGCGTGAGCACGCGCAAAACCTAAGATAAATAGTGCCGCCATTATGTCCTAGACTCTAGACTATTGTGTGCATAGTTGTTTGAATATCCTTTTAGTATTGGAGACACGTTATGTAATATTTAACACACTTTCTCGTATTTCGTTGTTAGTCATAGCGAGGTTGAGTGAAACTGAAATATTTTATTTGTTGAATTTATAAATTTTTTTTGGGAAATCAGAAGAAGGATCCTATGGATTTCGTTATCTAGCTCTGTTTTGTAGAAAACTTATTATTTAATAGTAAGAACAAAAGCATCGCCCCCTATTACATGGGATTTAAACATAACTGGCGAAAAGTGAGTGTACTATTAGGTACACCTCTGCCTACCCCTTCGTCCCGACTACAGGCGTGATTTGGTGATGTATTATGTTAACAAAAAGTATTAGCCGCAAATAATGGTCAAGAGTTTTTCCTTATGGTATTTTTCAGTAGCAGCTCGTAGGCAGTATTTGTACCCGGTTTATGAACAATAGGCTTGACTCCAAAACAAGGGTAAAGACCCTTGTTTTCGAGTCAAGCCTATTGTTCATAAACCGGGTACATGAACTGGCGAAATCTGGGTGTGCTTTAGATCGCATCTGCATCTTTCGAGGAAAATGGGACTGATGATAAGTACTGGCAAACCGCCTTGAATGACAACGACAACGCGTAACAGCGTATTTTCACGACTTATGTAAAAAATACTTTTTGAACCAAACACTGCCAGCGCCACCTTTTCTTCCCTTGACCTTTTCTCACAAACAAGATTAGTGGAATAAGCTCTTTTACTAAGCAACAAATGAAGTCATTTGTGCTTATCCATGCCATAGACATTTAGACACATGACTCTAATGTGTGAAGAAGTGCAGTGTGCCGAAATGAACCACGCGGACCTGTAAGTTTCACAAATTTCTGTAATTAACAGCTATAAGACAAGCCGGTTTTCCGATGTTTTCGTTCACCGTTATGAAAGCAGTGATAAAAGAAATTACACAAAGGAAAAAGTGCCTATTTGGGTACGAAGCTACGATCTACAACTCGCTAAGTCAGGGGTCGATGCTACCCAGGGTTGCGGGACTGTTCGAAAGAGATACCGTGGCCCCGGAACACAAAGGGCGATGAAGGAACATGGATGGGTTTTAGTCAGTAAAAGTCTGACACTCCCTCCTGCTCCGCCCAGAGCGGGGTCATTTGATGATTTCCCAACCGAAAAAAAAACAAAGGGGTCGATGCCACTTATAAGCCATCATTGCTCCGCCACAGACACAATAGAAAAAAAAAAAACTGAACGCGAGAGCATGTCACTCGCCATCAACGTTGAATAGGTACCCCAAAATTATCGCGAACCCCATCAAATTGATATAATGACCATGCACTTGTGCTAGGCAGCTATCAAGGTCAAGTCTATAGGAGCTTTCTCTGAGATTAGTTATTTACCAAGTTCCCTTCTAACACAAATAGTGGCGATGGGTTCAATGAACTCGCGCGCACACATGGATGGCGGGTACCTTGGTGTGTGGTCTAAGATTCTAAATTAATATTATTCTGTTAATTATGGATTTTGATATAAGGGAAAAAATTGGTTAGTGGTTCGAAGATTGCTTTTTATTGTTGAGAATTGATTTTATTGTAACTCAATACCTGTTTTAGTTAGAGTAGTAGTAGTTTGTTCTTATAGATTCGTTCCAACCATCTACTAAAGGTACAAAAAATATAAGTACTTATAATAAGACGATAAAATCAAACATACGACATCGCGGGTAAAACCTAGATGGGGAATCAGAATCAGAATAAGTTACCTGACACAGAAATGCAGAAATGTGAAGATTAGCAGTTGGTGAAGTCAGGCAGCGAATGATGATGAAATCAAACATTATAAGAGTAATGAAAGTTCTTCAAGCCTGCTACATCCTAACACTTACACCACAGCCCAATACAGGCGCTTACAAAGGCCATCATTGCAAGGGCCGTTCATTTACCACTTGTGTTAACAGATGTTATACCTACGTAGCTAGTTATACATGCATTCGTCAAATCGTGATTACCACTTGGGTAGTTGTTCTTTTTAGTCAACATTTATTTTGTGTGTCTTTAGAGCACATTTAGCATTATTTAAATTAAAATCATCAAGTTATCATCCACTTAAAGTACTTCCGGGATAATATCCGTGATTTTCTTGTTCTATGAGCTCCAGATACTTCGACGCTGTTGCAAGCATCATGATCGCGGGAATACTGAAGAGGTATGCGGGTGGGTCGAAGATTATGATGTTATCTCACGATGCTTGCAACAGAAGAAGAACAAGAAAGATATTATCCCGTAAGTACTTTAAATGTAGTGAAAAACCCTGAAAGTCTAAAACAGTGTACCTATTTGTTGAATATCGCAGCATCATGGCAGTCTAGGCCGGGGAAGTTTGTTTTATTTAAATTAAGAGGTGACTTTGAATTTTCTTTGACCAGCTACGGTTACAAAAATACTTATCTTAGCCCTCCATAAAATTATGATGGACACCCCTGAACTAAATCATCCCTTTGAATCACTGCAGCTGTATCTTCTATATTTGTACATCGGAACGCTATCTAGGAAGGCGACGACGGATTTATTTTTAGAGTCAACGTTAAAATGGGCCACCTGTTACGCGAACTACCGGCGGCATGGGAGTTATTTAGTGAAAAGCGTTGATTGATGTTTTATGTTTCCTATTTTTTATTTACTCTAAAACCTTTCGATGGTTTGTTTGTTTATAATAAAGTAAAGTAACATGTTTTCGTTTCACAGATACCTGCGATAGGGAAACACGATACTAGAAGAGATTTCTTAGGAAAAAAGCACGATCTTTGTACGTGTAGATATTTGTTGTACATACTGGTATGACTTTTTTCATAGTTAACCGGCACCTGCTTTATCAGCATTATTTTGGAAATAAAGACTAAAGAGGCTCCAGTAAAAAAATCCTTACAAAATCGGTATCAGGTAAAATATGCTTAAGATAGAATAATTCAATATCTGTTGTTGCGTTCCGGAACAGCGGTGCTTTAACAGTTGCCGAAAAAAGATTTCTAATAGAATGATTGATGGTTTTGGGTTTTAGTTGTGATTAAGGTTGCACAAGTCAGTCATTCTTCCATACAAACGT
This sequence comes from Xestia xanthographa, assembly GCA_905147715.2. Taxonomy (NCBI): domain Eukaryota; kingdom Metazoa; phylum Arthropoda; class Insecta; order Lepidoptera; family Noctuidae; genus Xestia; species Xestia xanthographa. Next base: position 1,390,790 of record LR990664.1, read on the forward strand.
AGTCTGGTGATTACTCGTTTGTTTGACGGTGTAGGTTCAAAATTAAAAATTGTATCAACTGGTATTTTCATTATCTAGCCCTGTATGGAAGCAGAATTGGAAAAAAAATATTGGTTTGGAAGTTATGACCGTCGAATCTTTCATATTTCAACACTAATTTTAACTCATCTTTGGGCGTAAATAAATGACCTAAGTAGTATGAAAATGGAAAAACTAAAACCATACAAGAATAGATAATTTATTCAAAAGTTAAAATATTTTTATTTTGAACAGATACATCCAATAGATTTTTCATGATACCCGTACTCCCAAAGGTCTGCATAAAGAATTTCGCGCGCCCGTTTTCGTTGTAAATCATATTGCATTTCGCTACAAGTTGCCACCCCTGTCAGTGGGGAACGGGGAAGCACGCAGCGCGTGAGTGTGCGCAGTGTCTGTGGGTGCACACATGCTCACTTGGTTAGCTGCCGCCCGGCACGTCATGCTGTCGTATTACGAGTATACTATTTTATAACATTGAACTCTGGCTTGAATTTTGGATACCGATATTTCTTTATTGATAGTTTGTGTTTATTATTTTGAATTTGTTTCAATTTTTACTGACCCTGGCATTGGACTTTGTAATCTGTGCTTTGGATTCCGATTTGATAGTGATTTACGGGTGGCGTTTGAATTCGATTTTATTTATTATGAATGTTAGCAGATTTCTCCCCCATTTGTGGACCGATTCTCAAAATTATTTTTTTATTTCTTTTTTGTCCCATTTAAATTTGGCCAAGATCTGATGCTGATCTTCGGAGATATACAATAGAACTCTTAAAAAAATAGACGGAAATCTGTAGTCATTGTCGCTTGGATTTTTATTGTTTATGACGTAACATCACGCCTGTATGCTTTGAGGGAGTACGCAGATTTGTACAATACCCCCAGATTTCGAAAGTTAGGTACCTACCTATGTTTGCGGATGGATGGACAGAGATTTTGTTGGCATGTCAGATGTATTGTGAGAGCAATTTATGAATGTGTGAACCTTTACTTTGTTATTTTGTATATTTTAATGTTATCTCTTACTCTTTTAGTTCTAGTTTTAGTTACAGTAATTGGTTTAAATACAACCGTTGTAAGTAGATAAATAAATGTTATGTTTCATTTATAGTGGATAAGCCTGTTACCATAACATGTATTGTTAATAATGTAGGTATAATAAATATTTATGGCGACTTGTTTGGGAACGACTACCACCATCAGCCTTTTCCCAACTATGTTGGGGTCGGCTTCCAGTTTTACCGGATGCAGCTGAATACCAGTATACATGGAGTATTTGCCTATCTGACCACCACAACCCAGTTAGTAACGTGTAATACGATACCCCTTGGTAAGACTGGCAGTCAGACTTTTAGGGCCTCTGACTACCTAACGACTGTCAAAGATCTACAAATGACAGCCCGAACAACGGCATAACGTGCTTTCCGAGGCACGGAGGAAACTCGGTATGTAATGGGTGGTCACCCATCCGCAGACCAACCTAGGCAAGCACGGCTTAACCTAACGATCGACCTGAGCGGCTGTTATTATTTAGCCACGAGCTCCGCTTGTTTGGGAACGACTAAAAATGGAAAAATAAATACCTAAGTAAAAATATTTTTTGCAAAAAATAAAACAGACTTAAAAAAAAACACAAACATAAAAAACACTTTGATTGATTTGGTGTTTTTGTCACCGGCTTCTGAAGCAAAAGTTATTTTTCACCTTTTTGTGTTTTTCTTTTTTTTAATTCTGTGATAATTTCTAAACTATTCAATCAAATGTTAAGCTGTAAAAGACAATTTTAATCTAAATTCAATTGTCAAGATAATGGACATACTTATTTGGATAAGGATTAATACTGCAAATAAGATAGGTACCTACGTTGTCCTCGAAGCGGCGATCGGCGGCGGCGACCTCTCGCGTCCGGCCCTGGTGCAAGCCATGGTCCGGAGCGAGATTGAATGGGACGCCGTCACCTCCTTCTGCGAAGCAGTAATGCTAGAGAAGGAGGTGGCGGAACGTGAGAGGGAGAGAACCTCTCAACGTCCCGGCCGCCGTGGGCGCGGGCCTGTGGACGGTTGGCTATGGGCTAGCCCGCCGTCCGTCCGTCTCATGACGACAGGCCGTGTCGACGGCGCGTTCGTGTTCCACGCGCGCCTCAAAGAGAGTCAGCAAAAGGGAAGGGGTCCGTAAGGACTGATGCCTGCCGGGGTTGCGGGACTGTTCGAAAGAGATACCGTGGCCCCGGAACACAAAGGGCGATGAAGGAACATGGATGGGTTTTAGTCAGTAAAAGTCTGACACTCCCTCCTGCTCCGCCCAGAGCGGGAGGAGTTATTTGATGATTTCCCATCCGAAAAAAAAAAAAGGTAGGTACCTACGTCATATTTTTAAATAAAATTTCAAAGATAAAAATGGTTACTTAGGTACCTACTTTACTCTTTGTCTGGATAGAAGGTCAACCTATTCATACACGAAATATTTTCAGAGAATCATCCAACAGCTATAACGAAGCCATTGGCCATAGCAACGAAATATTTTTTTTACTGAGTAGGTAGGTACCTATATTTAAAAAATCTCTACTTGACCCACACAATAAATAGGTACTGGCTCCATATTTTAACAACATCCATTACGCTAGTTTACTACAATACTACGTCAGCGGCACAATGCCTATTGTTGATAAATGTATAATAAGACACACACACCGCTTTACAGACCGCTATTGTAAATAAATAAACAGCCAATAAACAATTTACAAAATAACATATTTTTTTATTTGATGAATCAACAACAAGACTCACAGTCACATCAAAGTCACGCTGTCGAAAAAGCAATTATCCTGACTCTGGCTGTACTAATCAGGAGTCGCCTGTGGTTTAATTATAGGTAACTAGCTAGGCTAAGTAATTACCTAGGTATTTAACATAAGTAGTAACATAGTTGCACAACCTATAAAAACAAGTATAGAAATAAAGTCATATCAATGAAATTATTTTTTAAACTAAATAACAATATCTACCTACATTACTACCTACCTACATTTTCGCAAGCGAACTCATTGCCACGTCTCGCAAAGTCGCAGGTCTACCTATTAGGAATATTATAGGATGTATGTAGGAGCTTGTCCTTTCATAATAACAACTAAATTGGGTGCATAATAATTACGTTTCACTGAGTGATTGTCCTATGTTGTAAATTCCAACACCTATTAGTTTGAGTTTATGTTGTCCTTCAAACATAAATCGCATATACGCCAGCACGTGCCAACGATGATACTACACAATTGCACCCGCGCCGCGCGCCACCGCTACAATGTCGTCCCGTCTTCAATGAAATTGCGCATGTATGCGTCACTCAGCGTTAGGAGTGTGTATGTGTACGCGCAGTAGCTTCCTTCTGCTCTTTACAGCGTCTATCCCTTTCGCTCGTGATGTCGGATGAAATAGCATGCATTTTAACCCCGCCCACCAACTAGTTCGTTCCGCTAACTTGTTCGTTCTTAATAGCTTGGAAATGCTGTTTTTTTATTTACAGCTTAAGCTTTTGTCTGTTTTAACGCTTTGTTGTAGAACTATCAAACAAATTTGTTTTTTATTTAATTTGATTAAAATACCTAGATTTAACAAAAAAAAACAAGGAAACAAAAAATATTAAGTCGATTTAATGTACTTTACTTTGGGTTAACTCTTTGTTGGAATGGAGGCATTTTAAACTGGCATACAATACATAAATATTTACACGGTTCAAATCTTCACATCCTATTAACATACCAACCTAAAGTGGTTTTAATTATAGCAATAAAAATGCCTATGAGAGATTACTTTCAAAACAAAATAAAGATTCTTGGATAAACACATCTTTAAAAAACCTGCAAGACGGGTAAGTAAATATGTAAGTACTCACCTCACAGAACACGACCGAAGCTGTATTAAATCACAAATAGATCACTCAAAACACAAAACTGAAAAACAGTTACACAACACAACCCACTACAGAAAAATACTAGTTTCAAAATAGTCTAGACAAAATGTGTAACAACAACCACTGCACCTTGCTACCTACACTTTTGAACTAAATGCATCGCAATGCACTCCCAAATAAGTCACCAAAAGTGAAAGCACATTAGTCAAAATTCGACTAATCTATGCATAAAACCTGTTTGGGCATTGTCCTTTATTCCAGGTATGACAAACCGGTTATGGTCAGTCTCCTTACAAATTGGTGGGATGATTTATGTTGAATGAGCAGATATTCCATAAGACAATGGCCAATGCTCTTTGAATATCTAATGTTTTATCAAAGCTATGGATGGTTCAGTCATAGAAGTTTTGTTTCTGATAAGATAAAAGTTTCCGGTCTATGTAATGTATCGAAGTTTTTCCTTAGTAACTAAGAGGTCAGAACTGTATGCGTCAAGCAAGATATCAAACGTATAGCACGATGGAAATGATGGAATACATCCCTGGATTAAAATACTGCAGTATTTTAGCGTGAGAAATCTAGTATTTAATAGTAATACCACGGTTGATCTTTGGAAGACTAGGAGAACCAAAATACTCCTGAATCCTTGCAGGAACACCGCAATCGCGTATACGTTTCTGATTGACTATTGTCACGACGTTATGCGACGTGTATTTTATCACCTAGATAAGCATAGCGCTAATCTAATGTTATAGTTAAGCGCAATCATCTATACTATCGGCCAATAGTTCAGTTGGTTAATGTGTGGTACTCACATTACGTCAACACGGAATTACTGATAAAATATGCAACGTGCATTCGTTATCGCTTGACTGACTGCCATCTTAAGTTCAGCACAGTTCGCTAGTAGTGTAATAAAACTCACTAAATGTAGACTAATACTTTATATTTCTATTCACTCCTTCAGAGATAGTCACTACAGTTCTTACACCAAAATTGCTCTGTCGGCCAAGTGACTATTAGTTGCCCGTATAATCTTAATTGGTTGTAAATAAAATCTTAACTTCGGTGTCGAACTAGTAGGTCATTAACGCTAAACGGAATACGAATTGGCGAAAAAAGGGCTAAGGCAAGTTTTCCTTGAAAAGCTCTATCTAATGGTGTATATCTTATTGTTTTTGGTTACCCAGAAAATCTTAACTTCAGTGCTCAAATAGTCGCCTATTTAGGTCAACAACTCCGAACGAAGTACAAATTGGTGAAAATCGTGTTACTGGGTAAAGGTTCTCCTTAAAAGGTGAATGCAATGAAAGAAATAAAGAAAGAAAACATATTTATTTGGCACATGCACAACAAGAAAATAAATATAAAAATCTTAAAAATAAAAATGTTAAATCTACACAATAAAAAACTTAAAACTAAACAGAAAAAAGGAGATGATATTGTGTGTCTCACTGCTACACCAAATTGCCGAGCAGCTAGTGCCCGACGTTGGTTTTCAACTGGACCTGAGACGGATGATGGGATAGACATAAAACAGTTTTGTACTTTGTGTTTCCAATTAGGCATGTATGTATGAATAGGTATTTAAATATAATAAAGGGGTTGGAAGATTTTTGTATAAAGCCAGGCCAGCCTAACTTTCGCCATATTTTTTTTTCAAAGTTACTGCCACGTGTAAAACCTATATTAATCCATAGATGGTAACAATACAAACAAGTTTTGTTTAAGACAAAATGGTGTAAAGTGTCACGTTAACACCACCATCAACAACAACCTCTTAATTTGGACCAACCACGATTTGCTCGGCATACAGTCAGTAAATTCGGAATCTACATGAACCCTTATGGATGCAGGTCCATGAAGCTCGAGATTAGCAGCGATTCTAACTTCTGCAAGTTGAATGTTATTACTATCGGGATTTCAGTGTGCAATTTATAAAATTTCAGCGGGTGGGAAGTATTAAACACAAGAATATGTGGTTGCTCCGAGTCTAGCCTTTTAAATATGGGTTGATCCAACAGATTATCTTCGACAACTCTAGAAGCAACCCTCGCATCAATTCCATCTACCACTATATCGAGCAATATATTACATAACGACCGGGCCATCTCGTTCCCGAATCTTTTCGGCATTGACTCCCTGACCAACGTCACTTCGCTACCGAAATCAATAAATGCTTCTGCAGTCCAGCCATTCTCTGTGAACAGCTTTATGAATTTCGAGTTGGGACTGAAGCTTGAAATACACATTGTTTCAGGTGGTGCTCTAGTTTTACTTTCTACATTGTCGGATTTAGTATATTGCGTGCAATTACCGACCTTATGACCGATCTCATTGCATTTGATTAGTGGCTTCGGACAACGTAAGGTGACCTCGCTTCTAACTAAAGCAGAACACGGAACCCTGAGACTGATTATTTTTACCAAAGCTACGCTAAAGCTATCTGTATTTCGGTTTTCTTTGTTGCTCATTAAGAATTGGTGAAGCTGATCAGAATGAGAACATAGCGCCAACGCACTATCTCTGATGGGAATCAGAGATACCGTGTATAATCCAAGGTACTGCATGTTTACTCGAAAAACCCGAAATGACACTGAGTTAACAATAAGTTTTTTATTAAACTTACTATTTTTCTTAAGCATATCTTCCAGGATTTGGCCATGGTTTTGATCGAATGGAAAAGCACTCATTAATTTCTCACGCCAGTCTTTCCAAGTAAGTACACACATTTTAGCCTAATCCTGAAGTTTTTGCATTGCAAAATGTGTTGTTGTAATGTCATCCCAGCCGTATACAGTAGCGCATTCATTCACTTTACGCAGCCCAATGTCAATACGCAGATTTTTCACTGAAGTGTCAAAATTAGGGAGAATATTTTTATGATCAATATTTTTCGAAATTGATGCACTTGTAGACGGCTGAGATTCAAAACCATGTTTAATAGAATGCACCAAGTCTATAACATCTTTAATGGTAAAAGAAGGGGTGGGTACGTGACCTTTTGTCTTGAGTTGCCCCGTCACCACGTAAGACTATCGTTGCTCTGCTTAGCCTGATACTCACGTCGGCTTGGGCTGCAGCTGTGTCTCCGGCGCTTGGAGTGATGGCGGTGCATGGAGCTTCTTCTTCCATATTGTCGATTCCAATTCCAAATCGACTCTTCTATCGTCCAAGGTTGTACGCGTAGGTCGTGTGCACTTGGCCGAAAAGGATCCCCACCACCATACCACGCCATCACGACCCTACTTTGACGCGACCAACGTGACTTGCTGCGACTTCGGGCGTTGCCGTTATATTTTTCCATTTTGAATCTTTCAAATTCCACTTCTGAACGCACACACTGCGTGCGTTGCACACGGGCGCAGCGGTTCTAGGGGGCGCCGAGCGCCGCTCGCTACAGAGCCCCCCCACACGGCGCCTTCCCAAAATGTTTTTACCCGTGTACAGTGGGCCTCGCTCGCAGTGAATGTTTCCAATTGATATTGAACTTTTTATGTTTATATGAGGTCGTAATTAGAATGAAGAAATTTCAAAATTTGGACATTCATAGGTTGGACATGGGTAGGTTTTGGCTTGATAAGGTAAACACCAGAACACCCTGTATAATTATAAATACAGTCACAACACATTATGGTATCGAAAACCGACAAATTTCTTCTTTATCTCCAAACAAGTTTATTATCCATTGGGAAAATTTGACAGTTTGAGGTTAGGGGGCGCTACGGTAATGTTTGCACACGGGCGCTACATGGGCTAGAGACGCCTCTGTCTAAATGTAAACTACAACAACTACTGTGTAACTGTATGTGTACTTCTTACATCAAAATTAAGCTTTCTCGGGCAAATGCCATCCTTTATAGACTACCCTCTTCCCCTACAACATTGATGGTTGAGAGTGTTGCCATTTTTAGGGTTCCGTACCCAAAGGGTAAAAACGGAACCCTATTACTAAGACTTCGCTGTCTGTCCGTCTGTCTGTCACCAGGCTGTATCTCATGAACCGTGACAGCTAGACAGTTGAAATTTTCACAGATGATGTATTGCTATTGCCGCTATAACAACAAATACTAAAAACAGAATAAAATTAATATTTAAGGGGGGCTCCCATACAACAAACGTGATTTTTTTATAATAATTGGTACGGAACCCTTCGTGCGCGAGTCCGACTCGCACTTGGCCGGTTTTTTAAAAATAAGAACGAATTGATATGTAAAAGGCCTTCTTAATGGTTTAACGGTGACCAAATATCCACAGGTCACAGAGAGGAGGCGTGTGTCCCAGCTGTGGGAACATTATAGGCTGACTATGGCTTCTAAAGAGAAGACATGTTACGGAAGTCTTCCTTCAGTTGTTTTGATTCAGACTGATTTATTATTTATTTTTTTGGCATATCATCTTACATATTTGAGGGGTACACACACATACTGCCCGTATGTGTCTACTGAATAGGAAGATGCACAGGTAAATTTTGAGATCTGAAGTAGTCTGAGTAAAACCACATCTCAGGATTCCCCTCTCAGTAGCCATATCATCTAAACACAATTAGAATTCACCCATCACACAGATTTCCCTGTCAATGTTAACGTGTGAAAACGCACGTTATCAGACTAACTAAAGCGTGCATATTAAGGATGCCAATAGAAATTGAAATGAAAGAAAAACAACGAGCACCTGGTGTTGAAATGGTAAGTACCACTTGAGCACAGGTGGTCACTACAGATTATGCGAGTCCTATCAAAAATTTAACAGTAAGAGAACCCTATCAATACTTTAATTAACCTTATTTATTTATGTACACACAAAATACTTAAACAGGACAAAACATTAACTAAGAAGAGCACAAAGGTACTGCTTATTTCTTAAGAAATTTCTTCCAGCAGACCTGCGAGAGGAAAGTTGGATTAGATATGTAGACAGTGTGTAGAAAAGTCAATACAAGAAAATGCTTTACCTTCTATGCTGGCCAGATGCATTATCAGTTCCTTACAATTCGTAGGCAAAAGCGATAGTGCAACGACCTAAGCGTAGGGTCAAGTGAGAGCATGATGCGAGTGTCACGATCAATTAGTAGATGTGTGTCGAGTTGTTGGCAGGTTGGTTTTTAGCACATGACGACGGAAGTGTTTAGAGTCAGTCAACAGGGTTTAGTTTCGAGTTTCAGGTTACCTATGCAAAGATAAACTGTCCGCTCCTTAAGGTGGAAGCGCTAGGGTAAACCAATTTACGTTTTTTGCAATTTTCCAGCCAGTGTCAGGCTGTATGTTGAACTAAATATGATATGCGTTGCGACTATTTGCAAAAAACGAAAGAAAAAAAAATAGAGTTTCGCGGGCTACCCTGGCGCTTCCCCTTTAATTAACATTACTAAATACTTCGTTTTTGGAGCACCGATCTCAATTAACCACATTTACATCCATTCTTTTTTAGGGTTCCGTACCCAAAGGGTAAAAACGGAACCCTATTACTAAGACTTCGCTGTCTGTCCGTCTGTCTGTCACCAGGCTGTATCTCATGAACCGTGATAGCTAGACAGTTGAAATTTTCACAGATGATGTATTTCTGTTGCCGCTATAACAACAAATACTAAATATAGTCAATGGTACGGAACCCTTCGTGTGCGAGTCCGACTCGCACTTGGCCGGTTTTTTGTTCTCTTTATAAGTCCAATAAAAGTTACAGCAGCACCAGCCTTTAATACTAGGATTGAAGGCTTCAGTGCAAGTTTCATGAATCGATATTTTCCCCTGGCGCTTTGTCGGAATCCGAATGAAAAATGTATCCAGATGCTAATTTATGTATAAATCTTTCTGTATTCAGAACTGAACTAACTTCAAACTAAGTTTTGACCCAGTTTTCATGCAAGGGCTAAATCAATACTATACACAACTTGAAGGCAAAATGTTCGCTATTTTACTACGAGGTAAGTTCGTTAATTCACGTCAAAAATAACCTTGGAGTATAAGGTTACGTAACTAGAAGACAAAAAAACTACGCTAATGATTTTTTGTAATGAGTAAACTGGCTTGGTGTAAACGTGGGTGATTAATTTTGGGGAACTCATTTAAATTTTGTAGTTTAGCAACTTAGGTCATATTTGATGCTGAAAAGATATGCAAGGTTAGGAGATACCTTGAAAGTGACAAGAAGAATCTATTTCAGAATTTTCCATTGAAGGCTAGGCGACGTTACTTCCTGGCAGACTAAGTCGAAGATGAAGAGACGAACTTCTACCGAAAGACAAGCTCGCAATGGCAGAAGACTTAAGTGTTGAAGTAAGTCTTGAAAAGGGAGAGGTCTTTGTCCAGCAGTGGGACCTTAAAAGTAAGTTAGATAGTGGAATTAAGAGTACAACTTAGACACGACACAAATAAGTGTAAAGCCGTTGTTTTGTCAAACTGGAGAAAAATATGGGTGTGTTTATCGACTAATGCGGAAACCTGAAGAAGCAAGTTACATTAGTGCAAAGTTTAGTAAGTTTAAATCAAAAGAAAAGGTATCTTAATGAAGAAGTATACAATTGTTGGCAAATAAATAAATATGCAGTACGTACGTACTCTTACACGAAAAATTGCAGGTTTCAAGTGGGTTACATCAATACCAATAAATACTAGCTTAAACACAAAACTAGAAAGTCTAGACCACCGATATAATACTAATTTAGAAAACTAAACAAACATAGGCGTGTATTGCAACCACATTTAGCAATATTTTAAGACTGGCTTTATAATAATATGTATGTCCCAAACACTGACTCATCGCCAAAAATGTATTCTTTACTTAGCCTGATTAGAATATAATTTAAATATATGCAAAAAAACTTGATCTTCAATCATGGATTTGAATAAAGATAATGTACCCATTTAGTAATGTGATAATTTTATGATCTTGTCAATAAAGAAGAAATATTTTCAGACATCCGCAATTCTGCAGTCTTTAGTAGACAAAGGTTTTTGCTGTTTACTTAGGTGTTTACGGGTCACCTTCCGAAACTGTACACACTTATCTTTTAGGACACCAATGAGGCTAGATGAGACAGCTTAAAACGTGAAATGTGTATTAAACATGTAATTAGTCTACAGTTCTACACCTTATGTCCTCGGCATGATTTACGTATAATCCAATTCCGCGGCGCGAATGCAGGAGATTTGCAGAACTTCCCATAGTGCAACTTTTCGCTTAAGATTTTAAGACATTATGTCTACCTACTCATATTCAAGCTGCCATTTGAACCCAGAAACCACACATAGAAAATAAGTACACAAGCAATTTGAATATTTAAACAAAAAATTATGTAGAAAAAGCTTAGCAACTAGCTTTCACATTTTGAAGACCTAACCACCAGACAATCTAGATTCTGGACCCAGCCAATTCACAGTTACCTGAAATCGAATTGCATCTTTTTAACAAAAAGTGGTCAGTGACTGAAAAATGGAAAAGTATTGTCCTATTTTTTGTCAGATGAAATTGTTAAGTTTACTTTTACGTTTTGTGGCTGCGTTTCGTCTGGTGCATTGATCTTTGTCCTGAAAGCTGCATCATTGAAATGGTTTTTCATTTTAAAATGAGCTTGAGAAATGATCATCTCCTTTTCACGTTTTCAAAGGGTTTCATGTTTCTATAACGACTTTCAACGTGATTGACAAAGGCTTTCCATAGGTTATGTCGATCCAATAACATCATCTGCCCAGCTTTTTCCCAACTGTGCAGCTTACCCCAAGTCAGTACCAGTATTTTACATGGAACGACTGCCAATCCAATATATTTTTGTCTTTTACACACCTCTGTCATACGCCACAAATGGATCGATCATCTGATCAAAGTAAGGCAGTTTATCTCTTTATGGGACGCACGATGGTCTGAAGTCAAGAAAGTTATGCAGTTGCATTTAGAAAGATCGGATGCGGAAAACGGGTAATGTGGCACACTTTCCTAGAAAGCTATGTTTAGTATTGGACTTCGATTTACGTCGAGTCGATGTTGTTATGGAATATAGACGCTGTCGTTTGAACGGATATGCTGGCTTTGTTATCAGACCATCAGAAATACCAAATAGGCAACAACTGCAGCAACAGTAGCCAAAATACCATCGAAATGTCGGCCTCCTTATACAACCACAAAGAGCCTCTCAAAACCATTGAACTATGTCTATGATTCAACCAAACACTTCAGACCATTATTTTTGCCAAGAACATCACAAGAAATTCCACTTCATCATCGTAATATCAGTCAATTAACAGTTAGTAACACAATATGCGATTGTAGAAGTGTTTTTGGGCCGCTGCCATAAGGGTCAACGGACTAGGTAATGATCCAATGTGGCGAACTTTGGAACCAACATGTGTTGGAAATTCAAGCTGAGGTCGGTAGAGCGATGAAAAAAAGTTGTTTCTTTGGTTTAAGATAATTTTAATAGAGTTAATTACAACCACAGCCCAAATCCTGGTATTTTTAAAAAATCGTGGAAAGTTACCCTTTTTTTTTTTTTTTTCGGATGGGAAATCATCAAATAACCCCTCCCGCTCTGGGCGGAGCAGGAGTGAGTGTCAGACTTTTACTGACTAAAACCCATCCATGTTCCTTCATCGCCCTTTGTGTTCCAGGGCCACGGTATCTCTTTCGAATAGTCCCGCAACCCCGGCAAGCATCGTTCCTTACGGACCCCTTCCTTTTTGCTGACTGTCTTTGAGGCGCGCGTGGAACACGAACGCGCCGTCGACACGGCCTGTCGTCATGAGACGGACGGACGGCGAGCTAGCCCATAGCTCACCGTCCACAGGCCCGCGCCTACGGTGGCCGGGGGCTACGTGGTGGTGGCCCCGATGCCCGGGGCGTCTCCCGCGGCGGCCGGGACGTTGAGAGGTTCTCTCCCTCTCACGTTCCGCCACCTCCTTCTCTAGTATTACTGCTTCGCAGAAGGAGGTGACGGCGTCCCATTTCGTCTCGCTCCGGACCATGGCTTGCACCAGGGCCGGACGCGAGAGGTCGCCGCCGCCGATCGCTGCTTCGAGTGGAAAGTTACCCTTGAATCGTGATTCAATACTATTCAAATGAAGAATGCAACACGTTCCTATCTTCGGGGAGGTGCACCAACATTGGTTCAAACCAGTTGGCGTATGGCGAGCGCATTGAAACTGGCAGACAGTAATGGACTTCTAATGTCGGTCTACTAACGGATTTTAGATTTAATATAAAAAATGTACTTATATGAATTATGAAGTTATAACGGAGATTTGATTTTGCTGTGAATATTATTGATACGCTACCTTTAGCAAAAGCAGTTGTTTCGCAAATCAGTCCCTAGGACAATCTTGTTCACCCGAGCATGTATGTGTGTGGTCAATGTAAAATTAAATGTAGAGTCGATATTTCGAGTAGGTGTGGTAAATGTCTTGAACCTAAGGGCCAAAGGTAATGCTAAGGACCTATACAGTATCGCGAAGTACCGAACAAGGACCATCGGTGATAGTGGTGATACTCAAGAATTCACGACTTAGTGTAAAGTCAACATTATTTTGCATGCTAAAGGACCAAAGTTCTATAGTAACTAGCGAGTGTAAAGTTAGCTCGTTAACGATGAGCAAACATACGAGTCAATATAGGATTCTCGTTTACCTGAATAGGTATGCAAAATTATTTAAACTTGGCAAAATCAGCTTTCCAATAGTTTCCTCGCTAGAGCAATTGCAACGGAACGCTCATCGATCACTCCGCCAGTCAAGATTGGTCAGTTACCTGTATCATAAAGGCCATAACCATAGACTATTATAGCACAAAGGGCATACCTAATAGGTACATATTAACTACCGTATGCGGCTGCTATTGGGGTGTATTTTCTGCACCCCAATTGCAGCATTTGCGACATTTTACTAACGGTTCTATTAGAAAGATTTTAAAGGAAATTCTTAACGCATTACTTCAAATGTCTGCAAGACCTTTCATTTATGATTTGTCAAGCATTCTGAAGTGTATAACTACTTCTTACTAAGCCTCATTATTTCAAACGCCACATTTCTGCCACACCACAAAAAGGATCGCCCAACCACTGACCATGAACTCCATCAATTAAATATCACCATATTCGATGGCGTGTAGAGCCTGCATAAAGCCGTGTACCGACAGGAAGGAGGTCTATTGAGGCATGCGTGTGCGCATTGATGCGCGCATGATATGCATCACAATGCGAAAGGTGCCGAGAGTGAGTGTCCTCAGAGTGTGGTTTTGGTGTTATTGAATGTAATAGAGTTGACGATCGATGGCTTGTTTAGAAATATCGGCACCATGTTTAGACGGTGATGAAGTTTAGGGAGCTTTGATGAAGTTTTAGTGCTCGGCCAGAGTGGGAGCGCGGTGCGTGGTGCGGTGCGGGTGCGGCAACGCGCGCGTTTGCCTGGCCAGACAGGCCGCGCGGTGCGGCGAGCGGCGTGTGTTCGGAGATCCCCGCTCCCGCCAGGGTTACCAACATAAGGGTTTTCCCCCCAAATTTAGGGGTAAAAAAAAAATCACATCCCCTTAGATGTGATTTTTTTAGGGGTACTTTTAGTGCTGGGGTAGACTGAAAACGCGGGCGCGGAGCAGGCGCGGAGCAGGCGCGGGGCGTCATACTCAAACATATGAACTTGAACACGCAAAGACGCCATAGCTGCATAGCTGGTTCATATAAGTGGCCGCAGTGAGTACGTAGGCGGCAGGCGACAACCGCGCGTGACCACCGGGATTCTCACACTACATAGTTCGAGCCGTGCTATGGCAACTAGAAGTAAAACAAAAATTCACGTTTTTAATTTAAAACAGCGCTATCTTTAAAAAAATATATTGTTGCTATGGCTAAATATATTATTGTTGTGAATTAAAATATATCGATACCAGAAGTATCAATTAATGTAAGGGACAAAACACGGTTTTTCAGGAGAGCCAAAAAACGATTTTATTTTTTTTAATCTGTGTTTAACTTTTTACTGTCTGCTCCAATTTTAATTGTGTCTAGAGCAAAGTTTCTTAGAATTTCCTCTTCTTTCATGCTCTAAACGAAAGATTTAGGAATACCCAGCGGTTTAAAATATAGCATGTCCCTTACATTAAAAAAATATGTTTAGTTGTGCCTTACGTTACTAATATTTTATGTGTAAACCGTCAAGCATAGTGTAAGCAGCAAGAGAAATAGAAAATTATACGTAATTCTATTGTAAAGGACTTTTACAGTGTTGCAATTTGATGTAACTATAGATTATCTACTAAAATTATGGTATTTTAACACCATGGAAATAGGTTCTTTGCATGATTAATGTTAGTTTCAGCTTAGCTATCACAGATTTAAATGAAATTTAGGGATACAAAAATAAAACGATTTATTGTTAATATTTTATTTTAGACTTTTATGTCTGCGTAATTATCATAAATTCAACACACTAATCAGTCTATAAAACTTTTTTTTAAAGTTTAAATAAATGTTCTAAAAGTAACAGGGGGCCTACCACGAGCTCTTATCGCGATCCATTTTAGGAACTAAATTGAATTGTTCGTCTAATTCGTACCATGACGTCAGTTTAACGATTCAATTTAGGCCATGCCATCTGACAGCGGTTGACTCCAAACTGAGTCGCAAGTTTTGGTTTCATTCAGTCAAATTTGTATTTGTTTGGTACCATGACGTCCATAGAGCAGCTCAACTGAAACGGTCAACTGTTAAATTAAGCGATTCACTTTAGGTTACTATTTCTCTAACGTAAACTGAAACGTTTGGTGAATTATTGACGAAAATAAAGTTTTTTAGTTCTATTTTAGTGAAATCTTACAAAAACCAATGTAAATGTACTTCTTTCTTATAACTTTAAGGATGCCACTTGAAATAATGTTTTTTTTATCGAATTCAAAACTACTCTTCACTTTAATTTTCTTACCGTAATCACAACTCCACAGACATCTTTCTTATAATTTTGAGGGTGCCACTTGAAATAATGTTTTTTTTATCGAATTCAAAACTACTCTTCACTTTAATTTTCCTACCGTAATCATAACTCCACAGACTACCTAACTGACACTATCGGTGACATGACAACTCGCACAACTTTTTTTACTCTGGTACTTTCGAAACAGAAACATAATTTGTTTTATTACGTCGAAATAAAAAAAATCGTGTAATAAATAGCAAAAGGTAAATAAATATCTACTTTGAATAAGAATTATTTTAACAATACTTACCGTATGAACGTGCGGTACCGTGGAATCTTAAAAACAACTGCTATGTGTCTTTTTTACTTTTGGTAACGTTACTGAGTTAAAAACAAAATAAAACGTTACTTGCTTCTGAGCGTGTCTGACACTAAAATGTGCGCGAAACAAAGTTATTTGATATTAATAGCGTTGTCTCTTTTTCACCAAAAACGTTTCAAACGCGGTTCAGTCACAAATTGCGATCTTTCATTCACTTTCAACGATCCAAATGCCGCTGAGCGTATTGGACGTCATGGTACGAGTTTGAGCAATGCAGTTTAGGAATATAAACTGAAATGCCTTGCAATTGAATTCTAATTAGATCATGGTAGGCCTCCAGTGCTCTAATTAACAGTCTTACACACCTTCTAGTTATCAATGTAAAAATAATTATGTATAAAATCTTACAAAATCTGTACTTTTAATAATTACGTTTAATTGGCTTTATAATTATAATCACCTAATGAATAAAAAAAATGTTTTCTTAGACTTAAGGTGAAAGCTTCGACCAGCCCGCGAAATTCAAATTTTCTTACGTTTTTGGTAAATTGCAAGCCAGTGCTAGGTTGTATGTTGATTAAAATATTGGACGCGATTGTAAGACGTATGTAGTTACAGAATTATAATCATCAAAACCATCAATACAACCCTCCAAGTTCATAAAGGTCTAGCAATGACTTTGACCTTGAAAAAATCGTTTCTCTTATACTCGGTATTTTAGCAACGATCTTTTAAACAAATAAAGTAAAGCAAATACGAATTTGATTTTTAGTTGTTACGTAATAGGCATATTACAGTAAGGAGCTTAAAATAAAGATAGTTTTGTGAGATAATAATGTAAGAGAATAATTCTTAAAAAACTCTAATCATGAATTAAAGTAAGGGACATGCTATTTAAATCGACTGATTTGAGGTTTAAGGTGAGGTTGTAAATTATTTAACACTATGACTTACTTTATTTTTCAGAGAAAAAAAAATGTAAACGTCTGTTACATCATTTTTTTTTTCATAAATCGTTTTACGCAGGCCAAATTTTTTTAACGTAAGGGATTTTTTTTTAACGATAGAATTTTTTTAATAATACCAATCGATAGAGCAGAAAATTCTGAATCCAATGATGTATATAACTCATTTTCGCCAAAATGTCCCTTACGTTAATTGATACTTCTGGTATCGATATATAAAAAAAGGATTTTCAAGTAATTGTGGGAATTTTGACTTAGCTTGAGGGGTAAATATTTTTGGGAGTTGGTAACCCTGGCGCCCGCACTTGCCGCCCGCGCGCGGGCGGGCGCGGCCGCGCCCTCACTGCGGCCACTTGTATGAACGCGCTATGGTTTGAGCTGCCCGCACGCGATTCGCGTGCGGCCCGCGCCAACTAGCCCGCACCGCAGCCCGCACCTGCGTGCCCACTATGGACACTCCAATGAAGTTCATATGTTTGAGCTCGTCGCACCGCGCCCGCACCGCACCCGCGTTTCCACTCTGGCCGAGCACTTAGTGATTTCAGCACAACAGCTTTTAAGTAGCTTTTTGGCTTGCTAAAACACGAAGTCAGCCAGATAAAAGTAAATAAAGTCAGTAGATACAGCGATTATTAAAAGGCCTACTGTATCCAAAGAATTGTTGCATGAGGATTTACTGCCAAAAAGATTTACATTCATTCAGGTGTAGCTGGTTGTTCAAATTGATTTATTTTATATGTATTTAAACGCAGTTTTGTTGTCTCCATTAGATAATATAAATATGGTTGGTGGTTATTTATGGAAATCGTCAAGTTTTCCCTATACAGTGTCACATGTTCCCGGCAGATTGTGAAAGTACTTATTTACATATGTACAAACTCCGACAGACACGTGCGATTACATGAGTATTTGTTGAGCAGAAAAATATTAATAGCATGTTAGAATTTAGAAAGTCTGATGAATGTAAAAACTGCCAGACAAGCAATTTAAAAAATATCCTAGAAACTTCGACAACTGCCTGCAGAGATCCTAGACAAATTGACATTTTATCAGTGATAACAATGATGGGAATATCAAACATGTATTGGATAAAAACTTATGATAATTGTGTTGGATTGGAAGTAGTTTCATTCAGAAATATGAAACGCTTTGAAATTGATTGGCTAGGTCCTCAGGTTACTGATGTAAATACCGTACTCAGAGCAATTAGATATATTTTTGTAGCAATGAAAAAGTCCTCAACTAAGCCCTATCCACATCTCCACAAATTACTCAGCATTACTTCTGAACCACTTATGTACTCTATTATCCTCGAACTATGCTTTACAAATGCATCCTGTACCAGCTATTGAAACGCACAGACTGCATACAGTTCCTCGGCTCTCTAAAGATTTGCAAGTTAATGCATATGGACAAATAGCTGACAAGTTACAATGACCTCTGGTGAACCTTTGAGGAAACTTGAGGTTTTAGTAGTAGAGGTGTATTGTATTTGGAACATGTATCGCCAATGATAGAGGCGTGGCTACAATCTGGTGGGATTTAATTTGAGTCCATCGACACGCAAAGATGAAGCTCGAGAACACGTTCAAAGAAGCTGATATGAGATTGCACTTGCAGATTTGATTCTATACCGTAATGGACATGTGGCCACTTACTTTGCCTAGACAATAATTATTGAAATTATAGTACTATCGGCATGAAAAGAAAAAGACGAGGCTTACTATTCGAAATAATATTAAAGACAAAATGCATTATAGGAAATCGCATATACATAACCGACTATGAAGGAGTTAATGTTGACAAAATGCAAAAGGCATTCGTTCTTCGACAAAAAAACTAATCTCTCATGTGCAAGATGGCCTCAATATTGATACTGTTAAACCAAAAAAGGTTATGTGTTATGCAACCAAAAATTTGTTGGTAAGTGAGCGATAAGGACTTTACTAAACAACACACAAAATAATCGAACAGAAATAAAGACATTCGTTCCTACCTTCATTTTATCGTACACTACACTGTGTCCATATATACTAATGTTAATAGTACCACGCGTGTGCCCATATCTACACACTTTATCATGCTCCTACATACCATAGGCTGAACGCATTCAGTAATTGGAGCATTGGATCGGTAAGCGAACAAATTGCTGATGTTTACACATTGATTGGGTTTCAATTTGATATGCTATCAAATGTCGGTGGGTCAAGCGATTGGAATACACCTTGTTTCAGTACAAATAGAAGTGGTACTTGGATTTTCCGTATAAAATTGAAAAAGAGCTCGTCAAATAAGCTATAGTAAACCGAAAGCACTCGTTTAGATTTACTATATTTTATTTAAAAAAACCTGACCTGGTGAAGGTTGCGGGAATCCATTGGATGCGAGTCGCACGGGACCGGCCAATGCGGTGACACTTGGGGGAGGCCTATGTCCAGCAGTAGACGTCTTTCGGTTGAAACGATGATGATGATTAAAAAAATTCGTTTGCGAGTGTCGAAGAGTTTTTACTTGGTGTCAAGTCAATGCATTCTTGGGAATTTGTGATCTTTACTTTACAGCTTTGGCAATTAACAAGCAGGACGACAATGGAACACCGGTCGTCCTCGGGACTACTTCAAAGTCGATTCTTTTGAGTCGTGGACGATGATAGGCCTAAAATCCAAAATTCCTTTTGGTTTGCTGAAATCAAAACCAGCAGACTAAGGCCGAGGCTTTGCCCTTTCGTCTACAGACAGAACAAAAACACCATCATATAAAGTTACAAAAACTACAAGCGGTAGTTCACTTGTTGAGCACGGCTGGATGCGCCCGCGCTCGTCACACCTCACCGGTTTCGATATCAAGGGTCGGGCTACGCCATTAACGTCTAGTCCTGCTCGAACTAATTGGACGATAAAGGTGCCGTACCTTACTGTGTTATGTAGAAAATTATTTTTGAAACATGGGAGTACTGAAGGCTCTTCCGGTTTATTTTAGGAAGTTGGTACAAAATTATGGGGACGTAAATCGAAGGTTTTGATGCCTAAACTGGTATCGTGACACATTATAGGATACTCGATTTAGCAATGGACGGCAATAATTTTGACTTTTTGAGGATAAAACTATGGCATTCGGAGTTCAAAAACCGGTACAGCTTTTTCTAAAGCCATATTCCGGTGTAATTCAATCGCAGTACAAAAACTGCTTCACAGAAAAAACGGCAGCAATCTATTCAATCCAGTCTGGTTGGTATAGAAAATGACTCCAAAGACTCGCCACGATGATTATAAACATAGAACATAACATACTATGATTTTCTCAGTTTCGGTCCGTTAGTTTTTATTCGGAGGGACGGGCGAAGGGCCGACGTCTTGCCGTTTAACTCTAATTGAGCTATTACAGAACTGTACCTTTGTGGATAACATACTGCTCGTGTATGATGTGATTTTAGCCATCTTAATAAACATGTCGACAGTTGTAAACAATGGTTTATGTTGTGAAATAGATCGAGCTACTGTCAATCGATGAGACAAGTCTAGCGCAGTTAATACAAAATGGACTTTATTTCAATCTGCTCAACTAACGAGTTCCAATGACCAACAGAATCAGAATCCTCCTACATAAAACCTATTTATGGCAAAACCTGCATCTATTAGGCCTTTCAAATGTGGTTACTAGTGGCATTGTCCCTAGCTGTTGCTAGATACTACCTTTCAAAGCACCTATAGCTTTTGTATTAACCATTCTGGCAATAGTAATCTCCCAATTGATTTGTATTCTCGTGGCGCAATCAATGGGCAGATGACTCACAGATTTAAAGCTGGAAAAGGAAGCATTGCCATTTGACTAAGTACTTATGGGACTGAACATTGCGAAATGAAATGCTCAATATCTGATTCTTTTGATGGAGGTCTTCGCTACAGAAGTTTGAGACGAGAATTTGGAACTGAAAAAACCAATGCAAAACAGGTGTTCGCTAGTCTCATACCAATAGCATTCACCTGTTTAATTATCACATACCGCGATCACCAAATCAGTTGCTAAGCACACAGAGTATGGTAACACTCGCCCACGATAAGACGTTTTTCAATGGCGTCCACTTCCGTAATGGACTAGACACAGTTTCATAACATGATGAATGGTGTCAAAGAAATAATATAGATTAGTTTATAAGAGTGACTGTTCTCGGCCCTCGGCTTGTTCAAGGTTGTGCAAAAAATGTCTGGACGTTGATACGCTTTGGTTTGTGTATTGGCAAATACAGAGGCCCGTGAAAATTTTGTAGGTAGGCTAGGCGCGTAGTTCATCAATGTGTTTTTCTTTTCCATTGTTCATGTGGGAAATACATGAGCAGTGCCGTTATTCTAGCTAGTTTCAAATATGATTGTAGAGCAGGGCCTTGGCAATAGGCACTACGCGTTTCGGAAAACAAAAATACGTTTCAGTTACTGCTTCCTATTTTCTTGTTAATTAAGGCGTTTGAGCGGGGCTGCCATTTTTCATGTTTCACTTTCAAAAAGCTTAAATTTTAGCCCATTAAATAAAATTTACGCAGGTTTTAAAGGAAGTTATCTCACTTGCCGCAAACAAGGACCGTTTATTTAATCTGAAATTCAATTTACAAGCCAGTATCTCGACCACGTGGGTGACTAATTAGTCTCGTGGTTAGATAGTATTCTAGTTAGTCACGTAAGATGTAACAATGTAGTACGGTGTGTACAAGGATAAACATAGTAAATAACTCGTCGCAATTTCTGGCGGAGATTATTCACTAGGGAATGGCCTCGTTGACGGGGAATCGACAGCCTTTTGTCTGTGCAATAAAAGCCTATATGTAGTTCGACAAAAAGCCGCGTGGTATCCGGCAGAGTAGAATAGAACCAACCCATTACACTCACGGGTGTCGTATAAGGCGACTAATGCCTGAGGCAGAACACCTTGCGCCTCCGTAGACCAGAGAATGGGCAGCAGCGTTTTCTGTTAGTATTTCATCACTGCGATCTCAATTGTTGTATGTAGTTCGACTAGGTGTTGTGTCGAAAGCTCTTTCCGTCGGATTTGATCTACATTATGAATTTGAGTGCCGTGGTCATTAGTATCTCTTTACTATTAATACTATACTACAATGAAATACAAAGACAATAGGATTTCGTTGTAGTATAGTGCGAGTTTTTCAAGAGGTTCCTTCTCATGCGGCAAGCTGTTTTTGTGTCTGTTCAATAGGTATTTTTGTGAATGAAACGTATGATGTTTCACTTTTAATATTGTGTTTCTTTACAAGTTTTGAGGCTGTGGTTTAAAGCCCAATGCCATCTCTGAAGTAGAACCGTTTTATGGTCGGTTGTCGGTACATAATATTTAGACCCAAGAATTATCCCCGAAAAACACTGTTATTGTTTTGTTTAAACTGTTTTTATATACACACATGGCTTTCGTTATCTATTTGTTTATGAAACAAGTAAAAACATCGATACGAAAGTTGTCGATAGACTTTGTACAGTAATCTTGAAGCATCCTGACATGCTTGGGGGACCGTACATGCTTTTTTGCCCACTTGTCGAGCAAGCTGTCTCAAGTGGACGGCCAATGAACGCAGATTACTTTTTTGCTTTTTTTGTATGATTTAGGTGGTACTTTTTCTTTTAGCTCAACATGCAAATACTTGTGTAGTACTTTTGCTTACTGATCAAAATCTTTACTTAAGGCCCTTCTAACCCTAAAATTAGCAACTCTATTTGTGGTGGTTAAAACTTCGTTTGAAATGAGGGATTTACTTTTTAGCTCTTCCCTAGTCGCTGGATAGATGGCGCTAGAAGTAAGTATGATAATGCAAGGAACGGAACCTAAAAAAAACAGATTTTAACAAAGCGCGAGAAACGTTGGTTATATTCGGAAGGTTAAGCAACTGAAAGTGTCAGTCAACGAGAGTATGTTACACAATGTATTTTTTTTCAAAAGTTTTGGCTTTGGCATAGTAAGTTCAACGCCATCTATAGAGTTCTTGGAAACTAAGTTTTTTTTTAAAACCTCAAAAGGAAAACCTCTCATTCTGTTAGGATAAAGTTCTAATCAGCTTGCACTACAAAGCGGTGGTTACGTCAGTCACTGCAGGCCGAATAGTGCGAAATGAGTGGTTTTTATTCTTTAAAAAAACATTTTTTTGTATTTTGGATGAAATAAAAAACATAAGACCTGCTTTCTAGTTAGTTCAGTTAGTATTGAAAGTTTCATGATCTAATTTGAAGTACTTTTTGAATACCAGCGGTTTATTGTTCGATTTGGAGGTAACTTTGGTTTTTTTTTTTCTATCGAGACAATTTTATGGAATCGTGTTTTCGCCAAATATAGGACAACTATACCATATATTTATTTCAAAATTAATGCTGCAGTATTTTAGGCGTAACGGAGGATCATGCTAAGCCATTTGAGGTAGTATAGGCCCTTAAGTGACTGTCAGGGATTTCGTAATGGGTACCTACCTATAACCACTCATCCTTGTCCTTATCCCAATTTATTTGGAGTTGTTGTAACATGTCTTCTTCCATACTTCTATAAATACTGATTAGCATTCATACATATTTCATAATATTTTTTATAGGTATTAAGAATTGTTGTAGTAAATTGACTGCCATAGGAAGTGTTTTTTCTAACAACCTTGACTTTATAATGTCTTTAATTTGCAAGTATAAACTATGTTGCTATGATCAAACAAACCAAGGAATGGTTGAATTCCAGAACAAAGTTAGTCTCAATCTCAACTCTCAAGTCTAATTTCAATGAAAATATTGAAATATCTCATCATAATCAGCCGTGTGGTATCCGGCAGAGTAGAATAGAACCAACCCATTACACTCACGGGTGTCGTATAAGGCGACTAATGTCTGAGGCAGAACACCTTGCGCCTCCGTAGACCAGAGAATGGCCAGCAGCGTTTTCTGTTAGTCTTTAATCACTGCGATCTCCAATCCGCCTGCCAAGCGTGGATATTACGGCAAATTCCTCCCATCATGGGAGAGGCTTATGTCCAGCAGTGGACGTTATGGGCTGTTGATGTTGAATCTGCCTGGCATTTTGTGGATATATAAGCTATAAAGGGCAGGGTTGATAAAAATCATGATTTTCTATAAAAATAAAAAAAAATCGGATTTATTTTATTTAAATCGGATTTTTTTACATTCTGATCTTTTTTAATTTGAAAGTCAGCTGTTATTAATTAAAAAAACACAACTTATATATATATATATATATTTTAACACATAAAATCAAATCGGTTATTAAAAACACTGTAATTTTAATATAGAATAATTAGTTTAGTTTTTTCAAAAAAAAGACTAATTTGGCTGCCTTAATGTGTATTATAATGCCTTCTTGGTGCCTAATCTATTTCTTATTTTGCTGTGCACCAATTTGAATGCCGAAAATATTCTTTCAACCCCAGCGGAAGAAGCAACTGTCCATAGCAGTTGCTTGATTATATCCAATTCTTCGGTTTTAGGTATTTTTTTTATATTTCGTATTGCGCGCCGTAGTTTATGTCGGGGGAAGTAGGTATCTTGACACATTTTGGCTAATTTGGTCGCAGTAAAAAAGTATTGATTTAAATCATTGATTTTTATAAAAAAATCACTTGATTTTAATCGCGATTTAAATCACTGATTTAAATCAAATGATTTAAATCAAATGATTTAAATCATAACAACCCTGGTAAAGGAAGACCAAAGAAGCGATGGATGGACTGTCTGAAGGATGATATGGCTAAAAGGGGGGTGACTGATGATATGACGAGTAATAGAGGAGGATGGAAGAATAAGACGTGCTGTGCCGACCACAAATAAATTGAGATAACGGCAGGAGAATGAGTCTGCCTGGCCTTTTCTCAACTACATTGTGGTTAGTTTCCAACAACAACAACAACAACAGCCCATAACGTCCACTGCTGGACATAACCTTCTCCCATGGTGGGAGTAATTTGCCGTAATCTCCACGCTTGGCAGGCGGATTGGAGATCGCAGCGACGAAAGACTAACAGAAAACGCTGCTGCCCATTCTCTGGTCTACGGAGACGCAAGGTGTTCTGCCTCAGACATTAGTCGCCTTATACGACACCCGTCAGTGTAATGGGTTGGTTCTATTCTACTCTGCCGGATACCACACGGCTGTTAGCTTCCAGTCTAACCAAATGCAGCAGCTTAGTATTTTACGTCGTACAAATGCCTATCTGACCTCCACAACTCATCTTGATAATTTCACTAATTTCCTTATCAATGCTGATAATAAGTTCATTCACTCTACAAAAATTATTCAAACAACTTGACGGATATATTTTTATCACTAGCAGTTTGCTCCGAAAATCCTTGATGCTGTACTAAGGCTACATATCCATGAGAAATGAGCTAAGATGAGTAGTGAGATGTAGGAAAAAAGCAATGTCATTTAATATACACATAGCATGGGCTAAGCTAGCTGGAAAATTGGTTAGGTATACCCACACATCAGCGTCAATGAAATTGTTTTAAAAATAGAATAGCAACACGGAGAACTGAAGATAACAAACTTTTTTATTGTGCCAGTAATAAAACCTCATTTTTAATCCATTGAATAAATCCTTCAGCACCGCAAACTAATTGTAAACGCAATATTATCTTCACAAAGTTTATACACAGGGTACTGATAGATAAAGAGGTTATGGACAGGTGTGGCCCAGATAAGTGGAATTATCTGATTTTCTACAGTCACATCACTCATTTACTTGATGTCTGAATGTAAGAAACCATGAATGAAAATTTGATAATTTTGTGGAATTATGAGATGAGGAACTGCTTGACATTTGTTTTTTAAAATTTGGTGAATTTATTTTAGGTTTCCATGCTTATAAAATCATGTTCAATTATGGATCTTACTTTTTCCTGTTCCGAAAACTGTGATTGACATTACCAATTTATTGCATAAAATATTTTGAGGGGAATTGTGGTCAATGTGAAATAAGTTTATTATAATCATTGGGGACATAACATAAGGAAAATAGTACCTATAGTATACTTGGAAGCACAGTTATCAACATAAATTATGTTAAAACAAACTGTAATTATAGAGGTTTTTGTTTTTTGATAGCCTACATTGTGTCCCACTGCTGGGGCAAGACGTCCCCTTTCTGCCTCTTAAACTCTCTGTTCTGTGTAATTTCTGGCCATGATTGCCCTGCGAACATGATCAAATCGTTCCAACAGGTGCATTGTTTTGATAAAATTATTCAAAACATTCGCTTAGTTAGGATAACGCAGCGACATTTGATAGCTTATTTTTGAGCAATATTATTTATAACTGAGTTTTCATAAACATAACGTCAAGGTGAATACGGAATAAACTACATTTGTTTGAGAATACTTTTGATGAGCTAAAAATAAAGTATACCACGTTGTTGTCACACATCTATCGCGCCAAAAACACGGCAGAACTTGTTCATATTAGTACAGCTAGGTGTTTATGTTTAAGGTCAAAGGAGGCCTAAAAACACACGCAAGTATTTTACTTCGAGAATCAAAGAGGTCGAATTTCATTCATTTCTTGCTCTATAAACAGAAATACAGTGCTGAAATAATGTAATACGAGAAGATCGCTGCAACATCGTTAAATTACTACGAACGTAAGAACGTAAATTCGTAAATTAGAAAGACACCGACGCGCGACGCAAAAATCCTTTGGGCGTGCACAATCTACAACCTAAATACTAGACAAAAGCATTTAAAAACATTAAAAGATGCTTCTACAAGTATTTGAACTACTTTCCGGCAATTTTTGGTAACAGAGAAATTCAAGTTGGACAAACTAAAAAAAAAAACAATAATTGAAAGGATGGCGGGCGGCACAATGGCGCGCTCAGTTTTACACATTAAAACAACAAAAAAAACAGGAAAAATACTCACGACTGGTTACAATAATCCACACTCACTGAAAAATAACACTGAACAAACTAAATATCACCGAGTTTGGCGTATAACGATCAAACAAAACGAATTATTTTCGAGGAAGCGTCTTTGAAACAGACAATACAGACATCGTTTTTTTCCGGATTCGGAATGGTTAGTGTTGCCAAGTCAAAGACAAACAAACCCAAAATCATTTGGGCATTTCAGAAAGGAAACACACAGCAGCATTGAATAAGTAATATTATTTAAATTTACGAAAAATAATTCAACTAATAAACACAGCAATAGAGCCTTACAACCAGGTACAATACAAATAAAAATAAATAGATGGTAAAGATTTTGTATCTGATTTCATTTGCTTTTTACTTTGGCAATGTAAAACGTGCACCAAGGTTCGTTGAATTCCCGTATTGGTGGGAACTTGCGCTTGGGAAGAGTGAGTGACAGGAAACTGCATTGACCATGACCACAGAACACATTACCTTGGTTTGTATGATTATGTTGA
Organism: Xestia xanthographa; assembly: GCA_905147715.2. Lineage (NCBI taxonomy): Eukaryota > Metazoa > Arthropoda > Insecta > Lepidoptera > Noctuidae > Xestia > Xestia xanthographa. Next base: position 1,418,332 of record LR990664.1, read on the forward strand.
TTTTGCCACCATGTAAGGCGTGTCTACGTGTAAACTTATTTCAAATAATAAAATGATAATAAGCAATTCCATAGAGAATTATATTTTTTAATCATTGTTTTGGTGAATGCTCCAGGGTGGCAAATTTGAATATCGCGGGATATTCAAATTTTCTTACGTTTTTGGCAGTTCGCAGGTCAGTGCTAGGTTGTATGTTGATTAAAATATTATTCGCGGCTGTAAACCGTATGTAGTTACAGAATCAACACTGCACAACCTAGCACTGGCCTGCAAATCGCAGAAAACTTAAGAAAAATACGCCAATATAGCCCTACGATGCGGGCCTAAAGTGGCCCTTTTATGCCTTATGGCGTAAAGTAAATCTCGTACTCGTGACTTGTTGAGCCACGAGTACCTCGACGTGCTCTCCCCTGGCTGCCGCGACCTGCTGTGCGTGATGCGCACATTTAGCTTCAAGTAAAAAAATCTGACGTGATTTTTATTTTATTAACAATGATATTCTAATAAACAGATAAATATTGTGAGCGCGCAATCATGAAGACTCGAAAACGGGCCAATGGGAGCTAACGCGTGTGAATTTGCCACTAGAGGCGCTTGTGTAGACTGAGGTCCTCCAAAATGTCAGATATCATAGAGTGTTCGCGCGTTGCATGCTTTTTATTTTATCACGTATATATACTAATACTCACGATTGTTTTCTAGATTGAGCCCATTCCTGATTATACTTGAAGATTTTAAGTCAACTTATGATCATAATATTGTTAGTACTTGGAGGTAGAATGGTTTTTAAATGTTTCATGCTTGCTAATTTTAGGAAGAATATTGTAAATATACATCTGCTTACACAGTGTTGTTATATGTAATAAAATAAACTTTTTTATGAAGTTATTGGTGCTTTAAAGTATTAAACAGAATTACTGACAGGACCTTACTCGACAGTGCGCCATCTGGTGAGCTCAAAAACGATAGCCCCCATTAGGTCGATTTGCGTAATTGCGTTTATTCTACGTCACTGCGTGTGTGTGAGCTGACTCTGCCCCGCGGAACACTTTTTTCGGTGGTTTTGTAGGTGTATAAAAATAAATAATAATAATAAAATTTTATAAATTTTAATAAGATTAACGGAATCCATAGAATGTTAGTACAATAAGAAAAACTTAAACAACTATTGTTAGTAACTAAAATGAAAGAAAACAAGACATACATAGAAGAACCATTATTTTATAACATGGGCCCTGACCCAGTGTTGGACGTACCGCGTGTCCAACCGATCCGCTATAACGGCCAGGATGGAGTTGGTTCTGGCGCGCAGCCTGCAGAGCGCCGAGCCGCGGGCGTAGCGCTTGCCGAGCACGGCGTGAAAGCCGTCTACGTGCGCGTCCGCGAACATGCCCGACGCACTGCACCTGCGCGGCAGCCCCAACAACGCCCTGAACGCGTTGTTGTACTGGACGCGCAGAGCGCTGAACGATCGTTGCGTATAATGAGCCCACAGGCTGCACGTGTAAAGCGATGTGCAGTGCGCTCTAAAGAGTGTTATTTTAACACTCGCAGCACAACGCTTGAACCTGTGCGCTATCATATTCGCTCTGATCGATAGCGCCCTACGCTCCCTGTCCATGTCCTCGTCATCACGTAGGTGTTCAGTGACCATGTGCCCAAGATATTTAAAGCGGGTGACCACCTTCATAGGTATTCCGTTTAATGTAACAGGAGGGACCTGCTCCGGTGACTTAAATATCATGAGCTCACTTTTTAAAACATTATATTTGAGGCCATGCCTAGCGGCGTATATTTCACATATATTGACTAATTTCCTAAGGCCACCGATCGTTGGGCTCAGCAAAACCATGTCATCCGCGTAACTCAGATTGTTTACAGTTAAGTTGTCTACGTGGCAGCCGACATGAGTGCTGCTGAGCTCAACGATCAGCGCATTGATATATATATTAAACATTAGTGGGGAAGACAATTCACCCTGTCTCACTCCACATTGTAATCCATATGGATCTGATAACATGCCTGCCCACTTGACATAGTTAATTTGACTGTGGTACCAAAACTTTAGGATAGCAATAATCACACGAGGTAAATTGGTGTCTATATGGCTTCTCCCGGAGTTTGTCAGATTGACAGATCTAAAAAACAGGCATAAATAGGCATTTTTCGACTGATGTAATACTCAACAGTATGCTTTAGGCCCAGTATAGCGCTCTCTGTAGAAAGTCCGGCACGGAAACCAAACTGAGCATCGTGTAGGTAGGTGGATACATTCCGCCAACTGGGCTTCAAGCACACTGTCTAGTATCTTCGCAACGACTGTAGCAAGCGAAATCGGCCTATAATTCGACTTCAGCGAACTATCTCCTGTCTTGTTCTTCAGAATGGGAGTAACAATTTGTTTTTGTTAGTTCACTGGGTAGGTAAGAGTGTCCAATGCATAAATGAAAGAACATCGACAAAAGTCTAGCAATGTGTGGCCCTGCATTTTGCAAATGCTCAACGCTGAGCCCGTCATGCCCCGGCGACTTTCCACCTTTCATATTTCTAACAATTCTTCTTATGTCCTGAGCACTAGTTTTAGACACTACTTTCTCACTAACGGGGTCCACGTCCAACATTGCTTTACAAACTCTTAGTGGGGATTCTACAGAGAAGTGATCTTTGAACATGTTTGCGATCATCTTCGTGTCCGTGACACCCTCGATGCTCAGAGGAGCAGTAGCTCAGTCTGCTCAGTATAACATATCTGTTTATTATAATATCATTGTTTACTAAGTCATATTAGGTTTTTTTTTAATAGACTATTTTACACGGCGCTAAAATCCCAATCCAGTTTCCAGCGTCCGGGTACCCTACATACCCAGGAGGTGCGTACCCCTAACCGCGTCCGGGTACCTTAATTCCCCTTTAACATTTATAAAATACCCCGTCAATTAATCATTTAATAATCGACTAAACGTGCTATAGTCGTGAATAGGCTGATTTACTTCCCATCTCTACAATATTCCTCAACTCCATACCAAAAACCATAGATATAATCCGTCAACAAGTGTCACAATGAAGTAACAAACTTACGTCAACGGAGCGCGCCATTTTTTGCGTCATCGTTTTAGCGTTAGTGTCACACTTCAAGTAATTACGAGTAGCGATGGGCCGAGTCGACTTTTTGGTAACTCGAGTAACTCGAGTTGACCCGATAACCAACTCGGGCTGCAACTCGAGTTGACTCGACTCAGTCTGCCTTAAGATCCGTCGCGTCGCCGCGTCGTCCGTCCGAGTCGGTAAATGCTCAACTCGGTGCATCGTTCCGCGGGTTGCTAGTTACCTTCGTTCACGGTTCGCCGTGCGGGTCAAGCGGGCTGCGTGTCGAGTCAATGGTAGTCAAATAAAATTGAGCCCGTTCAAAAATCAGACATTTATTATTATTAAAAGTGTTTACAAACATCACAATCACATCAGAAAATGAACTACTACTAATGGTAACATTTTTACCCAGTAAGTAAATAGGTATTAATAAAGAAACTAAAAAAAATAAACTAATGGTGCTTTACCTATTCCTAAATTAAACGTTTATTGGTAATCATGACGTTCGGTTGTCGGTCGGGCTGATTCGGGTCCGCTGGGAGTCGTTCGGGACTCGCGACACGCGGGCTAGGCGGCCGGGCTAGCTTCGGGCCGCCAACCCGACGCGCACCGCCCGCCACGCGCGTTCTCCGAGTCAACTCGGTTTGCAGAAATTTTAACTCGGGCTGACTCGCTTACGGTCTAGCCCGAGTTACTCGAGTTAGATAACTCGAGTCGCCCATCGCTAATTACGAGTTACGTATTTGTTATTGGAATGCAGTGTTGTACCTTAAAATGTTCGTGAGAAGTTGTATTATCGTATTAAGAGAACACAAATTAGGTTCCGAATCGCAAAATTGCAGTATTTCGCCTGTGAAAATGCAGTAGTTTTATGTACCTACAGTGATTGCGTAGTGTGAAGAAATACGTGATTTAGTGATAAAAACGTGTGTGAAATGGGAAAACTAGTGTTTAATTAGTGAGATGATTAGATTGTTCAACTATTTAAACCAAAAAACAAGTGTTTTGTGTTTTGTATGAGGACCATTTCGCCCACAAGCGGCAGGCCAGAGTCAGTCCGCGGATGTAAACAAACAGTGAGTACCTAGTTTCTAATTATTTGTTTTTTAGGTTTGTGATAAGGTATTTACACGTTTATGGTCTTGTTGAAAAGGAAATATAGTCTAGTTTATATTAATATAAAAAAAAATGTAAAAATGTTAATAGTTTTTCCACAAATTAATAATTTATTAGCGAAATGTACGTTTTTATCGCTGTTTTTCAAGTTCTACATTATTTTTAGGGTATCAAATTATAATTATTTATCTTTATTTTTGGTTAAATAGGTTCCATATCTATTCAGCTATTCATTGTAGAGTCTATATAGCTATATCTCTTGTAGTTTGCGATCGTCAAGTGTTTTTATAGAATTGCGAATTTTTGCGAATAATTCGCAAATCGTTAGCGCGTTCGGAGCGGTTCGTTGCAAAAAATATACGCTTTTGGCGCTATCGACGCTGGAAAGTGGCTAAAACTCGGTTCCTATTTACTACGTAGCTAAAACTCGGTAGTAAAACTACCTCGTTTATTTTAGTGGATCATTTTAGCCCCTTGAAAATTGACGATATCACTGACAATGTCACTCAACTGTTAAAACTAAAATGTAAGAAAATTATTCTATGCGCATTCCCGTACTTTAAGAAATTGTCTAGCAAGCAAAACCATCAAATTCATGCCTTAAATAATCATATGCATTTTCTAGTTAGTCACTATAGTGACAGGTTGACATTTTTCGACACTAACAGTTTCGTTCAGAAATTGAAGTCAACCAGGAACCATGCGTACTTGCCTATTAGTTTTAGACGTCAAATAGCTCGGCTATTAGCTTTTAATATAAACTCAGACATATGTGGTATGTCGCAGTTTTTTGTAAATAGGTCTACGGAAATTAGTAATTATACTAATTGTAATTATACAAATAGTATTAGCTTAGATTTAAACTAGTCAATAAGACAATAGAAGGTACGAGTGACAATTTAGTTAATCTCGTCAACTTCGAGGTATCTTCTAGCTCTCAATCAAATAACTGTAAAAAAGGGGCTGAGCAGAATACCTTAAAATTGTTTCACCAGAATATTCAGGGACTTTCTTCCAAAGAACTAGAAATAGAACTATTTTTAGAAAAAACTAAGTTTGATATTATCTGTTTTACTGAACATTGGATGAAAGATTATGAAGTAATGCAAATAAATTATGAGAATTACAATGTGAGCAGTTGCTTTAACCGAAAATCTAAGATGCGTGGGGGTTCATTAATCCTAGTAAAAAATTGTATTAAATCTAAGTCTCGTAATGATATAGTCGATCTATCGGTTGAACATAGCATTGAATTGTCTTGTGTTGAGCTAGATAAGCATGTAATAGTGTGCGTTTACAGACCCCCTAATTACCTGAACTATTCTATCTTTGAGTCAGTAATGGAAGATACTTTGGCAAAACTTGTAACTGGTAACAAACCAATAATTATCTGTGGTGACTTTAATGTTAATATCATAGAGAATAATGTGAATAGCAGTAGATTCTTAAGTCTCTTTAAATCATTTAACTTGTCAAATGTGTTTTCAGAACCAACTCGAATTACTACAAATACTGCTACATGTATCGATAATGTTTTTTGTTGCTGCGATTACATAAATAAATCCATCGTAAATTACCTGCCTTCAGATCATAGTGGTCAGACGGTTACTTTCGCGTACAATAGACAATTACAAAGAATTCAAATACAAACTAGACTAATAACACCCAGCAATCTAGACAAATTTAATAATAATTTAATTAGCAAGTTAAGTATACCGGGTCATATTAGAAACAATGCAAATGTATTTTATGAAGAATTATTTTCGGTAGTGCACACTGAATTTAATAATACTTTAAAAAAGAAATCTAAAACTATTGGCCCAAAGTTTACTTTCAGTGACTGGGCAACACAGGGTATTCGGAAAAGTAGGGAACGATTGTTTGAGCTGTACGGCCTTAAGCCTTGCATCAACACTGAAGCTTTTAATAAATATGTTGCTACTTACTCGAAAATTTTTAAAAACACTTGCAAGGTAGCCAAATCCTTATTCATTAGCAACAAGATTAAATCAGCCGACAACAAAATAAAGACGGTTTGGAAAATTATCAACAGTGAAACAAATAGAAATAAAAAACAAGGTAATGACTTCACACTAGAGACACCGCGTGGCCTTGTGAGCTCAAACAATGAAGTTGCTCAAGAATTTGTAAATTTCTTTACCAGTATCCCACTTAAAACTACTGAAACCTTAAATTCCTCTCCCTTGCTCTCTATTGATTTATTGAAAGCGAACGTTTCAGCCTGTCCAAATGAATTTAAATTTCAACATATAAACCCCTTAACAGTCATAAAAGGTTTTAAGCAAATCAAGGTCAAATTAACGGAAGATCTATGGGGTATGTCTATCAAAGCTTGTACCTCAATTATTGAGACTGTAGCGCCGTATTTAGCCTCAATATTTAATTTGTGCGTGGATCAAGGGGTCTTCCCGGATCTGATGAAATTCAGTAAGGTAATACCGCTTTTTAAATCCGGGGACAGTAAAGACACCAATAACTATAGGCCCGTATCCGTGTTGCCGGTTTTCAGCAAGGTGTTTGAAAAGATAATGCTCAATCAAATGCTTAACCATTTTAACACTAATAAAATATTACACGAGCAACAGTATGGTTTCACCAAAGGACGTTGTACAACTGACGCCGGTGTCACTTTATTAAAACACATATTTACTGCGTGGGAAGAGGCACAAGATGCCATAGGAATCTTCTGTGACCTTTCGAAGGCATTTGATTGCGTAAATCACGAAACCCTGATCTTGAAACTTCAGCATTACGGTTTAGGTAAACTTGCGCTCAGTTTAATAAAATCGTACTTGCATGATAGACAGCAGCAGGTACAAATAAATGGAGTCAACTCAATGGGTTTAAAAGTAAAAATGGGTGTACCACAGGGTTCGATATTGGGTCCCTTCCTCTTTTTAGTATATATTAATGACCTACCCCATCTATTTAACAACCATCCGCATATGGTGTTGTTTGCTGACGATACTTCTTTAATATTTAAAATAAACAGACGTGCCACTAATCTTGATGACGTAAATAACGCCCTACTGCAGGTCCACAATTGGTTTACCGCTAATAATTTAGTACTAAATGGGAAAAAAACTAAATGCATTAGATTTGCTCTACCAAATGTCAAAAGTAGTGATTGTGACATAATATTGAATCAAGAGAAACTAGAATTTGTCGATAAAACGGTTTTCTTGGGAATCACGCTCGATTCAAGGTTACAATGGGGTCCTCATCTAACATCTCTTGCAGGACGGCTAAGCTCAGCAGCATATGCTGTTAGAAAAATCCGTCAATTTACTGATGTTGATACCGCGAGGCTGGTCTATTTTAGTTATTTTCATAGTATTATGTCATACGGTATTTTACTATGGGGACGGGCTGCAGACATCGAGTCTATATTTATTCTGCAGAAAAGAGCCATCAGAGCCATTTATGAATTACGTAGACGCGATTCTCTTAGAGAACTATTTAAGGAAATTAATATCATGACAGTACCTTGTCAATACATCTATGAAAACATCATGTACGTTAGAAAAAATCGGCATTTATTCAGTAAGAGAGGGGACAGACACCACTATAACACTAGAAATAGGGACCAACTAGTTCAGCCAGGTTTCAGGCTTGCTAAAGTGGATTCATCTTTCATGGGGTACTGTTTGAAATGTTACAATAAAATACCTCCCCACATTCTTCAACTGAATGAGACGAAATTTAAATCTTGTATAAAACGCACACTATGTAGGCAAGCATATTATAAGTTGGGGGATTACATTGATGATAAAAATGCTTGGCTAAATGCTGGTCCTGCTCCACAACCATAGGTGGGGGGGGGCAAACTAATTGTTTGTACTGGTCGGGCATTATTTGAGTCCATCGACACGTAAAGAAGAAGATGAAGAATTGATTCCCATGTTAATGTATTGTGGAAGCTGCAGAAGATTGTAAAAATATACTTGTATTGTATAGATTCCAGTTCTTAGTATTATATAATTGCATTGCACATGTGTGAGTACTTTGTACTGTTCAGCCACCATTTACATTTATTTATCTTTCATTGACTTGAATATGCCTTGGTAGCTGAGAGAATGTCATGCTCACTTAGATGTCTCGCTGATGGTGGCGGGTGTGTCGGGTCATTTAGTTCCCTTCAATATGGTTGAGTTGAATGGCGCCGGTACATGCGTCATGTCTGTGAACGGGCGCTGTCAGTTGGGACTGGTCATCTCTTAGCTGCCAAGGTTCATTTTAATTACTTTATTCATAAATTTTTGATCTAATCTTTTACTCTGGATGCTCTTAGTGTGCACGTCTTTCTACATCGTTCTCACATATATGTATAATCTCAAAATTAATGATGTAACCAAGATTTTGTAACAATATTTTGATTTTAAAAGAGTGTCCATGGAGTTTCTTGCCCGTTCTTCTCCATAGAGATCTACGCTAGGGAATGGGCAACTACAGTACTTTCTCAAGTTATTATGCCTTGTGACTGGGACTGTAGCTTTGATGTTCTTTTTTGTATTTTTGACTTTCAAAAGTGCCATAATGGTCTAATTGAAATAAATGCTTTGAGTTTGAGTTTTGAGTTTGAGTTTGAGTTCTTGTCATTTATTATTATACTCTATGCCCCTTATATTACAATGTACTATTCTAGCTTTGGAGCTGGCATTAGTGGGTTGGAGTTGGCCTTTTAAAAATAAAATACTGGCTTGTAAATGAGGGTGCTTTATTTATTCTTTTCTTGCTAACTTGTCAGAAATCTGAGTAGAATTCTATCTACTGTGATTACTGCACAGTAATCTGTTTGTCAAAGAAACTATTCGGGAAAATTTGGTATTTACGTGGTAGCCCCATTGAACTGTCAATTAAATGTTGGAATCAGTGTTGCCACCTTAGCCCTTTTCGGGCTAGATCTAGCACTTTTTCATAGTCATAGTCCTAGTCATTTATCCATTAACAAGTAACTTGTATCTGAATTTAAACACAAAAATTATAAAATTACAGTAGTCACACTAAATAAATTACATTTTACAACAGTAATTTATAATAAAAAATAATCAGTTCACAATTCATCAAATGTCGACATTGAACACAATACAAAAGCTTAAAATTTAAAAATAATAACAATAAAATAATTAACAATAGATAAACTTAATACATTGATATAATTAATTAAAAAAATAATAACATCAATAAATATTCAGGCGGTTCCTGCCCAATCTGGGGGGGCCAAACGCCTCCTGCCGGAAGCTCTACGCGGGAGTCGTGCGGTCAATGGCCCTTTACGGGGCCCTGGTGTGGGCGCGTTCATAGAGGCGGCGAGCCGCCCACTACCTGGACGCGCCCCAAAAGGTGATACAATTAAGTTAAATATGTTTTTTTTTCAATAAAAATAAAAATTACAGTTAAATAAAATTACAGTACATTTTACTGTGGGTTAAGTCGTTTTTTCATGCTTTAGCCTGAAAGGACAATCTAGCATTTTTCAAGCGATACGAAAACTTGAACCGCGATTACCGCGCGCCATGATTTTGTCACTTCACACTTTATAATCATTATTTATGGTTTTGTTATGGTAACATCATGTGTGAAAGTTTTGACTTCTGCTTCGGCAGACATGATTTTGGAAGATTCTGATGAAGACTCTGATTTTTAACAATTTAAGAAAATTAGATTTTGCACTTTCCTAAATTAAAATTATTTAATACGTTTCAAATAAACTATTTTTATCCCTTTGCATTTGTATTTATGTTTTTAGCCCTATCTTGCTCTTTTGATGGCAAAATTTGCTAAATCTAGCTCTTTCTAGCTAGTCTGCCCCTTTTAAAAACCAAGGTGGCAACACTAGTTGGAATGTCAAATAAAGGCTGCGTTCCGAATTAGGCTATAATCGCTCACAGCGCTCACATCGATATTTTGCGTTCCGATTTAGATATCACGATTATGACAGCTAAGAGCCGTCATCAATTCGGAACGCTCGTGAACGCGTTGACAGTAAACATAACCCCAAACCAAAACATTTCACAAGACTTATTTTTGAAAATGGAAGTTATGTTGGTTGACTCTACTCACATTTTTAGATAGAGAACGACGATTCGTCCAGTGATGAAAAGGATGACGAAAGCGTTTATATTAGGGTTTTTTGCTCCCGGCAAAGATTTACCCCTTAAAAAAATCCTACGAATTACAAATTACATAGATGCAACGGTAATTAAAAATAATGTTCATGAGTTTGAAACTAATTTCAATTTTTTTCAATCAAACTAAACAACACAACCTGTGAAAAAAACTGTCATTTTTGACAGCGCTCACAGTGATATTTATTTGGGGCATGGTCAGTGTAATCGCAAAATGGCGCATGTCATGACGTCATCTATGACGATTCAAGGGACATCGATATCGCGCTCACGGTAATTCGGAACAGCTTTATGGGCGCTCAAATCGATTACAGCCTAATTCGGAACGCAGCCATAACCAAAAATGCCATCATAACATGTGCGTTGTGGCCACACACGTTATTTGATCATTTTGATCTATAAATAGTTATTTCAAGTGCGCATCGTGCCATGGATTACGTCCTAGGCAGCGTGGCAGCTTTAATTACTGGCAACGTGACACCAAACAGGCCTAAATTCATAAAAAGAGCCCTAACTCCGACAAAACATCAGCCTTCACCCAACGTTACTCCAAAGAGTGAATTTGTTGAAGATAGGTCAATATTTCTCTCACCAAGTATGCAGAAGAAGAAGGCTATAGTTAAGAAGTCGCCAAAGAGGATATTTCAGAACCCAGAACTTGAGAATACTGACAATGGAGATGGCAATTTAAGTCTGACTAGCCCGAAGGCAGACAAAGTTAAGAAACATTTAGAAGATGAATTAGACGCTGACAGCAGTATATCTAGTCAGAAATCACCTAAAAAGAAAGGTAAAAACAAACGAGAGGCAACATCCACACAGGAAAATAATGTAAGTGTTACTGCACTAAATGATGAAGAAAGTACTCCAAAAAATAAGAAAAAGAAACAGATCGCAGACTCAAATATTACAGAAAATGTAAGTACTGAAGATACTGCAGGTGTAGCTAAAAGTCCTATAAAGAGGAAGCAGAGACACAAATCAGTAGCTAACACAGAGGGTACTATAGAAAATTATACCAGTGAAAAGGCAAATGAGCCAACAGCTAACAAGAGTCCTCAGAAACAGGATAACAAGTTAAATAATTCAGAATCAAGTGAAAAAACCAATGAAGTAACTAACACAAGTAATGACATCACTCCTAAAAAGAAAAAAAAATCGTAAGCGAAGGAAATCAAAAGCAACTAAGGTAGTACCAGAAAGTACTGAAAATAAAGACAAGGAATCAAAAGTGACAGACAAAGAGAATATACAAAAAGATAATCAAGTAGGTACTAAGAAGAAAAACAGAAAACGTAGGAAGTCAAAAGGACCACAAAATAAACCAGAAAAAGTGGACACTGAGGAACCAAAACCAGTAGAATCTGACAATGAAGAAGATGAAGAAGAAACAGCTAAATCCGAAAGCACTGTAAACACTAGTGCAGCAACAAATAAAGATAAAGAGAATCAAGTAACACCCAAGAAGAAAAATAGAAAACGTAAGAAGTCAAAAGGACCACAGAATAAACTAGAAAAAGTGGACACTGATGAACCAAAACCAGCAGAATCTGACGATGATGAAGATGAAAGTACTGTCCCTAAAAGTACAGTAAACCCAAATGCTATAACAGATAAAGAATCAGATTCAGAACATGAATCAGATGATGAAATAGAATCGGAGAATGAAGAAATTAACAAAAAGGTTCTAGAATCAGAGAAACCAGAGGAATCTTCAGATGAAGAAGATGAAGAACCTAAGGCGAAGCGAGATAAGAAAGAAAAGAAAGAAGGGGAGAAGAAAAAAACTGGTGAAGTGGAGAGTACTGAAGAAGAGATTAAGAGGACTCTGTTTGTCGGCAATGTGCCTTTTAGTCTTAAGGTTAAGAAGGAATTGAAGAAGATTTTCAATAAACATGGACAGATAGAAACTATCAGGTAATATTTCTCTGATTGGGACACAGGTCCCTCTCTGCGAGAGAGAGTGGGCTACACTCACAAGGGGCGGTGTGACAGTTTTTGGGGGAAAAGAAGGGATGTGTTGGTTCTACGACGTGCTGGTTTCCTCACAATAGCAATTGCAGAGGAGTTATGTTCAAATAAATTACACATTAATGGGTTAGAACTCACCGACACAACATAACTCAGGGCTTTTACAACAGGGCCACCACCGTTAACTCACAGAAGCTGAATTAGCCCAGTTCGTAATACCTAATGGGGTAGATGACACCATAACACAATAATTTCAAGACACCAATCTCTAAAAAAAAACCACTATATTTTGGGCCTGACAACCCGATTTATTTTCAATTAATTTCCAAATTCGATTTTTAGTTGCTTTGAAATCAATAAATAGTTGAGTCTTCTATTTTCTAGTGACATCACAGTTTGCTATTGCCATACAAAATCTATGAGAGAACCGCGTTTTGACAGCACTTAAAAAGTATCTCAATTGATTGGTGTGTCATCTACCCCATTCCTAATTTCCTACTAATGGTATATTTTCAGGATCCGCACGGTCCCCATAAAGGATGCCCGGTCCACTCCCAAGCTGGCCGTGATCAAGAATGAACTGCACCCAGAGAGGAACACTGTCAATGTGTACATTAAGTATGTTGATGGAGAATCTGTGGAAAAGGTCAGTTACTTTTGTATGTTCTACTATATTGATTTGGTAATTATGTGTTTGAGCCGTTTGGGGTTGAAACACTGGGGCCATGGGGTCCGAGTGCCCACCTAGTATTTCAGGATATCGCCAAACGGTTTGTCGACTCTTCACGTGACCAGAGGGCGGGCCTATTTTTGCCCAAAGAATCAGCATTGCCATCCAACGTGGCAATGCTGCCAGCCTTCTTCTGGGCACTTTTCCTGTTGAAAGCATTGTGGACGAATTTTTCGACGCCCTGTAACCCTTTTTGATACTTGTAAATATTTTTATTTCTATATAAGTATGTAAATTATGTAAATATTATTAGTTTGAGTTTAATAAAAATTCTAGCTTCTAGCAAGTTTTCATTTAAACAGAAGATTTCATTTAGATTTTAGAATTTGATCTAATAGGGATGATGACTGACTCAAAAGAATATGATTCTGTTTAGTCCGTCAGTTAGATTATCGAAAAATATTGGATTCGTGTTTTTTGTTTTATCAAATTTATAAAAATTGACGAAGATAAAACGTGTCAAAGATCAGGAGTGGGGGCTTGTGACGTCACATTTGAGTAAAAAATGTACTCAAATGTGACGTCACACGAGTTTTCGACGCACTGTATCGTCTTCATTTTTTGTTTTCGTGAAAAAATAAAAAATACGTGTACAATATTTTTTTGGAAATCTATCTGATGGACTAATTAGATTTTTTTTGTCATCTACCCTAATACATCTGTTTGTGACTGAACCACGTCTTTTCTTTTTGCAACCATTCTGCCAATTTCACTATTATATGAAACAACCTCGAGCATGTGATTGAAGTTGAAGAAAGACTGAAGTGCACATTATACAAAATGGAATTATTTAACCTCACCTGGAGGTACTCTAACTAAATAGGTACCGGAGATAGCAAATTTTAATAAAGGAAACATTCCTTTATTTTAAAAGAAACAAATGTGTATTCAAAGATTTTCTAAAATTCTCATGCAACACAAATTAAAATAACCAAAAAAATAATAATATCAAATTATCTTATCTTACACTCGGAAATCGAACTGACTAAACTGAAATAATACCAAACGAGTAACTAATTCGAAAAATAACATCCTATACTTTTATTGGTTGAAAAATTCCACCCATATAACATTTCAGATTGCTCTATCTGAAGTAGTTAATTTATATCAATTTGGCTTATTTTATCATGGTGCTACCTCTCTGCTCACTGCATAGGCAGCTGCTAAATAACTTTACTCAACAACAACAGTCCATAACGTCCACTGCTAGACATAAGCCTCTCCCATGATGGGAGGAATTTGCCGTAATCTCCAAGCTTGGCAGGCGGATTGGAGATCGCAGTGTTGAAAGACTAACAGAAAGCGCTGCTGCCCATTCTCTGGTCTACGGAGGCGCAAGGTTTTCTGCCTCAGACATTGGTCGCCTTATACGACACCCGTGAGTGTAATGGGTTGGTCCTATTCTACTCTGCCGGATACCACATAGCTCAATTATAATCAATAACAATAACTTTACTCATCTAAACACAATGAGTAACACACTTTTCTTCTGTCTCCAGGCTCTAGTCGAGAACAACACAATTCTCAATGAGCACCACCTCCGCGTGGACCGCAGCAGCAGCACTGGGGCTGAGCACGACCCCAAGTGCTCTGTGTTCGTTGGAAACATGCCTTTTGCTATGGAGGATGAAATCCTAAGACAAAAGTTTGAGAAGTGCGGAGAAATAAATTCTGTCAGGATTATCAGGGATATGAAGACTAATGCAGGAAAAGGTGAGTTCAAACTTGTCATAAAACGGATTTAGTTGCGATCGTGTCCATTTGTTAATATTGATGGTGGAAATTTGAAATATCACACGGGTGTTTTGGCGCTGAACTATCCTGCCCATCATATAATTCATCCATCGTTTCCCTGGTCTTCCTCTCCCTCTCCATCCATCAGCTGAACCAAATATTGCAAATCTCTCATAACTTATTTTGATTTGATTGAGAATAGCGTCCTGTCATTGCATGCATGTGTTGTTTTAAGCTAAACTACAATGTGTTTGTCATTTCAGGATTCGGCTACGTGAACTTCGAATCAAAAGACGCGGTAGAACTAGCTCTAGCCTTATCAGAAGAAGATCTAACAATCAAAAACAGAATACTCCGCGTGAAGCGAGTCACAACAACCACATCCAAGAAGAAACCAGTTAAAGACAATACTGGCCAGAAACACAGTGGATACAAAGGTGGCAACCACCAGCCTAAGCAACAAGGTGGCTTCAATAATCAGGCTAACCAACAAGGAGGGGGCTTTAGGGGTAACCAAGGCATCCAGCAAGGAGGGTTTAGAGGTAACCAGCAAGGAGGTTTTAAAGGTAACCAAGGAAACCAACAAGGAGGCTTTAGAGGTAACCAAGGAAATCAACAAGGAGGTTTCAGATCTGGTAATGACAACAACCAGCAAAGAGGTGGCTTTAGAGGTGGAAATGATCAGGGATTCCAGCAAAGAAATGGACCGCCTAGCCGCAATAATCAGGGCAATAGGCAAAGAGCGTTTGGAGCCGGTAATGACCAGCAAAAAGGAGGGTTCAATAATAAGTTTGGTGGCCAGAAGAATCTGCCACAGAAAGATGAACAGGGCAGAGAAGGAGCTCATAGGAGAGTTATGAATAAGAGGAAGAATGAGGTAAGAAACAGTTTTTGCTATAGGCACATATTATTATCTAAATCAAAAACCCTTCCAACAAAGGAGTCACAATCATATTTATTCCCAATTGCATAGGTAGACAACATAAAATAATACCACACTTATAACCTCCGAAAGGTTAGACAGAGGCACCTATAGGCACCTATATCGATATGGTCAAACAAGCTATTTGGTACATTTTACAATGTAATTTGTGCGTTAAACTGTAAACCAAATAGCTTGTTCGACCATAAATAATAGCACAACCATATTTTATTTTTATTTTATCAAATGGGAACAACAAACAGCTACATCATGGGCTATTACAACATGATAACGTAAATAACTAAATAATAATGTAGCCCACAGCGCTGTTCACAGATTACCATTAATGACTAAACCTTAAATTGCATGAAATTTAGAACTCATTTCAATAACAAAAAGAAAAAAAAGTATTATTCCTAATAATGACTAAATTACATAACATTTATTAATCTAAGCATTTTTTAAGCATTTTGCATATATAACCTCTAAAAAGGAAAAAATATGTACCTATTTGCTTTTTAAAAATAAAAATTATTTTTAAAAAGCAAATATAAACAGCAGTACATATTTTTAGGACGATATACGATTTGGAGGACTGCTAAATAATGTAAAAAATGCAAGCCTTTGTTCAAGTTCCAATTTCCTTATCTTTCGCTTTCAGGAGAACGCGGGTGGTGGTGATGCACCTCCAAACAAAAAACAAAAAGATATAAACGTACCTAACAAAGAAAAGAAAAGCAGAAAGGAATTCGTTGGCATGACTGCTGAAAAGAAAAAGGTTAGTTCCCTTCGTAAATTAACGATTCTTTTTAATAACAGATACATAGAGGATAGATGAATATGTAATGTAGATGAACTGGCGACCCTAAAAAGGTGGCTGGGAGTCTAAAATGCAAAGGATAGGGTGTTGTGGTGCAGCTTGGGAGAGGCCTATGTCCAGCTCTGGACTGCGATAGGGTTGCAGTTGATTGAGATTATATCAAGAAGCAGTATTTACATGTTTAGAAAAAGGGATTATCCGATACTTGGCTTTGTCAAGATTTTTTCAAGGCATTTGACATTGTCGATCACAATAGTGTCGTAAGTGAATTACATATTAACAGTAAGTTCGAAGTCGATACGTGCAGCAATTCATCTTGTTTAAAAATAAGAGACAATAAAAAGACAATAGACAAATTGCAATTTCTTTAGTTAGCTTAGTAAATGTGGGTGTTCCACAGGGGACTATTCTGGGTCCTCGCCCATTCAAGACTTTATCAAACAATTTTATGTTATCCTTTGTAAGCGTTTGTAATATTAATATTGAAAATGTTTTATTCTACAGAAACACAAGTTCGACAAAGGACTGAAAAAGAAGAAGGCTCTGAGTGAGATTTTGACAAAAGTTTGATTATAGTGATAATAATTCTTCCAACTGTATGTAAATGATTGTTCTATTCTGCTCATTAAAATGGCAAATATTTTAATTTTTTTCCAGTATTTGATTGTCTGCCCTTATCTTGCTAATCTATCTATACTAATACTAATAACTAATATTAATATTATAAACAGAGGTAGTTTTTGAGGTTGTAGGGGGTAATCTCTGTATCTACTGTATCGATATTGAAAATTCTTTTACCAACAGAACGCCATGAGTGTCATAGGCTATTTATTACTAGAAAAATAAGAGGGGTGGTGGAATTAGAGGAAAATAAATGTCCACTCGTGCGAAGCCGGAACGGGCCGCTAGTATAGTATATGCTTGCACCACAAATCACGAAATGAGTTTAGCGTTTAAAAAAGAAAAGATCTCTCTTGAGGGGTCGAATCCGGAACGACATGATCCGACAGAGAACCGAAGTCCTCGACATAGCTCACACAATAAGTAATCTGAACTGGCAATGGGCCGGTCATATTAGCCGTAGAACCCATGACTGTTAGGGTAGACGTGGTCTTGAGTAAAGCGTCTAGCGTCTCTTTGGGACGTCCTCAGGCCTGGGAGGTGGAGCGACGATCTCCGCGGGTTGGGTGGTAGCAACTGGATAAGAGTTGCTGAGAATCGAGATAAGTGGCGTGCGATTAGACAGGAGGATCCAGCAGTGGACTGTTGTAGTATAATGATGATGTCTGCTTCTGACAATCGTTTTAAAATGACAGAGACAGCAATGATCGTTTAAATACGTTTAGTAATAATAATAGTACGGTCCGTTGGACCACAATGGTGTCGATTCTGTTGAGCACCATCTAAACTTAATTTAGGCTATTGCTATCTTTTACTAAAAGGCAGTGCGAGAAAAGGACGGCTATAGCTATGAACTAAGCTAGAGATGTCAAACTAGTTTATGCCTTGCGCTTCACCGTGTTTTTAGTCGACATGTTTTTACAGTACTCCCAAATTAATAATGCGCATGCAAATCTTCGCCAATTGTCGTATTCCCGGAAACACCCGAATCATTGAATCGGAGAGAGCCCTAAACAATGCACTTGCATTTTGTACCTTGTTCGAAAGAAACAGGAGTCAATGTCATATGTCAAATCATGTGAAACAATTGAAAACAATTCGGGCGGTCGGCGGCTGTCGCCGGTCAGTCAAAGGTCCGTCAGTCGTCTTTATAATTATATTGGTGGTGACTGCACGTGTTCTCTCTGTGTGGAATTATATAGAGCTGCTATTACACACCCTTCTTGGTTTTGTTTTCAAAGGTGAATTTAATTTCAACTTTAATTATCTTACTCAAATTGAAATAGTTTATTTTGTAAAATAGGTAAATATACTAACACTTTTCAGGTTTTTTAATATTAAAAATACCTACGTTAAATACATATTAAAAGTAAATCAATTCAACAAAGATTGTAGCATATTCGCAATCGTGTCGTTTTCCTCGCTATTTACTTACATCGAATTATCGAATCAATTTCGTTACTGATAAATCAATATTTATCTCTTTTAGCACAAAACACATAATTCTACTAAATTATGCATGAAGAAAATGCACTTAACAACTCTATATACATATCGTCTTCCGACGCTCGGGGAATACGACCGTTGCCGAACAGTGACGAAGATTTCTATGCGCATTATCACTTTGGGAGACCTGTACGTGCACCCTTCATTTGTATAGAAATATTAGTTCCAACTAAATTTGACAGCTCTAAATTACGTCCGTCTCTTTCTCGTTTTAATAGAGAGAAAAAGATAGCAATAGCCTAAATTAAGTTTAGTTTGTGCACAACAGAATCGACACCAATGTATGTTATTGTGGTCCAACGGACCGTACTATTATTATTTGTTATAATTCGAGTTTTGCGTATTTTAGCCTGAAAAGTGTAATAAACGTATGTAGTGTTTTGAGATTTTATGTTAAAATTGTTATGAGTGGTACTTCATAGTTGGTATAAACTACATTTTTTCTTGTATTTGAGTGTTTGAAGAGTCAAACACTCAAATACAGTAAAAATTGTGATAGCTAGCCTAGCCTTCTTAAAACTTGTAGTAAATAAAAATACATAATATATTTGGTACAGTATTTATTGTATAGTTGTCATTACAAAAATGTCAATGTTAGCAAAAATAATCACAGTCAGACACTTCTAAGATACAATAATTAATTCTACAGCAATCGATACACTCGTCACGACATCTACCGACGGATTTACACAACTATTCGATGTTCCATTTGCTATGCGACATCTCTAGACAGTAAATTATAAAAAGAGAATATTTTATACAAAACGCCACGTATAACTTAAAATCTAGACTTCTATCTACCATTTCTAGACTCCATAACAACCTAACTTAACTGTACATCACTAAAATCTATAAAATAATGTGACCATTGAATTATTATAGATTTTGAATACCATAAAGTTTGTGTGTTGCCGTTTAAAAAACAAGATGGCGCTGCCGTTTACTCAATAATTATTATTCTTGGAATAACTCTGTCACATTTAAATAAAATGTATCCACAAATAATGAGTTAAAACAAAAATAATAGTCATGAAGTATTTGAAGTTCAAACCAGTTTTTTTTTAATTTGATCCAAAAAAGGTTTTTCGAAAAAAGTTCCTTACACACCATTATTGTTTATGGCACCATCTTATTCTATGGTAACTCATTTATCAGGTATTTTCAACATTGCATGTCAAAATCTTACATTATAATGTCCCTTACCAATGATATCTAGATAATCCTGTGTTTATTTGGAGATGTTATTTTGAGACAAAATTTATGGGAATATTTTAGCATTATTTAGTAAGGTGGCAACACCAAAGTTGGTATTCATTTTATAAATAACTTGAATGTAGCAATACTGCTTGATTTATGAAATGATTGGTAATCCAATACACATTTGAAATTGCAATTAAAGCAAAAAAAAAAAAAACAAAAATAGAATAGAACTCCCGAAATAAACACAAGAAAACAATGTTAACCCTAAAAAGCGTTGGACCAATCATTATTGCTAACATTCCCGTTAACCCTAGAATATCTTGACACTAACGCATAAATATAAGCTACTATTTACATTCGACTAACAGTCAATTAGCTATAATAACTAAGTCATTAAAAAAACAGTTTTGTTCGTATTTTTGAGCAAAATATATTTTTATGAGGATGTTAGAGCAAAAGGGGTTTAACATAAATTTTCCCTCTAACAGTTTGAAACAATTTAAAAAGTTCCAATTCTTTTTTTGGTACACTTTTTTTTCCTTTTTTTCTATCACTCAAATGATCCTAAGATAATGTAGGTTAATCCACTTTTGCACTAACATCTTCAAATATGCAAAAAAGTGCCCATGTCTGCCTTCCTAAATTGGATTTAGAAAAAACACCACAGAAAACTTTTTCTTGTACACATTGGAAAAGTAAGCCGTACACTTTCAATATTTGGTGGTAACAGGCACAAGCGTGATAAAGGCATTTTAGAAAACACCCAGACTGTCCTTGACATCTCCGCCATTTTTTTTTGTATTTTTTCTTTTTTTTTTCTCTAAGTTACGATTACGACAGTGTACAGCCAACTTTGACTCGTCTACCTTCACCTTTATAATGAAGAAATAGAAACTGACTAAATAAGAGGCTTGGTCCATGAATATTTAATTATTTTCCATCGTAAGCTATTGACGTACACAAATAATTTACAAATATACTTACATCAGATTTTTTGTTTGCTAGCATTGTTATATGACTGTCAATAATGTGATGCAAAAATAAAATTAATGAAATGATTTATACAATTCAAATAATTAATGATCAAATTCACTGACAGCTCACGACGGTAAAAATACCCCATTTTAAATGCTATTCTTACGTAAAAGATACATTTAGACACAAAGGACGGATTCAGTCGAAAACGACTTTTTTAAAACGGACCAATGCCTGAAGCAACTGCAATGGCATCCTAATTTCTTTTGAACTTCAAAATGGTTAATGTGACGATTAAAAATAGGGCGATCCAGGCTAGGGTTGACACGAAGCCCATGTAGACCTCAGGGTCTGTGATGGGCCATCCTCTCGTCAGGATGGACCGTAGCGAGTTGGTGGCTAGGGTCAGGGGTAGGCACAGGGAGACGTATCTCAGGACCCACGGCATGCCTTCAATGGGCCAGATGACCCCACTGAGCAGTAGCGTGGGGTAGAACGAGCCGAGGGCCAGCTGGATCGCGTTCCGTTCTAGCTCGCAAGCAGCCGAGATCACGAAGCCGAAACACATGCCGCATAGACCTGGAAAGACATAAAATAATGTTAAGATTTCTCTTATTACTTTTCGTCATTCATATTTTCACGAGTTATTAAAGTCTTAACCTATGTAAGATAACAAGACGACTAATGGATGAAGGGCTCGGCTGAAATGTGCCTAAAGTACACTCAGATTTCGCTAGCTACGTTTAAGTTCCTCGTTATAAGGAGGTTAAATATGATACATTAGACTAGACGTGCATTTAAGTTTCATCTTTCGTGAAGGTCACTTTTTTCATATATCTATACATATAATAACACAGTTACAAAAGAAAAACTGTACATTGAGTTTTTTCAAGAAAAAATAAGTGGCTTTTGTTAGAAAAACGTAACTGATGACAAAAAGTGACTTTTTAGAATTTTAGTCTGTTTGTCTGTGTGTACGGCTTCACGCCAAAACTACTGGATAGATTGAATTGAAATACGTGAAAAATAAGAGATAAAAATAAGGGTTCTTTGTAAACCAAGGAAGGCTTTAGGCTACATATTATCACGCCGTATTTTATGGGAGGTAAGCAATATTGATTTTAAAAGGTTTTTGTTCGTAATTGAATGCACAAAATGACATGTTATAAGCTATATTATTATGTGACGCAGACGAAGTTGCGCGGGTCAGCTAGTACATAAATAAAAAAGTATTAGTTACCTAGTAGTCAAATTCAAATTCATTTATCTAATCATGTTCCGATACTAAGTCATATTCGAGGTTGCTCCTAAGTCTTCTCAAGGTAGGATTCTACACTAAACATGTTTGTGTAAAACATTTCAAAGTTTATATTAGATTAAGGAAGTTCTTCTTGAGTGATCTTGAAGAGAACATTATGCAAAAAATAATGAGATTAAACTTGTTCTAACACATTCAAGATGTTTAACCTTGAGAATACCATTTAAAAATTATTATTTGCTACGTTATTATTAAGATAGCTCACGAGTGCTTCAACATTCGGACAAACCTATTGAGGGATTATTAAAAAAATAAAATTTAATACATAAAAAAAAACCTATACAGAATAGTGTGGCATATTTAAGGGTTTGGTGCAGACCATGAATTTGAACAACTCTCTATTGGACCAACATCTTAACCGTGAACAAGTAGTTCTCAAAATTAAAACCAAACTACCGAATGAAGTCAGTCAAAATGTAGCCAATGTTACCCGGGCCATAATAACGAATCGATTGACACCTTTTTCATCAAATTCGGATGAATAGTTTAGGCGCTACGGAGGAACAAACCTAAATACAGACATACATAAGTACTATCGATGACACTCCCGCTTGATCACCACTAAGCTAATTTTTGCTACAATATAAGAAACGCTTTCTAGCCCCGCCCCGTTGACTTTGTATAGAAATGATAAATGAAAAGATACCTCTCGGCCGAGCGCACTGTGACGCACGCCAAACGAGAGTTATTATTATTGTTATTTTGCGCGCCAAAGTTGACGCTTTCCTAGTAGGCCTACACTTTAAGGGGGCGTGGCTCGGCGCCTTTGCATGATTTAAGCGAAAAAAAAATTAACTGATCAGGCGGAAAAGACCACGACTTTACATAGGTACCTACATAGATAGACTGCTAAAACCATAACCCTTCCTTTTGGCTGTGCCGTAGTCGGGTAAAGAGAAGACAGTTAAATAATCAAAGTACTATCGTGGTCTTTTCCGCCTGACCAGTTTAATTTTTTTCGCTTAATTCATGCGTAGGCGCGGCATCCACGCCCCCTTAAAGTTTGGGCCTATTAGGAAAGCGTCAACTTTGGCGCGCAAAATAACAATAACTCTCGTTTGTTTGTTTCGACCGATTCGGTATCTTTTCATTCATTTTTTTCTATACAAAGTCAGCGGGGCGGGGCTAGAGAGCGTTTCTATGATGAGAGTGCAAGCAAAAATTAGCTTAGTGGTGGTCAGGCGGCAATGTCCTCGATAGTACATCTGTATTATGTTACGCACATCATGGAATATCCGAATCATAAAAAAAAAACATTTCTTACAAAACAACAAAATGTTTTTGTCATTCCTTCAGATGACTAAGTTTAATGACTGCAAAAACTTAAACATTTTCCCAAGATGTTAACGTTATTCAATGACAAATTGTTCTTCTTATAATATGACAATTATTATCTTGTTTAATGACCACAAAAAGTTGAGACATTATAGTTTGTTACACCAGTCATTATAAGAATGATGTGCATTATGCTAGAATTAAGACTAGAATTGTGTAGTTAGTATATAAAAATAAAATCGTCAGAACATCCGTACAAATACAGGGTTAGTTTTCAATGACCAGCCAAAATTTAAAATTAAGATCTAGATATCAAACCAAAAGTGCGTTTTAAATATTATTGTCGAAAAATATAAAATAAAATAATAGCATTAATTTGAAAATGTCCTAAAATATTTCCTAAATCATAAACCTAGTAGATGCACTTGTGTGCGTGCATGCACCGCCAAATGTATGTGTGTGCTAACTGCTACCTATCTAGGTTGTTGAACTGAATTGTGCTGTTGCAATATCCACACGTTCGCTTTTTAGTGGTGGACAGGAATGAAATTTTATTTAAAAAAAAAGATTTTCAAGAATCGAAAATATTATCGATTCTAAACCATCTCTGAAAATTTGGCCGGTCATTGAATTGAAAACTAACCCTGTATATTTTTTTTTAGAGCGACCGTAGTGTCTATCTATTATTGGTTCAAAACATACACCCCTGCTGCTTCTAAGATTTTCCTGTCTACATAGCATGATCACCGTAGAAACGGATTTCTTCGAAGAAAGAATCGACAAAATGACAGATTTGTTTTGCGGTCATGCTTCGCGGGCTGATGGTCAAACACTTTACCCGACCTGGAAATCGAACCTAGGACCTAACGCTTAACAGTAGCGTATAAGCGACTACACTAGACTAACGAGGCATGCAGTGTCTCAGACACATTCACTAAATACTAATGTTGATATTCGCTTATGAATATGAATACAATTCACATTCGATTATGGTTCATAATCGTATAAAACACTTGCACAAACTTTGACATATCTGAATATCAATCTTATGTACACGGGAATAAACTTCAAATTTGCTTGAAAGGCAACACGACATTGCCCTGAAAACACAAAAAACGACTCACCTTGCAACAAAGTAAGCATAATAACAAACACGATGTTGCCATTATTCTTCACCCCAAACACGACTATCATGAAGATGAGCACGAGGGCAGTCTGCCCGCACATGACCACGAACTGCGTCACGACGTGCGAGAACAGGATCTCCCCGGGGGACACTCCCGCCACCCACGAGCGGTCCAGGAGACCTTCCATACGTTCCACGATCAGAGCTGATGATGTGAGGGCCACGGCTAAGAAGAACACGATGCTGGAAAGAGATGGTGATGATTAGTTCGACGGTTCTTTAAAGTGTCTGGAATTGAGGGTAGATGGAAACTATAATACTAAAACCATAGAGTAACAGATTTTATTTAAAACCGAAACTTTTGGATGTGTAGAAATAGGCCAATGTCCGGAAATTTACAACCAAGTACAAGATACTTGAAAATTTAAATAAAAATTGTAAGAATTTATCAGAAATCTTTGAAATTTAGTAGCTGAAACAGCCATATACAATTTTAAGGTCCGTATAACTATTCATATTGACTAAACAATTTGAAACATGATTAGAATTAAATTGTCTACCAGATAATTTAACCTAAACTAATCGGGGGTAGTGCTAACAATGCAACTTACGTCAAAATAACTCCAGGAGCGACGAAGTCGGTAAACGAAGGGTTCTTGTTGCCGTAGATAGGGTCCATGAAGTCGATGGGGATGTCGCCCAACTTGGGGTTGTAGTCACACGTCTGTAGCAAGTCCTGGAAGTCAACGTTACAAAAGTGTTACCTACATTGATATAATAATGGAAACTTAAGTAAATATGAAACCGCTCCTCACATAGAAGAAGACTCTAAAGTTAGGTTAGGGTACTGAGTGATTTCTTGGGATCAGACTTTAGGACCATCCTATAAATTCAAGGATTTGAATTTGATTTGAATGGGACTTGAGGGCCACCCGGCACTAATAAATAGTTAAATGCTCATAAGAACCACGATACGATTTGCGAAAAAAATTACCAGGAAATGAAAATGTTGTTGCAAAATGCCTCAGTCTTATTGCGAGAGACACGGGGTATTCTTACCAAATTCATCAAAAGATGGACCCTGTCTGTTCGCCTGGTTAGCTATGATAAAAGCGTTGCTAGGTTTTAAATTTTCGCCGCTGTGCGGAGCATTGAATTTAAAAAAAAAAAAAAAAAATTTAACTGTCTATAGACACGCAAGACTATCGAGACACTTACCTTGGCAAAGTCCCTGTAGGAGAACTGTATATCCCTGTTGAGCATAAGACCGATCTGTTGGTTGGACATGTCGAGCCACACTTGCACCTCCGATGATTCGATGGTCTCGTTGTCAGCAGTGTCCGCTGTGGGAAATTGTAGATATTAGTCTGAGAAGCTGTTTATCAAGTTAAGTACTAGCTTTTGGCAAAAACTAGCATAAATCAAAGCATTTATTTCAAGTAGGCCAGTTACAGGCACTTTTCAACTGTCGAAATAAAGATGAAAATTAAATGTAGCTACAGTCCCAGTCACAAGACATAAAAACTGTGAAAGTACTGTAGTTGCCCATTCCCTAGCGTAGCTATGGAGAAGAACGGGCAAGAAACTCCGTGGACACTCTTTAAAATAAAAATATTGTTACACCGCCTTTTGCAAAGCCAAAACATTTTGCATAAGGCTTTGCCAGCGTAGAGGTAAAAAATAATCCCACCGGACCAAGTTAGCCGAATTAGAAGGCCTCTGTACCTAAGCTTAGGTCTACCTACTTGTATGGCAAGTTTCATCGAATTCCGTTTAGCTGTTAAAAGGCATGAAATTGTAACGGACAGAGCTACTTTTTCAATTATATTATTAAATGTTAGAATTCATGATTAAATGTTGATTGGAATCTGCCAAGCCTTTACCAAAATATTTGGTTTGGCATCCAGTTTGACCGGATATTTTGGTTTTGGGACATGTTGGTTTCCTCTCAAGGTTTTTGTTGAGAAGCACAGCCATTTGTAAATTAATTTGTTTAATTTGTTTAAATAACATCGTAGTTTTAAGATTACCTAGCTTGAATAGATACCCTATGACCTAGGTCATCTCAGAATAATAGGATAATAACATTATGTAAAACAGCAATAACATATAATAACTATTTGTAGGTAGTTAAACATGTACAAATTCAGGTTAGCTGATTGGCTAAAGGAAGTCCTCTTAGTATTTTATATCTAGCCAATCAAAGTTAAGTAGGTCACAGGGGTGAGGAAAGGGGAGTCGAGGGACGGGAAATGCCGGCTTCCACGCTACCGATAGGAAAATGGATATAAACCAAGTATTAGGTCAGCCACTACTTGCGCTATTAAAAATGTAAATAAAATAGGCGACTTTTTTGAGCATAGCCAGTCTTCAGTCAGCAGTCCTCAGTGTTTCTTATAACTTACTAGTGTAAAAGTCGTCGTAAATTCTGTGCAAATTGGGTAAAAGTATTGAACTATATTAACTGTGTACTCTCCATAAACTGTATTTTCTATGTGATTGCAAACTTTTATTGATAATTGTGTGTTTCTGTGTCTTTATAAAAACTATTTCGAATCAGTGTATAATCAGTTGTAAAATCAGTGTAATTAATCTAGTAAATCAATATACAGTGTTTAAATCAGTTCATCTTCTGTGGTTTTCTCTTGTAATCAACCCGTGCGGCCTGAGATCCTTTACAATTTGGTCCTGTCGAGCCGGATCTGTTGAGCTCGCTAAAGAAGATGAGCACAGTTACGACGAGAAGTAAGTTGCGTAAATTAGAGGCAGACATGAACAAGCGGCGAGAATTAGAAGCTGACTCTGGGGTGCCATCCGAAAGGGCACACGGCTCGCCTTCAGTCGCACCTACATCAATGTCTATACCTATACCTGTGATCCCAGGGGCGGGAGGTCGAGTTTATGACCACAGAGACACGTTCACGCCAATGAGATCGGAGAGGTCACACAGGGCAAGGTCAGGGGCAAGCCACGTCTCCTCGAAGAGCGGTCACAGAAGTGCCGATTTCCTTCGTCGGAGGGTCGAATACGAGGCAGAAAGAGAGTTGGTGCGCATGAAAGAGCATTTAGTCAAGAAGAAGCTTGAGGTCGATCTCGCTGAGATAGACGCCGCTGCTGACGAAGATTCAGGGTCAGAGGACGAGGGAACAACGCGTCGAGTGGAAGAATGGGTGACAGAGACAGCACCCGGTGATAGAGAAACTCTCGCGTCCACTATAAGTCGCGAGCCGCCGCCGCCGCCGCGTCCAGTGCCCGCGCCCTCCCGCGAAGTGTACGTGCCCTCTCGCGAAGTTACCGCGCCCTCCCGAGAGGTAGTAGCGCCCGCGCCGCCGTCTGAATATATACCTGCGCCCCCACAGTGTGCGCCCGCGTCCGTACAGTTTCGCGAACCGCCGTACCTAGGGAATGTTACAACCCCAGCTACAACCAGTGCCCCGCGAGTGAGAGAACAGGCTCGAGAAGTGCCTGAGTGGAGCAACACGTTCGCTGACGACGCAGACAGAAGCAGGTCACGAGATAGGAAGATAGATCAGCTGGCGGACGCTATAACTAGCTTAGCACGTCCGCGACCGGTACCAAGACAAGCATACGAGTTGCCGTTTTTCAAAGGCGACCCAGCAGAGTGGTTGTCGTACAAAAATATGTACCATGACACAACAGTTATGTACGAGTTCAAGCCGCACGAGAACCTAGCGCGCTTGAAAACATCGCTGCAAGGCGACGCAAAGATAGCTGTGGAGGATTTATTACGAACCTCTACTAATCCAGCTGAAATCATGAAAACACTTGATGAAGAATTTGGGCACCCAAATCTAGTGCTTGAGTGTGCCCTAAATAAAGTGCGTGCATTGCCTAAGGTAACTGAGAGTGGTCGTGAACTTAGAAAGTTTTCAACAACAGTAAGAAATTGTGTGTCGCTCCTGAAAAGTGTTCGAGCTAACGGTTATCTAAATAATCCTCAACTGGTGAGTGAACTTTTAAATAAGCTTACAGCTGTACAGCGCGCTCAATACGGTGATTTTGCAATGGGCATGGCAACCAACCAGGGCATAGATGTGCGAGTTTCACCAAGCCTAGAAATACTCGCAGAATTCCTAAGTCATCTAGCCCGAGCCACATCCTATTATGTACAAATGGAAATGAACACTAACGCCGCTAAGAACCGACCTAATGTACAGTTTGTAAAGCAGCAATCTAAGAATATTCAACGTGTACACGTCCACTCAGACAATGAACAGTCAGTCAAGGAAACAGAGGAGCTATGTACTTTATGTGGAGAAAAACATAAGCTACCTAAGTGTGAGAAGTTTTCTAAATTAAATGTTAACGACAGATGGCAGCACGTCAAGCAAAATAAATTGTGTTTTAAGTGCATTGTAAAGAAACATGGAAAGAATTTCTGTCGTGCAAGTAGGTGCGCGTCGTGTAATTACGCCCACCACACATTGTTACATGCCGACAAGAAGAACGAGAGCGAGAGCGTCACGAATGTTAGTGATTACACTGGGAAAGCGTTATTGAAGATAATGCCTGTGTGTGTAACAGTGAACGGGGTTGACAAGCATTGTTATGCCCTATTGGATGACGGGGCAACCGTATCATTGATAGACGACTCGTTAGCCAAAAATATAAATGGAAAGCAAGTACCATTGACTCTACACAGTGCGCGCGGCCAAGAGATTGTAGATGAAACATCAAGAATAATTAGTGTGTCAGTGCGTGGACCTAACGGACAAGCACATGAAGTGAAGTGTCGCACACTGAAAAGCCTGGACTTACCCGCGCAAACAGTGCCAGCCGCAGTCATAAATGAGCACGCCCACATTCGCGACTTGGGCTGCGAGGAGATGAGAGGAGCCAGACCGCTGCTATTGCTGGGTCAAGACAACTGGGAGCTGCTGACCAGCCAGGAGACTCGCCGAGGGAAATCTGGTAAGCCAGTTGCCTCTTTGACCAGTTTAGGGTGGGTTGTGCACGGACCTGTAGGTAGCTATTTAGATACTAGTGAACATTCATTGAACTGTGTAGTAGAATCAACTATTGACTTACACGAGATAGTTAAAAAACAATTTGAGCTAGAAGCTATAGGTATTTCGGAAGTGCCTAGAACACACAAAGACGTAGAGAGAGCTAAAGCTATTTTAGATTCCACTAGCCGCCAAACAGAGAGCGGCGCGTGGGAAATAGGATTATTGTGGCGTCGGGATGACATTCAGTTACCTGACAATTATAAATATGCACGTCAACGACTAGCGGGAATTGAGCGTCGTTTATGTAAAGACGCTGTGTATGCATCAGCCTATGCAGCACAAATAGATAGGTTGATAGCTGAAGGGTACGCGAGTAAGGTGGACGGCGGTATCAAATCCGATTCGGTGTGGTATTTACCCCACTTCGGAGTAACGAATCCTAACAAGCCGGGAAAATTAAGATTGGTATTTGATGCCGCGGCCAGCTACAATGGGACCTCTTTGAATGATAATTTATTATCTGGGCCTGACTTGCTCAACTCCCTGTTAGGCGTGTTATTTAAATTTAGATTAGGGCCTGTTGCCTTCACTGGTGACATAGCCGATATGTTCTTACGTGTTTTGATTAGAGAACAAGATAGAGGGGCACAACTTTTCCTTTGGAAATGTAATAGGAATAACGAGCCTGACGTGTACGTGATGAACTCTATGATATTCGGGGCTGTGTCTTCACCGACATCAGCAATTTATATACTCAACAAAAATGCTAACCAACATAAAGAAATATACCCCGACGCGGTAGCCGCCATACATGAAAAACACTATATGGACGACTACCTAGATAGTACTTGGTCGGCCGCACAAGCCAACAATTTAATTGAGGAGGTGACTCACGTCCACGCCAGTGGCGGGTTTAATATACGGGGGTGGGTGACCAACTCTCCAGAGTTGCGCGACAAATTGAAAACAGAAATGCCTGACCGAGTTTCACTTGATAAAGGTGAAGGTGCTACGGAACGCACACTAGGAATGATTTGGTCACCGAACACAGATCAGTTGGCCTTTGACCTATCATTTAAGCGGCTACCTAAAGCCATAGTAGAAGGTCACGTTGTTCCAACAAAAAGAGAATTTCTTCGGTTCATCATGTCGATCTTTGACCCCTTAGGTTTCTTGTATCCATGTGTCATACAGTCGCGCATCCTTATGAAACGGATATGGCACACGGGTATTCAATGGGATGAAAAATTGAAACAGGCAGAAGCCAAAATATGGTTTGAATGGCTTCATAACCTACATCATCTTAAAGAGGTATCTATACCTAGGTGGTACGGTTTACAGTTAGAGCACCTAGAACTACATGTATTCGGTGACGCGAGCGAGTCCGCCTACGCGGCGGTAGCTTACATAGTAGGAATAAATTCAGAGGGGAATAGGGATGTCGCTATAGTAATAGGTAAAGCAAGGGTAGCGCCACAAAAGGTAACATCTATCCCACGACTAGAGTTGCAAGCAGCTGTGCTAGCTTGTAGACTAGCTGACACAGTTGTTAAAGATTTAGGAACAAAAATTAGTAGTGTACATTTATGGACAGATAGTAAAACTGTTCTTAAGTGGATAAATTCAGACGCATTAGAATTTCAAAGGTACGTGTCACACCGTTTAGCTGAGATAGATAGGAGGTCAGAGAGAACAAGCTGGCGCTGGGTTCCGTCGGCGATGAACCCAGCTGACAAGGCCACCCGGATGGACTGGCCTAGTAATAGTAATGAGTGGTTGGCGGGTCCCTCTTTTCTTCGCTGTCCACAGGAGCAGTGGCCGGTTGACATCGACCTCGACGCAGTGGCAGAGCAAGATTTGGAGAGAGTGCAGCGAGTGCACACTGTTGCAGCACAGGCCGACCCACTGCTACGGTACGAGCGGCTGCCCACATGGACACGCGCTGTTAATGTTATGGCACGTGTACATATTTTCACAGAACGATGCCGCAAGAGGCGTCAGACAACCACACCGTCAACAGACGACCTGCACGAGGCCGAGTTGCGCCTCTTACGTCTGGCGCAAGCAGAGAGCTACGCAGCCGACATAGCAGCACTACGAGAAGCTCGCCCACTGCCTCACAACAGCAAGCTACGAGCACTAGATCCTATGCTGTTTGACGACGGGCTGGTGCGAGTGCGCGGCAGGCTGGGCGCCTGCAGCGAGCTCAACTTCGGGGAGCGCCATCCTGTCATTCTAGATGGGAAGCATGCGCTCACGCGGCGCCTCTTACTCAAGTACCACGTGGAGGCGCTGCACGCAAACCAAGAGACTGTGGTAAACAGAGTCCGAGAGAAGTATTGGGTAACTAATCTACGGTCAACAGTTAAAGCCGTCACTGCAACCTGCCAGCGGTGCCGGCTAGAAAGAGCCAAGCCGGTGACACCCAAGATGGGTGACCTTCCAGCAGCACGACTGGAGGTCACAAGAAGAGCCTTCGTGCACTGTGGGGTCGATTATTTTGGCCCTATGGAAGTCGCCATCGGTCGGCGCAGGGAGAAGAGGTGGGGTGTGCTATTCACTTGCCTCACCACCCGCGCCGTCCACCTGGAGCTGGCGGCATCACTGAGTGCCGATTCAGCCATTCTGGCCCTGAGGCGCTTGATTGCGCGCCGCGGGCGACCATCAAACATGTACTCCGACCGTGGCACAAATTTTGTCGGTGCACACACCGAGCTGCGCGCGGCTCTGCGCGACATGGACCACGACAAGCTGAGCAGCGAAGTCACCGGGCGTGGGATTGCCTGGCACTTCAACCCCCCGGCCTCCCCACACATGGGCGGGTGCTGGGAACGACTGGTGCGCTCTATCAAGAACGCACTAAAGGCGACGCTACGAGAGCGTGCCCCCCGCGAGGAGGTCCTCTACACCCTCCTTGCCGAGGCCGAGCTGATTGTCAACAGCCGGCCTCTCACGTACGTGAGCAGCGACATCGAGCACCCAGTGGTGCTGACTCCAAACCATCTCCTGCTGGGCACTGCCGCGGGAGATGCCCCGTGCACACGTCGACATCCAGCCGACCTGGACTCCCGCCGCATGTGGCGACGGGTGAACGCGCTGGCCGATCTCTTCTGGAGACGCTGGCTGCGCGAGTACCTGCCGACGCTACAACGACGCAGCAAGTGGTCAAGTGACATTCCAAATGTGAAAGTGGGTGACGTGGTAGTGATTACTGATGATAGTAAACCACGAAATCAGTGGACCAAAGGGGTCATTAAAAGTGTTTATCCAGGTGCGGACTCTATAATAAGAGTGGTAGATATAAGAACGAATCATGGGGTCTTGCGCCGACCCGTTGTGAAGGTGGTTGTGCTTCCTACAGACGGAAGTGTAGTCGGTTGAACCCTTCTACAGGGGGTGGAATTGTTGAGAAGCACAGCCATTTGTAAATTAATTTGTTTAATTTGTTTAAATAACATCGTAGTTTTAAGATTACCTAGCTTGAATAGATACCCTATGACCTAGGTCATCTCAGAATAATAGGATAATAACATTATGTAAAACAGCAATAACATATAATAACTATTTGTAGGTAGTTAAACATGTACAAATTCAGGTTAGCTGATTGGCTAAAGGAAGTCCTCTTAGTATTTTATATCTAGCCAATCAAAGTTAAGTAGGTCACAGGGGTGAGGAAAGGGGAGTCGAGGGACGGGAAATGCCGGCTTCCACGCTACCGATAGGAAAATGGATATAAACCAAGTATTAGGTCAGCCACTACTTGCGCTATTAAAAATGTAAATAAAATAGGCGACTTTTTTGAGCATAGCCAGTCTTCAGTCAGCAGTCCTCAGTGTTTCTTATAACTTACTAGTGTAAAAGTCGTCGTAAATTCTGTGCAAATTGGGTAAAAGTATTGAACTATATTAACTGTGTACTCTCCATAAACTGTATTTTCTATGTGATTGCAAACTTTTATTGATAATTGTGTGTTTCTGTGTCTTTATAAAAACTATTTCGAATCAGTGTATAATCAGTTGTAAAATCAGTGTAATTAATCTAGTAAATCAATATACAGTGTTTAAATCAGTTCATCTTCTGTGGTTTTCTCTTGTAATCAACCCGTGCGGCCTGAGATCCTTTACAGTTTTCCTTAACCGTTTTACGAGCAGTTGTATTGAATTTTTTTTTAAGTAATGTGCTTGTCTGGGTTTGAACCCATAACCTACAAGACGCAAGACAAGGCTGTTACCACTAAGATGCTGCTGAAAATAGTATTCCACGACGAATGTAGAAACGCCAGAACATCAAGCTACTACAATCTGTCAAATTTCTTTAATAAATTTTCAATCTTATCGCTAAAATATTAGGTTCATGGTTGATTGGGAGAATTTCACAGTTTTGGGTAACTTGCTGTAGTCTGTTATGTCTAACTCCTAAATAAGAATCGCTTTCAAACTCACCCAAAGCCAATCTCGCAACAAGCGAGTCGGTATAGTTCTCGTTGAAGTACAGCGCGCCCCAAGCCTCCCCGTCCTCCACCGCCTGCAGCGCGTCCGTCAGGTTGGCGTAGTACTCCTTGATCGTGTGGTTGTTGAGGTTGTCCAGGTATCGACACGACAGGTTCTTCATAGAACACGACGCGTTGTAGGGACATAAGCCGTCGATGATGCGTACGTCGTCATTTACTATGGCCTGCGGAGAGAAGAAAGAATTGTGATTAGGAACTTGTATGGCATTTATTTTGCCAGTCTGGTTCTGAAATCTGTAGTCAACAGAACCCTTGTTTTTGTCTTTTTTTTTGAAGCAGTTTTGAGTTCAAAGGCTACCGGAACTGAGGGCATCTGGGACTTACGACTGGAAGTCGTGTTTCAATCTAAATTTTATTAAGCATTGCAAATTCAGGGGCATAGCAACATCTAAGAAATCAGTAATGTTTTAATCATACTTCGCTATCAGAGATAGATCGAGCTACTTATAGTTTGAATAACACCATCTCATTTTTGCAACAATTCAGTAATATCGTTGATACTTCTTATAGAATTGATTCCCCGTGATTGTCGTGAGTTCAATCGTTTTTCTCATACCGCCCTTTCATTTCTCTGAGTGTCCAGTAAACTTCAGCTTCATTCGGCCTTTCCTCATCAAAGTCCACAAGTGTACTCACCAGCCTCAACCCGCTAGGATCCCTGCCGATGGCCAGACAGAACAGGATGACCTGCATCACGGGGAGTACGAAGATGAACAGCATCACACCGATGTTACGCCACATCCGAAGGAAGTTCTTTTGGATCAGCGCCTTTATCTTGCCACGAGATGTGAACTGGAAGGAAGAACGAATTGATGTAGATTTTTTGGAATGGAATGCAGTACTTAGTCTTGAAAAATGATAATATTCGCCACTTTTTCTAATACAATAATATCTTGTTAAGCAATTTATGAAATAAAAGAAAAAAAAGTGAACTAACAAAAAATGGTTAAATTAACAATAAAACAAAATGATATAAAAAAGTAAACAGGTAAAAAATTTAATTGAGAAACGAAATTAGTCCTGTACGAGGCCAAAAGGCCCCTATCTCAACATGGTTCTATACCTAACATTAAAAAAAAAAGTCACAGCGCTGGTATTCTGATAGGGCCCTAAGTGATGCAACGGTCCAATACGAATAAAAAAGAAACAAAAAAACTATATCGTGCTAAGCGATCAACAAGAGAATTAAAATTTAGGTCTGTTAATTTATTCGACTGATATTTATTGTTGAAAATTGCCATTAAATGCAGCCTTGAGCTCTTTTGGACATCATGTAGTAAACAAGGATCGTTTCGATGGAATGCAGAAACTATCAACTCCTTACTCTAACGCCAATTTATTTCAGATCGATGCTATTGCTGTTGTTCAAGTATTTTTGGTGGATGAACATTTAATACTTACGTTGAACCAGTCTCCGCAATCCTCACAATCAGGAGTCACATCGGTCACCTTACCAGGAATCTGGAACGTGACAAAGTAATGATTAGTTTGATGCAGTGTAAAAAACTTGATGCAGTCAAAGGTTCGGACACACCGTTACGGACAAATTGCGGATGCGACTGCGGACATGGACCTCCATAAAAATAGTTATTGTATTATCTGTCATCGTCCGGTGTCCGCAAAGGGTTGCAGATGTGTCCGTACAATTTTGACTGACCATGTAAAGGGTCTACTGTTACTCTCCGCAAAAAGACATCACTTGTTACTCGTAAAGGGTACCCACCCTTTTTACTACTATTTTTTTTTATCAACCGCGCCCATCACAAACCCTTGAACCAAAGCCATACTCACATCACCATTGGAACCGGCCCCATGGTCCACTATCAGCACCTCCTTGCTCTGGTGGAACACTAGCCCCACGACCTGCGCGTCCTCAGCCGCGTAGGGCGCCTCCTCGCGCTTCGACATCTTGTTGAGCCCCAGGCCTCCGCCCGTAACGTTCAGCTCAACGACCTGGTTCGCTTGGCCTGGAAG
Organism: Xestia xanthographa; assembly: GCA_905147715.2. Lineage (NCBI taxonomy): Eukaryota > Metazoa > Arthropoda > Insecta > Lepidoptera > Noctuidae > Xestia > Xestia xanthographa. Next base: position 1,454,336 of record LR990664.1, read on the forward strand.
AGAAGGTACGTTTTGTTGGGAAGGTTGCTCCACTGAAAGGAAAATGTGAAGGAGTTTTTAGATTTGTAGTGGAAGATGAAACTTAGTTTTGATAGATAAGTATACTGTTTTGTGTGTACATAAATAAATACATAGTAGGTACCCGTTTTCAAGAACACAAGAGTCTAAACGACAAAAATAGAACCACTCAGTTGAATTTTCTACGCTCGGTTGAGCGCCGTAAGTTGAGAATTCAACAGCGTACTTTTAGGCGTTCATTTACTGTCGCTAATGTTTGTGAAAACGGGCATAGACACGAGACTTAGAAATGAAGGGGTGGTCAAATGAATCAGTGTTATAGTAAGGTGTTAGGTATTTCAGATGTAAACTTGAAATTGTTAGTAAGTACGGCCGAATTTTCAAACTAACAATTTTAAAGTGCTTGTCATGCCTGTCGCAATCGCACTCCTCACCCTCACAAGGTATATTGTAGAGACATAAAGCTAGAACTTATGATTATATTAGAAGAAGTTGGAAAGTGGCGCCTGTAACAGAAAAATTAAAAGGAAGTCGTTTTGTCTTGGTATGGATATGTAATGAAGAGGGATGAAACGCATGTGACTAAAAGTGTGATGGACATGAATGTTGATGGATGGAGAGGAAAAGGAAGGGCAAAGAAAAGATGGATGAATTGTGTGAGGAATGATATGAAAGAGGAAGGAGTAAATGATGCCGTGACGTCTGACAAGGAAGAATGGTGGAAGAAAACGTGTTACGCCGACCGCCGATAGAATCAAGAGCAGGAAGATGATGATAAAGCTAGAACTTCTGTCGTCTGAGATTTGGGGTATAAGATCAAAATGTTGGTATAATAAGCATTAGGGTTAAAATCTTAGTCGCAACTTTGTCATTACATAATAATAAGACCAACATTTCGGACAGTCACCAAATTGAACAAAAACTAGACAGTCATCTTTACAAGTTATTGGTAAACGTCCAGGAAATGAGTGTTCAAATTCATGTCTGATATTCCGGTAGGCATGGAAATCGTGTTAATCTTTGCATAGCATTATTACACTGGTGTTTTTATTGCCATGTGTAGAAATGTGCCGTGGTCACGTGGAATGAGGTAGAAAACAAACGGAATGCTTTCTTTGTGAGTCCGAGGGAGAGAGTGCTACACTAGAATGGACATGCTTTATGTATTTGTTGGACGTTATGGTATCTTTTGGCTTGATCAGCTGTACATTCGACCCTGAAAGCAGTCGCTTCTCCCCTGTCTTATCTTATATCTCTTTATTTAAGTATATTACGAAAAATCCAAGGAAGAAGCAACTAACTGTCCTAACTGAATATTTATGGAAAGCTATTTCAGGTAAAGGTACTGTTTTCTTCAATTTGGCTACAGAACTGTAAAAATGGACAATTTTCCAAGAAGAGTCCTGAAGTAATGTTCTGTCTTATTCATTAATTTCTATGTGAATCCTTTGCAAACATAATGAATGGTTCTGACTTGAATCTACTTAAAAGAATCACATTGATTTTACGTAAGGATCCATGAAACATTCTTCATATTATAAAACACAAATATTTTGCAAAAAAATATCTTAAAATAAGCAATATTTCCTGCAACATCTCAATAATCGTCGATGCAGTAACAAAAACTCAGTTGATTGGAGTCCATCAAACAATGGTGCGACAGCCTTGACTGAACAATTTTCTACAAACAAGCGTCAGTCAATAGGTATAGGTACTACGCAACTATGTCATTATGAGTTAATTATTGCTGCAGACATGTGAGAGAGGAAGACCAAGGAAACGATGGATGGGTGGATGATTGTGTGAGGAATTATATAATAGAAAAAGGAGTAAATGAAAACGTGGCGGTTGACAGGGGAGAAAGGAAGAAAAAAACGTCTTGCGTCAATGCCAAGTAACATAGGAAAAGGGTAGGAAGATGATATTGCTGTAGAGGCAGAGGTGTAAGCCAATCCCTGCAAGCTGGGGTGAAAAGGTAGGCTAGTTAGTGAGGGTAGTTTGATAACTTTAAAAAAGAAGGTTCTGTATTTGATATGGTTCATTGTTTGTTTGAAACGGTGAAGGAAAACATCGTGAGGAAACCGACATGTCCTAGAACCAAAAATTCGAAGACATGTGACATCTACCAATTCGCACTGGGCCCGCGTGATGGATTATAGCCCATGCTCTCTCATAGAGAGGAAAGCCTGTGTCCGAGGAGTGGGAACATTAATAGGCTGATGATTATTGTTTGTTTGGATGTCACAGTCATAGTGTAATATCGTGTTTATGGTATTCCTTCATTTATTCCTTTCTCGTGTTTTACTTGCGTTTAGTAAGATGCTGTATAATTTCAGTTTCTTCCTTCTTTTTAACCATAGACGAAAAATGTAGCTTTTATAAACACACATCATCTAATGTAATGTTAATTAAGCTACTTTTAATAATAATATAATAACTATACCTATAATAACATTTTTCTCTCTGACTAACTTCAAGCATCAACAACACTTCTCGACATGCATACAAAACGTTTATTTTACATTGTAATAAAATAATATTTAAATACGCCATCAATAACGCGCTTAAGTACCTACCTATCTACTTAATAAGGTAAAACTAATGATCATTACTGTATCTCTCAGTGACAAACTGACAACTCTATTCACTGTTGAATACTGAGGTGACTAACTACGTTGAAACTATTCTCCGTTTGCCATCTTTGTTATTAAAAATGCCATTAATAATGGATATTGAAGAAGGCTTCATTCAACGACTAAGTGTGATTAAGGGCCTTCATAAAAACGTGTGCGATTAGTTCATGACCAACTGAGGATATACATAGGTAGAACAACATGTGCTTCTGAATTCAAGTCTCAGACCAATCATTAGGAGTCTGTCAACAATTATCGGCGGTGCTGGTCGGTTATGGTTGGTTGGTGAGAGGAGCTCTTGGCTAAATAATAACAGCCGCTCGGGTCGATCTTTAGGTTAAGCCGTGCTTGCCTAGGTTGGTCTGTGGATGGGTGACCACTCATTACCAAGTTTCCTCTGTGCCTCGGAAAGCACGCTAAGCAGTTGGTCCCGAATGTCATTTGTGATCTTTGACAGTCGTTACAGGTAGTCAGTGGCCCAAAAAGTCTGACAACCAGTCTTACCAAGGGGTATCGTATTACCCAGTACTAACTGGGTTGTGGAGGTCAGATAGGCAGTCGCTCCATGTAAAATACTGGTATTCAGCTGCATCCGGTTAGACTGGAAGCCGACCCCAATAAAACTTGGAAAAGGCTAGGCAGATGATGATGATGATATTGATGATGTTGTTCGGTTATGGAACGGTCTAGTCTCGTATTTTTTTATACAAAGAATACTTTTTTGCCTGACACGTTCCTAGCACGGTCATGGTAAGATACAGTGTAATGGGCATACAGCTTAAAACATATTGATTTCATCACCGTCATGAACAATTCCTGCAACCTTGAACACTGGACCTTTGACCCACTGTCTCAAGAGATGAGTAACTAAACGAAACTACAGTTTATGACGAAAATCATCGTCGGAACAATAGTGCGCTGTTTATGGCTGGACCTTGCATTGTGCATCTGTTTCGTAAGGCCGTGCTGGCACGCAATACGATAACTAGGGATGGGCGTTAGGCGTAGGCCGAATATTCAGCTTGGGTTTTTGAATTGGTCTCATTTTTTTGATTTTTATTAAATTGTGCTTGCGGTTGATGGCAGTAGGCTTGTCCCATTACATGGGACTTAAACATAGCTGTCGATATTATGCCTCTTCAGGGAAATAAACAACAACATAAAAAAGGTATGGGTGACATGGGTGTATGAAAGGTATAATAATGGTGTTTTGAATTGGAATATACAACTAATGATGTCATCGTTGTTTTGTCCTTATCCGAATTTATTTGGGGTCTGCGCAACATGTCTTCTTCGTTCATACCTACTACTCTATTTTATTTATTTTTATTTTATTTATTTAAGTTTCCCTGTATAACTGAGATATATGTATAATAAATCAAAATCAATGCATTTATTTCAAGTAGGCCGGTTACAGGCACTTTTGAATTGTCGAAACAATACATGCGAACGGACTAATGCATGATATTTCCAATTATCCACGATTAAAGTAGGGAAAAAGAATGGTTGCTAAAGTCTAGGTGGAAATTACAGGTTGTAAAAGTAAAGATTAGCTAAACTGTAACGATACTTTAACTCTTATAAATAACTTTATTTTGATTCGGCCAAAACCAAATTGCCGAGTACCGAATATTCGGCCCGTCTCTAGCCTAGCACATTAACTTGTATTCCAAAGAAGTAATTTTGTAACAATCGCAATATTACTAGAATTTACATAAATTACAATATTATTCTGTTGTGCAAATTTCATAAACTTGTGATCTATCGTCAGATAAAACATTGACTAATAATTATTTTTTTGATGAAACATGAGTTCTGCTTATTCGCCTTCTTAAGTCGTCACGTGCATTTATTTTAAATAATTAGATATTGTGCTATAGGTGATTAATATCATCCGGTAGAGGTTTAGCCATTTAATAATTTAATCATTTGTATCAAAAATGTAATAATGTATTAATGTGTAATGTAATTTGCATGCCCAATGGGCGGGACATAGCTGATCACAATCTAATTATTGTAAGACCTGTGTTATGTACCTACCTATGATCCACAATAAAAATATTGATTGATTGACATCATCGCGAAAAAAGTGAACAAACTAGAAGAACAAAGAAAGCAGTAAGATCTTCTTACATATTGATGTCTCAAATTTTATCCGACCTGCACCTACGTAGCCAGCTCTGTCATTTGCCTCATGCCTATATCATTTAATAAAATCTTTATTTGGGTATTGGTTTTAAACCAGAGCTAGGTACAGTCGGGGTCTTTTCCGCCTGACCGTTTTAATTTTTTTTCGCTTAAAACATGCGGAGGCGCCGAGCCACGCCCCCTTAAAGTTTGGACCTATTAGGAAAGCCTCAACTTTGGCGCGCAAAAAAACAATAACTCTCGTTTGGCGTGCGTCGTCAGCGCGCTCGGCCGATTCGGTATCTTTTCATTCATTTTGTTGCGAGTGCAAGCAAAAATAAGCTTAGTGGTGGTCAGGCGGGAGTGTCCTCGATATACGTATAAATTGAACAAAGCACGTACTTAGCAGCCGAAGCCACAGCCTCCTATAACACAGGTCTCAACTAGCTCGAGAGTCAGGGTTTCACATTAAATGTCTAAAATTTTACTTTTTATTTTTTATAACCTGCTCAGCTAGCCACTAGTCCGAATATTATGTAATATTTCGATCATTGAACCCCCAAATCATGCCTAAAACATAAACAGGCGATTTAAACACGCATTACTATTTTACGACCAAGCTATTATAATAATATACTTCGCAATGAAAACGATTTTACTTTAAATTGGTCAGCAGCCGGTTGAAAGTAAGTTCAATGTGTGAACACTGATTTATTTAATATACATGGTATAAGGAGACATCAACGCGCAAACCACTACCACAAATGCAGCCCATGGCTCTAGACCAATGAAAATATAATTGTTCATCAGCTACTTAAAAAAAAATCCGCTGTGTAGTATAATTCATCCGCTGCAGGTGTAAAGGACAAAATGTTCATATAATTTGTCCTTCACCGGATGAATTGCAAGCCGAGATGCGAGAAAGTTGCAGATTCATCTAGAATTGTCTTCAATGGAGTATTGTTATTCCTTAGAGTGATCATTATTGTTTTATACACGACAGTGTTGTTATATTTGCTACAAACTACATGCTGAGACGACACGTGTCTTGCGACAGCGACTGAGCATAAAAAAAATTGTATTGTCATCGGTCCTTGATAAGTGTGCTAAGTTTCAATTCAACCCGACGTTTTCAAAAGTGGGTGAAAATCACTTTTAAAGAATCCATAACATAAGGACGTAAATACATACCGAGCTAATAAAAGCGTGTTAAAAAGAAGTTGTTTAGTTACTGCGATACGACTTTTGGTGCGACATGGACAGTACTCGCGCGATGGAAACAAATGATACACGCACGTGTCCTTTGACGCAAGTTGCGGCGCTTCTTGAGGGCGTGAATGGTGTCTAAGACCCGCGCGACTAACATCTGGGTGGTGATGTGGAGTGATTACTGTGATGATAGCTATTAGAGATGCTTTGATAAACCAGCCATGCTTGTTGTGGGCATTCTAGGCACCTTGGTGAATGGCTATGAACACTTGATACCTGTAATATAAGCGATCTACATCCCAAATATTCTAATACTAAGCAACGCTATAAATCATTAAGAAATGAAACGCGATAATGGGCAACACGTGCGATGTAATCCTACACATGGAATTTACTGTACTATAACAATTTAAGTACCCGATAATTTTAATGGTCGAATACGCAACCGATTGCCTACATACGGCCTATATCCACCGGTTGACCGATTATGAAATTCGTCTAGCTTGTACTTGAAAAGTTTCGTCGACAGATCCTGTGGAATATAGAATAGAAAAGCATATTAGCCTGCAGTAGAGGATATTATACTGAAATTCTAAGACTTGGAAAACATTAGGAAAGATGAGTGATTCATCAAAGAATTAACCAGTGAAACTTTGTACGTGGGTGAGGATTTAGTAAAATAAAGCATAAGACTGTGTTTATGAATGCACAAGCAACCAGGGTGATACATCAGACAGTTGTGATTGGTCGAACAATAAACATAAACAATCATAAGATTTTTGTCGGTGGAGCAGACCAATCCTAGAGCCGAGACCGCTTATCGGCAAGCGTAATGTGGGGCGCCAATAGTTTGGTGGACTAGTAGGTCTTCAAAAAATGGCTGGGTCTCTCGGGATGCGGAAGGCGTAGGAAAAGGTAAGTTTGGATGCAGTTTGGGAGAGGTTAAATGTCCAGCACTGGATTGTAGGCCGAGATCATTGCATCCAAATATTTTGGTTGAATCAACGTTTGTTTCCAAACATTTTTGTTTGGCAAGGCTATAGGTAAAACTGGTCAAGATTACAAACACTGAAAACCTTTTATAAAGCCAATAGCGGACGTCACGCGGTTTCACCCGCGTAGCTCCCCTTCCCGTGGGAGTACGGGAATAAAATATAGCCTATGTTACTCAAGGTGAATGTAGCTTTCTAATGGTGAAAGAATTTTTGAAATCGGTTCATCACTTCCGGAGATTATCCCCTACATACAAACTTACAAACAACAAATTTTATCTCTTTATAATATTAGTATAGAAGATAATACTACTAAGATAAGCGGCTGAATGGTCAGTCTAAATTTTGGAAAGCTATAACAAGTTGTCTATTCTGAAAGGTAACATTCCCACTATACAACGTAAATAATTTACCTATATTAGAAGTAGTCGTGTGAACATTTTTATGTCATTACTATGATTGTTTCATTTACTCGTTTATGTGTAACGGAAATCCATTCATTTGTGATTTATTCGTGAGACCTGAAACCTAGCTTTTGTTTATGTGATAGAAAAATGTTTGGGATTAAAGAGAATGGAGAAAGTGGCAGAAAATCCTTAAACTTCTTCAACAAAGATATTATACCAGCATTTCTTCTCAGGGATTAGTCAACTAGGAAATGTCGGCGGCAGAAAAAAATATTTACCAAAAAAATTGACGTGTGAAAGTGATTGAAGACCTTACGGCCTTAAAAGTCGTCTTGTCTCTACAATACACCTTAAAGCGACAGAGCTAGCATGAGACTTAAAGCTATCAAAGATGCGTTTGAAAATTCGGCCGTTATAAATAATAGAAACAGTGAAGGTAGTTTGAAGTCTTACCTTGCTTCCTAGACAGTTTGAGGAAGACATCTTCGAGTGATATGCAGCTGTACATCTGCAGTAGGGCTTGAGGAGACTCTTCAGCTAAGAGGCGACCGCTTCTCATAAGACCGATCTGGAAGAGAACGCACATAAATTAGAATTTTCCAGGGTCTTTCTACAGGATACTTTAGGTCCTGGAGCAGAGAATTTTGTGGTGGGAGTTTGGCAGTAGAATATAGTAGAATATATATAGAAAGCATACACTACAGGCTTCTTCTTAGCGAGATCAAAAATCAAAATCAAAATATTTTATTTCACATATGCCTAGGGGCACTTATAAAACGACGAAAAAAGTGCATGGTTCGCGTTGCTCGTTTCCATGGAGAAGAACCCAACTCCATTAGGTAGGTACACTACAATATTATTTTCACGAGTCACGGGCAATCTCTAATGAGTCGGTCCAGGACTTATAGCTACCACGTGTTTGGGGCTAAAACTAACATCCTTAAAGTCCTGTAGTGTGCAGGATTCAGAGCATGCATGAAACAACATCATCAGTGCCCCATTGTTTGTGGAACATTTGCCCTAGAAGCTAGAAATGTCTATATATCGCCAACTGAGTAGGTTGTTTGTATGTTCTTCTTCAACCTTTGCCCCCCCAATGCTGATTGTGGTTGTCTTCCAAATCTCTCCACTTTTGGCGACTTGTGTCTGTCCACTTTGCGACCAGTTTCTTTGAAAAGGTACGAGAAGGTTTAATTTCATCAGAATATGTAAGTTAGGCATTAATCATTACTAAACTCATTGGCATAATATAATTATAATGACTTGCCCAGTCTGTCCGTAGCAAATCAGATAATGATGTCAAATTTTTCTCATAGTTTTTGCTAATAACGCCGAAAATGGGAAATAAGATTATGTACCTATGGTTTTTGTTTAGGCGTTCATTAGTGACTTGTGGTCAATTAGTTGGTACTATGAACTTGCCGCGTGGTTTCGGCTGACTGAACTTACTATGGAGTTTCACAAAAGAGACATTCAGAGCTTTTAATGAGCTTTTACTTTTTAGGTGGCACTTACAAAAAAGGTTCGTTGCAAACAGAAAAAAGTACTGCTTAAAGTACTGCGAAAGTCCACTGGTAGCGATAACCACTTCACATCGTGTGCCGACGGCCGACGGCTTATTTGTCATACAATTACATAAAAAAACCTAGAACGACTAGGTGTGACTATGACTGATCGATTTTTTACCAAATAATCGCAGCATTGAGATGACAGCACACTGGGAGAAGTGGAAAGCTATAGGGAAGTCTTCTACCCTGTAGTGGAACAACACAGGTTGACAGAAAAAAAATCAGCATATGGTGAAGAAGTTGCGCAAAAATTTCGCTGATTTCTATTAGTTCATATTTTATGCGTTTCTACACCGGCGCCGTCGTATAATAAACTTATCAAAATGATGCGTACGATATGCTAATGGCACTTCGTCTAACGAGGAAGCTGGTGGACCTCGATTAGTCAGTTTTTTGATACAAAAACACGTATCTTCAAGGAAATAGCATTCCGGAAACATTAGTGGAGGTAATATGGTTGTGAAATATGATAAAATAAAACATAAAGAGTGGTATTAAGCTGCGATTTTGCACTATAAAACGAGTTTGTGGTTTGTTTGGGCTCAATTAGATTATTTCTCGACATTGACAAAAAGATAGTTCCTATGAAAATTGTAGCTTAGAAAGATACTTTTCATTTTCAAGGGGTCTACTGAATTGTTTAACACACATAAAGAAGCCTGGGATTGCTGTCTGCATTGCTGCGTTTCGTTACCGGGTCTTAAGAGCAGAAACAGCACCCCTAGCCAAGTTACAAACGTTTCGTATCGATTCTCTTTCTACAATCGTAAACGCCTCGACGTAAGCGATTGTAGAAAGCGCTAAATTGGTAGCCAAGTTGACATGACTGAGTCGATCGCTCGTTCTCTAATGTCTGTAGAAAAAACCGACACTTTAGTCTATCGTAGCGTCCCTACCAAAGAGTTTAGCGATCAACATTGTGGAAACGACAAAATTCTATTCTATCATTTTGAACGATGTAAACTTGTGTACGAATTTTCTATTCGTTTGTGTTGATCTCGTGATTTAACGTTGAGATGATGTCATTCCCATTCATTTTAATAGTTTTCTACTAGCGTTAACGATTGTAGATTGTCAACTTGGCTAGGGGTGCTGGAATGGTAGTACATAGCAGGTACGGCTCTATGTACACTTTTATGCAGAGTAGTAGTACTATAAAAGCTGGCTCGTGAAATGCTCAAACACAATATGGCAGTAAATAATACTTTATGTATGGTTATTTTACTACATATATATATAAATGTGTACATTGACATTCAAAAACGGCAGCCATCATTGACAAGGGACCTTCAACAGATATTAGAAACACGTTTTCAAAATTTGCAACTTTTTGTTATTTTGACATCAACTTTAACTTAACATTGAGTTTCAAGTTTTTGTGTAAATACAATAATTTATTATTGTACTTGTGCGACAAAGTAAATAAGGAGCTGTATCATAAATTCGTGCGAGAACAAGTTTTAAATATTCGAAGCATTTATTTTTTGATGAAAACTATGGAAATTCGAATGTATTTGTGCCGATTTAACATTCTTTGTTTTATTTTACCCACTATGCAAATAACTAAAACTGGAATATTTTAAAAGTTTGATTAGATTTTTTTGTTTTTAAGAAACCCAGAAAACCGGAAATCCCATCGCTTACCCGACGATCACATATTCGCTCGACCGACCCTTTTGTAGAGGACACAAGTTTAATCACTTTTTAAAAATGCTACCGTCATTTTTGATAGTTTGATACTGTTCCCCGCCATCCTTCCTAACATCCCAACATCCCTTTGACGACATCCGTCAAAAGCCAATAACCATAATGAATGGAGTAGACTTTTGTATGGCGGTAAAACTCGAAACTTAGTCTATAGTTACTGAGTTCCGAGCTTTAGCATAATCGATATTTCGTTTGTTACGTTAATGACTCTTATATAAAGCCTCCGGATCATAATAGTGGCCGCTGAAAAATTAAAAGTCACCAATTTTGTTCATTGTCTTTTCTAAATTCTAATTCTCTGTTCACCACATCCACATCTAAAGAGGGTGAATTTTGTTTGTTTCATTATCTTTTGTACCACCTACTTCTGAAAGTAAAGTTAACTTTTCTTAAAAAAAAACACAAGTTTTACAAAATACTCACACAATGCGCCTGCCGGGCCTCTTCGATATAATGCGTAGTGATGATGACAGTCTTGTCTCCCGAGCTGGTGATGCGCACCAGGTGGGTCCAGATGGACTGGCGCAGCAGTGGGTCCACGCCCACGGTAGGCTCGTCCAGGATGAGGAGCTCGGGGTCGTGCATGAGCGCCACGGCGAAGGAAACTCGCCGCTGTTGACCACCACTGTGGAAGAGAGGAAGGCTCATTTTAGATTGAGCATGATTTTGGTTGTAAAAGGGCCATTTTTTTGTAAGCAAAATTTTAAACTACAAGTCGTTGGTTAGATTAATCTACACTAATATTATAAAGAGGAAAGATTTGTATTTTTGAGTGTGTGTATGTTTGTAATGAATAAACCCAAAAACTTCTGCGCCGATTTCAAAAATTCTTTCACTATTAGAAAGCTACATTCACCCTGAGTAACATAGGCTATATGTTATCTCCGTACTCCCACGGGAACGGGAACTACGCGGGTGAAATCGCGTGTCATCCGCTAGTTTAGGATATATTGGACCGTTTAACATTTTGGCAAACGGATAATCATCAAATATTTGAAGAGCCTTTAGAATTCGCTCTGCCAAAAGTTTGTTTTAGCGCTATATTTTTTTATAGCTTGAGCGTTAGTCTAAGCTAGGTTGTTTAAATATTTTTGAAGTTTACCTCTACAGTGCAGTGAACCCTATTCTATGGATGAAGGTTAATTTTTTGTGTTTGCATTTTAACTTAGTATTTGTTTGTTACTTTACTTAGGATAAAAACTTAAGGTGATTACAGGAGCTAAACGCGAGTTTTATAATGCAAAAAAAGCATATGATTCACTGCAATAAACAAAACCAGAAAAATATATGATATTCTTCAGGATATATGCTAGTTCCATAGTGTTTTTAAAACATAATACAACAAACTTTATTCGATCAAAATAAATCACGAACTTATCTCTAAAAATTTCTTTTAAAGAGTAAAAACCATACTAAAATACATGCGATCATTCTGATTTTTGCCAAATAATTCTACAAGCAACATACTAGTACCATAGTGTTTTACTTTTTTAGTCCAATCAATAGTTTTTTTGTAAATCGCAAAAAACCACTGATTTCGCTCTATTTTGCCGCAGTGACTGACCACTTTGTAGTGCAAGCTGATTAGAACTTTATTCTAACAGTATTTCAAATGAAGTTTGAACCACCACAAATAGAGTTGCTAATTTAGCTCATGTAATCGCCTTAAGTGCATCAGATATTCGTTTAGCTAATCGATGCGAATAATTCAACTGAAAAAATATAATCCTGCTTTATCCTAGGTAATATTAAAAATTTTCCTAGGATAAAGCACGATAACTGTAAAACATGTGGCTACATAAACACGTAAGATTATTACACAATCAATATTTCTAACGTAGTGTCTTACAGCCTCGGTGTATCTTATTGTTGCCAGTTTTATCTCGATTAATAAAATCGATTTAATTTATCATCTTTCAAACAACATCTAAAATAAATTTGTCAACACATTGTAAGCAAAATCACGTACTATACTGAAGTCTTTTTCCGAAGTAGACAGATAACTGCAAAACTCTCCTTGGATTTAGATATTTATCTTTTAAAGTCCTGAGGCCCTTAAAAGGCTACTTTAGCAGAATCATAAAAGGATAATAATATGAATTACGTTACCCATTCGTAAAATGTCTTAAGAATCTTAAGTGAAGGAGTACACCTACCTAATACCTTGTGTCTTCCATTAACTAACAATGCTTTGTGTATATCTTTTGTTGGAGATCCTTAAATAAATAAATACATAAATGACGCAGACGCAGTTATGTAACATTATTAACACATTGTGACCATTTTACGAATTGTATATATATCACCCGAATCAATAACGAAAGTCTCAAAGCCAGTCAATAACACTAACGGCAACGCATGGATACCTTTGAAGCAAGATCAATAGCAATTTGAACCTGTCCCAGAAGACAATAAACAGTAATTATCGTGTGCCGTTCGCACTAGTGTTGCCGAAAATCGGTCTTGGTCTTTCAGTCTTGGTCTTGTTCTTGCATTTTTGCAAGACCGACTTATTGTAGCAAGACCAAGACCAGGTGTATTGACGCAAGACCAAGACTGGCTAAGGTCTCGTCTTGGTGTTGCATTTGGGCAACACTAGTTCGAACATGTAATCCAAGTCATCATGACACCACAGCATCGTGCTCCTAAACCGTCAAGTCATATGAAATTTCACCTTTCAAAAAATTGCCTTATAAGAGTTACAAGCCATTGTGAGCGTTCGAATGGCGAAAGTCGATTGGTTGCGTCATAGTATCATGACTATAGTTATGAACATTAAGGTGATTTGTGAGATTTAGATAACAAAGCTTAAACTAAAACTGATCACTTTGTTGTTCTTGGATTAGCTTCACGCCTGATTTTTTACTGATAAGTTATGTGGACTACATGTTTGGGTCGTCCGGATTCGTCACAGCAGCCGGCAAAGTATAGCGTAGCGTGTAACAGAAGGGTGTGCTTATACGATTCATATCATCTAGGGAGCTTAAATGGCCGCTTTAGCAGAATCATACATAAATATGATCATATCTACTTCTACACTAATATTATAAAGAGGAAAGATTTGTATTTTTGTGTGTGTGTATGTTTGTAATGAATAAACTCAAAAACTACTGCGCCGATTTTAAAAAATTCTTTCACCATTAGAAAATCGGCCAAACAACACAAAAGTTATAACCATTTATATTTTTGTTTCTATCTCTTTCTACATAAACGAAATTTAGTATGGATTTTGTACGTCGATGTAGCAAATGACGTCATTCGCTGTATCGGATCTCTCTGTCTAATCAGCAGTTTTAATGCTTATAACTTAGTATTTTTTCATAGATATTAAAAAAATAATTTCACTATGCTATTTCTGATGTTAATACGCTTTGTTTAGAGTGATAAAAAAAAATCATGCATATACCCTATTCGTAAATTGTTCTAATATACTCATGTTACAACAGGCGAGTGAGCGTACGTATGTTAAATACAAATCTAAGATCCGAGCTGCAACTTATATAAAGTACTAGCTGACCCACGCAACTTCGTCTGCGTCACATAAAAGAGAAACTGCTCCGCTCCTTTTGGTCGCAGCGTGATGTTATATAGCCTTCCTCGATAAATGGACTACCCAACACTGAAAGAATCATTCAAATCGGACCAGTAGTTCCAGAGATTAGCGCGTTCAAACAAACAAACTCTTCAGCTTTATAATATTAATAGTATAGATTGGGGTTGAACCCAAAACCCTGCTCTACAGTTGTACTTGCGACCGCAAGACCAACAAGGAGATGGATAAATTGCGATATCACAAGTCTTTGAACGAGTAACTCATAAATAAATAAATAGAGTTTTAGGCCATGACGTGGTAATTACTGTTTTGTTACAAAATTTCTTGAAGGTATCTTTTGTTGAGTAAGAGGACAATAAATTCAGTCAATGTCAGTCTTGTGTAAGGCGCGTTTTTTTTAACGTTTTGATAGCATTGAGCGTTTCTAAGAAGCTACAAGTGATACATAGCTATCTTACTTAATATTATAAAATCTAGCGTCTCAATGGTGGTACACACAATCTCCGAAACTACTCAACTGATTTCAATGAAATTTTGTGAATGTGCAGCTTGAAATATAGGGTGCCTAGTATTTCTATACTGAGAGCTCGTGGCTAAAATATAATAACAGCCGCTTGGGTCAATCTTTAGGCTAAGCCGTGCTTGCCTAGGTTGGTCTGTGGATGGGTGACCACCCATTACATACCGAGTTTCCTCCGTGCCTCGGAAAGCAAGTTAAGCAGTTGGTCCCGGCTGTCATTTGTAGATCTTTGACAGTCGTTACAGGTAGTTAGTGGTCCAAAAAGTCTTACAACCAGTCTTACAACGGGGTATCGTATTACCCAGTACTAACTGGGTTGTGGAGTTCAGATAGGTAGTCGCTCCATGTAAAATACTGATATACAGCTGCATCCGGTTAGACTGGAAGCCGACCCCAACATAGTTGGGAAAAGACTAGGCAGATGATGAGCACATCTAGAAGATAGCGGGACGAACAGAACAAGACCACCGGCCAGTGGTCTACATTGGCCCTGGATCGAAACAACTGGAAACATTGGGGAGAGACCTTTGCCCAGCAATGGGATGACGTAGGCCAACAGTATCAGTATCAAAATAGTACACTTTAGCTAAACGTTCGAGGTCATCTTCATTGGGTTATTCTATCTGGAATCTCAGTGAACTGCTTGGAGGTTTGCGGTTTCATCCGACTCATTGATATTGATCTCAAAATTGATCAAAGCTCCCTATGAAGAGCTTGTTGAACCTTCAACACATTTTTTACTGTCTATTGATACTAAAACTATCGGACATGAGATATTGCGGCTATAAACACATGACAATAGGACGTTATACGGTAATTTCGAACAAAAAAAAACTAACTACCGTTAATAATAAACCGTTTTGTTAACATATGCTCTTTAGATCCGTATTCAGTATTATGGACGTCTTTACTTTAACTGGTGTAAAAGGAGTGATCGTTTTAAAATAATTTAAGATGTTAGATGGCCATGTCAGATTATGTCAGATCCATAGGATGATTGTGGGGATAGCGAAATGAAACCCAATTTGAAGTGTTTCTGTTCGTACCTAATGATTTTTAGCTAAGGGGACTAAAGGAGCTAAACGAGAGTTTTATAATGCAAAAAAGCATGATTCCCTGCAATAAACAAAACCACAAAAATATATGATATTCTTCAGGATCTAAGCTAGTACGATAGTGTTTTGGAAAACATAATACAACTAATTTTAATCGTTAGAAAAAAATCACGAACTTAGCTCTAAAAATTTCTTTTAACGAGTAAAAACCATACTAAAATACATGCGATCATTCTAATATTTTGGCAAATATATTCTACAAGCAACATATTAGCATGATAGTGTTTTATTTTTTTAGTCCAATCAATAGATTTTTTGTAAAATGCAAAAAACCACTCATTTCGCACTATTCGGCCCGCAGTGACTGACGTAACAACCACTTTGTAGTGCAAGCTGATTAGAACTTTATTCTTACAATATTTCAAATGAAGTTTCAACGACTACAAATATAGTTGCTAATTTAGTTCCAGTAGTCGCCTTAAATGTACTTTTAAAACCTATTTTAATCAAATTAGTCTCAGAAATAAAACGATAACTGCAGAATTATGAAAGATTTGTCACCTAAAAACATTTACATAACTTAAGAGCCCGTATAGGATGAAAGGGACTATGAGGCTAAAACTATTACCAGGTATTCATCACATCTTTCTAAACTGACCCATAGTCATGCAGGTGAAGAAAAAACCCCAAAAAAAACCAAGGACAATTCTACAGCAAATTAAGTTCTTTAGAGCTCAATTTCAAGCTATAACTAAAGCCAGCAGGTTACTCAATACTTCCCACGTAATCGGCGCTAACGTTCGAAAGTCGAGATGACGAAATTAAGTTCAACACGGATCTAGCCTGAACTTAACTCGCACTTAGCATTTATACGTGAATACTTAATACGACTGTCTCGTTGCTCTAGTGCAGTGTTTTTCAACCTTTTTCATGACACGACCCCCATAGTATGAAAATATATTTGCATAATTAGGATTCGGTTATATAAATCATGCATTAACACATATTTTTTTAATTGGACTTCGATTTAATTCTCAATGTAGCAAAAACGGATCCACGTTGGGGGAGAAATTAGTTAATGACAAACAAGTGAAACCTCAATAGGATAATAATAATAATTCTATTATTTTCTCTTATCAACATAAACAGTACAAAGTCAATTTTCACTTCAAAGAGACTGGTGTCTGTTTTAGGTGAAACCTGTATTACAGATCACCGGATGGATGAGTAATAGGTTTTTATTTTGTTAATTTGTATGAACATACAAATGTTTATATCTTTTAGTTATCATTTTCTTATTAAATCTATCTTTCTAGGCTTTATTGGATTGTTATTGAGGTAGTTTTCGCGACCTCTTGCGACCCACCTATAGAGGCTTTACGACCCCCCAGGGGGTCGCGACCCATAGGTTGACGAACACTGCTCTAGTGGTTGCAAGCGCGACTGCTTACCATGAGGTTCTGGATTCGATTTCTAAGTCGTGCTTAGTGTTATTGAGTTTTTCCTTCAGGAGTTTCTCAGTAGTAGCGTAGTCTCTTTCAAAGAATCGGTTTCCAGTCTAACCGAATGCAGCAGAACTCCAGTATTTTTCTTGGAGCGACTGCCTATATGACTAACAACCAAATGACTGGGTACCCTTTGGTAAGATTGGTTGTCAGACTGATATGTAATACGTGAAGTTTCGCTTTTTAACCTTCCTTGTTTTAGGGCGATACTATAGATTAGATATCATTTTGTTTTAAAAAAGCAAACAAGAAGTAATGATAAACTTTGCGTAAGGTATTCAGGTTAAAGTGCAACGACCCGTCTAGATTTTGCTTAGCAAACAGGATATCCTTTACTTAAAAGTGTTGAAAAAGTTATACAGACCAATCTGTAGCGTTTCAAGGAACTTAAATACCGACAAAGTTTAGATGTATAATCGAAAGTACAGTGTGTATATGTTATAGGAAATGGGCGTGAAGAAAAACTGCAGCGGTTTGAATTTAAATATAAGTTAACTTGTTTATTTTACAAATTTAAAAGACTCACAAGGAAGGTTATAATATCTGCCTCCTTTATAGATAGAAGTAAGATTGACTAAAGGCAACCAACGCTTTTTAGAACATTCGTTTAGTGACAGTACTCATAGTGTTGCCAGTATAAAGAAGATTAAAGATTAATTTTCGCTTTATTAAAATCGACTAAATACCAACATATGTATCCGTATATCTGCTTGGCGAAAAACTGCTGCTGTAAATTTCCAGAGTGCAATAATGCAATTACTTTCATAGCGCTTGAGGAAAATGTCGTGGAGAAAGTTTTGAGTATGAATGTTAATGGCTATAGTAGAGGAAGACCAGAGAAACGAGGGATAGACTGTGTGAAGAATGATATGCCAAGGAAGGAGATGTCTGATGAGATGACCAGTAATAGAGAAGTATGGAAGAAGAAGACACGCTGGTCCTACCCCAAATAAATTGGTATAAGGGCAAGAGACTGACAAATTGCTTTCAAAGCGGTCCATCCAGGTTATGTAATATTCAGCTATACATCAACAAGTTAACAATTAAAAAAATACACCTAGAATTGCTCTGTTATGCATAAAAACTGGTAACAAAAACCCACTGCAATTACCTTCACCGATTGCCTACAAAATTATGTCAGTTTTCAATAACCTACACGGCATAAGTTCTTTGTCACGGCTGCCACGCGTGTCACGCGCGTTTGGGCACAATTGCCGTGACAAAATGTTCACTACACACAGAGATTTAGTCACAATTGGCGTGACAAAATGTTCGTTGTTGTTAGATTTGTCACGCTAGTGGGAACGTTTACGAATCGGAAGTGTTTGTTTAGAGAAATACAATTGTTTTACAAACGTTTGACGTTTTGTTAATGAGTGTGGGAAAATTAGACGCTACAGTGAGAACTAGGTTAGAATTAAGGCAGAACTGTCAAAGTTATTTGTACGAGTAGTTGAGGTCCATGACCTCTTGTAAAAACATAACATCACGCCTGTAATCCTGAAGGGTTAGGCAGAGGTGTAGCTAATAGTACACCCACATTTCGCCAGTTATGTTTAAGTCCCATGTAATAGGGGGCGACCCTATTGCCAACAACCGGGCGCAAATCCAGACTCCGTGGCTGCTACTGAGAAATTCCTGATTGAAAAACCTAAAAATACTTTGCTCGACCTGGGAATCGAACCCAGGACCTAATGCTCAGCAGTCACGCTTGAGACCACTAGACCAACGAGGCAGTCTCTTGTAAAAATGTGAGTAATATTGTTGTAAGCCTAGCTTGATATTATATCGATACACCCTATCGAGGTGATGGCACAAGCAGAAAGAACCTTATCACCAGTGAGTGAAGTCGGGATTTGAATGATAATAATGATGATGAAGAGATATTACAATAACTATACAGTTGTCATTTACAGTGAAGTATATCATAATTTAGGATCTAACAGGATAAGAAGTTGGTTATACAAATATACATTACTAGCAGACGTCACACGGTTTCACTCGCGTAGTTCCCGTTCCCGTGGGAGTACGGAGATAAAATATAGCCAATGTTACTCAGGGTGAATTTAGCTTTCTAAAGGTGAAAGAATTTTTTAAATCGGCGCAGTTGTTTTTGAGTTTATTCATTACAAACATACACACACACAAAAATACAAATCGTTCATCTTTATAATATTAGTGTAGATGTAATGTACTTTACATATTACTTCATTGACGTCTATAACTACTTTAGCAGTACTTAGGTAATTTAACTCACAATGACTACCAATCACTCAACATTTAAATAATCTTTATTTATTAACGTTGAACTAAAATCTTATTTAAACACATGAATCTAAAAATATATTCGTAAGTAAGACACTTACGAGTATATTTTACGACGACGACAAATAATTTAGCCTGTTCACACAAACGTTGAGGTACCGTAAAACTATCGTAATAATCGTAAAATTATCGTAAATATAACGTTATTAAGTAACCGGTTGGTAAGAAATAAATAGTGTTTGTTGCGACGGCCGATAACAGCACGAGCAGAGCTCAAAGCACAGATCGGCATCAACTCATCTCATTTTTGCTAGCTGTTTCCGAGCACAAGCGATTCTGTTGGCAGAGATACTTTGTGCTTAAAGTGCCAAAAAACAACAACATCCCATAACGTCCACTGCTGGACATAAGCCACTCCCATGATGGGAGGAATTTTCCGTAATCTCCACGCTTGGCAGGCGGATTGGAGATTGCAGTGATGAAAGACTAACAGAAAACGCTGCTGCCCATTCTCTGGTCTACGGAGGCGCAAGGTGTTCTGCCTCAGACATTAGTCGCCTTATACGACACCCGTGAGTATAATGGGTTGGAAAAATAAAACAAACCCAAAAAACAATTTAGGCTGAAATTCAGCATTTTTTTAATGTGAAAATTAAAAAGAGACAGTCCCCCAAAACGCCCACCTTTCGAATTATGAAGTTTAATAGAAAGAGTGTCAAATGGCTCGATTTGCGGCGATGCTCATCCCTTGCAATGCCTAGATACTGTACTTCAAAGATCTACTCAAAAGTAATCTGTAGCACAGCCAGCCACAAATCCAGACCCCGTGGCTACTGAGAAATTCCTAATGGAAAATCCCAATAACACTTTCCCCGAGCTGGGAGTCGAACCTAGGATCTAATGCTTAGTAGTCGAGCTTGCGACTAGTAGACTATTCTATTTTTTTGTGATAATTTACATTAGCATTTTTATGAAGTCATTTTGCAGAATTTCAATTCGTAGTTACATAATCAGCGAATGGCATACATATTAGCTAAAACTACTAACAATTACACATTACGTAATTATTTTACAAAATATTATGTATTTTACTACTTAGCTAGTCATCTTAAGATTCTAACTTGTCAATCTTTTCTAAAAATAACTTTAATGACTAGCAAAATGTATGGAAAATACATGGCCTAATGGAAATATTTACATAAATAATGAATGCATACAAAATAATATAATTTTAAATACCTATGAGTGAAGCGTAAATGGAGATTCCAGTATTTGCAATTCGTAAAGATTTTCACACACATATAATCATTTGTAATGATCATTTGGCATGACTAATAAGATACACTAAGTTATAAATCATGTCTAAATACGGCCTTATAGGTGTATAACCACGGTAATATTATGATACAGTAGTGTGACTCGGCCGCATGATAGAAATAAATGCCTACAGCCGCGCGGTACGTAAACATGCGTTAGGGCTGCCCGTCTCCAGCATTTTAATTACATTTGCCTACTTTTTGTTTCTATTTAGTTTTGTGATTGTAAATATCCTTTTTATATAAATAAATTAAATAGGTACTTTGTTTATTGAATAGGAAGTGTTCAATAAAAATGCGTGTTGTTTTTTTATTGGTAGATTTAATTAAAAAAAACATGTTTTTGTTCGAAAAACAAATCGGGCTTATAAATTTGCGACCGAAAAATATTTGCGCCTCGACCGAGTCGTACGAAATGCTTTATTGTTAAATTTTAAAGTATAGGCACCGAAGTTTTAACACAAGCGTAAGTAGGTAGGTACCTATCGTATCATGATTCATTCAGAACCGCATATAACTACCTATTTCACTCGTCTCAATAACTTTCCGTTACTCTATTCGCTTTATTTATTAATCCAAACACCTTTTTTTTCGTGAGATAAAAGGAAATACTTATCCATTAAAAAGACACACATTATGTACCTACCTACTAGTAAGTAAAATTATTTTATAGTCTTACCTTTCAGAGTTTCCAGGTAATTTAAAAAAACTTATGTCTGGATGCGTTATTGACGAATTCATACAACCAAAAACAGCACAATATTTCCTACTCGTCATATTAACTGATTTTTAGAGAAAAAATCGCGCGGTTATTGTTAAAAAAACAACACACCGTCTGTTCGACACTGCGGTACAGCCGTGACTGTCTGCGCCCCAAGTGCACCCTTAGATCGAGGCGCGTAGGTATAGCTCGCGTTTCGTCCGTTTCTATGAAGTCGGAATACTGTATCATAATACTACTGTGGTGTAACTAATAATACAAGAGGATTTGGTTTTGATTCCCAGGACGGGCAAAATGTTTTTGGTCTTTCCACTACCTCAAATTAGCAACTCCATTTGTGGTGGTTCAAACTTCGTTTGAAATACTGTTAAAATAACGTGATTAATTATTAGAATAACGTTAGATAAAAGTGGTTGTTACGTCAGTCACTGCAAGAATAGTGCGAAATGAGTGGTTTTTATTCTTTAAAAAATCAAATTTTCGCCTGTTGGAAAAAATAAAAAACATAAGACCTGCTTTATAGTTAGTTCAGTTAGTATGCAAAGTTTCGTGATCTAATTTGAAGTACTTTTTGAATACCAGTGGTTTATTGTTCGATTTGGAGGTAACTTTGGATTTTTTTTCTATCGAGAAAATTTTATGGAATCGTGTTTTCGCGAAACATAGGACCTAACATTAATCCTCAACTTTACCAAATATTTATTTCAAAATTAATGCTGCAGTATTTTAGGCGTAACGGAGGATCATGCTAAGCCATTTGAGGTAGTATAGGCCCTTAAGGGGCGGACAACACTTAATTGGTGTTATTTAAGCAGTTTTTTAAGAAAAACTATTTGATCTAACACATAAAAAAAAAATTGTTAATATTCATCATATTTCAAAGACCGTGGACGGACTTGATGCATAATTGGACGAAATCGGCTCGATAGAAAATAATTGCAAAGAGTGGTCTTAAAATCATCATTAAACGGTTCTGTCTTTATTTTTTGACGTATGGGTCTGCAATTAAAAACATGAAGTCAACGTATTCATACCTAAACCGCTAACGAGTCATATTTCACAAATATTCACTTTTTTTTCAATATTTATTCATTATTTTCATCTAAAACTTGGCCGCCCAGTAACCCTGTCGCTCTCGTTTACTCCGATACAAATAGACAGTGTGCACGGTGATGGCAGGTGGAGTAAATCTGTGACCGAGTGGCGTCCAAGGAATGGAAAGAGAAGTGTTGTTCGTCTAGCGGTGAGATAGGCAGACGACATTGTTGCCATCGCGGAGAAATCCTGAATGAGGCTGGCACAAGATCGTGGAGCTTGGCACAAGTACTACTACTACACTACAACAGCCCATAACGTCCACTGCTGGACATAAGCCTCTCCCATGATGGGAGGAATTTGCCGTAATATCCACGCTTGGCAGGCGGATTGGAGATCGCAGAGATGAAAGACTAACAGAAAACGCTGCTGCCCATTCTCTGGTCTACGGAGGCACAAGGTGTTCTGCCTCAGACATTAGTCGCCTTATACGACACCCGTGATTGTAATGGGTTGGTTCTATTCTACTCTGCCGGATACCACACGGCTTCACTTCACGGTGGCACAAGTAAAGAGACCAATACGCCAATACCCAGCAGTAGGTGAAGGGGGCTGTGGATAATGAGGATCATGAACTCAAACTAGATTTGTACCCGGTAACACTTGAAGTACTTATTTATTTATTAAAAACTTACGGGATTATATCCGTGATTTTCTTTATTTATGAGCTCCCGATATTTCGACGCTGTTGCAAGCATCATGATCGCGGGAATACTGAAGAGGTATGCGGGTGGGGCGAAAATTATTTATTATGAGCAGACAAATCTGTCTACCCTCTTTCTTAGTCTTTTACTACGCGCACTACTGGAACTCGATTGTAACTCACGACAAAACGCACTCACAGTATCACTAGGTTTAAGTGTAGTGAAAAACCGGGAAAGTCTAAAACAGGGCATTGTACCCGGTTGTTTAATAGTCCCGGACATAGGAGGCGATCTGCCTAATACTGGGAAACAAAATCGTGACGTTATTTCTTTGTTGTAATTACTGGAAACTACATTTTTATTTTACTCGTAATTAATGACTAACGCTGTATCCAATTACGCTAATATAGGAAAACATACAGATCTTGTAGGTATGCTTAATTGCTAGCCACTTCCGTTTCCGCGTGCGTTACACTGTTCTGAACACCCTGAGTGAGTAAAATGAATTTAAGAGAAAGAGATTTTAATGCCTTTTTAATAATTTAGTCTTCTGACAGAATTTGTACATTTTTCAAACTGTACTTTAGTATTACCTAGTTAAAGTGGTTATTTCAAATTCATTATTTGTAATGCAAAATACAAAAACTTGCGAAATATACTCCACTGCCTGACTCTTCCGGGATTACAGGCGTGATATTATAATTATATTACGAAAAAAAAAACAGGAATTTTGAATTTCACGGGCAACGTTCAAATAATCACCTTATGTAATGCTAAAATAGACTTTGATAAGCTCTTAACTTCAAATACTGAATTCAGAAACTGTGCAATGAACATAGATGTAAGTAACTAAGATTCTATAAAACACGTAGGTATTCTTTATGTGCTATTCATAAAGAATACTACGAAGAAGTTCGCTAATATTGATAGTAAACACATCGTGACGTCACCATGCCGCCATATACATCAGCGCTAACCGTTTACATAACATAAATTCGCACATAAAGGTTTCCTGTCCCACTGCAAATATGTAATAATGAACAAGTATTTAAACGTGATTGTTTAAGATCCGTTCCCAGAAAGTGCCAATGAGACCCTTTTAGCAACGAGCCTACAATGTACAATGTACAATGACTGTCAAATTTTCCCAATTAACCTTGAACCTAATCGAAAATCTATTAAAGAAATATGACAGATTGTAGAAGTGCTGGAGTCTCTGGACCACGCCATTTGTCTGGCTGTTGGGCACAGGGCTGTATATTTAAGACCGTCATAGACAACCAGTTGAAATTCATCATGCAATACCTACATTTGTCTATGGAAAAGGTTTTTGCAAGAAGCCTTGATCAAATAGATTTTTTCTGTTTTAATTTTTTTTTATGGTACCACCTAGAACCTTTAGCGCGCGAGGCTGCTTAGCCTTAGCCGTTTTTATTTGCTTAAGTAATTATCATTACCGAATTTAAGAGGAAATCCTTAAGATTATGTATGTATGTGGGGTTACTCTGACCATGTTGAGCCGGATTCAAGAATCCGGTTTACAAAATTTCCATGACGTATGGCCTATAATGTCACTTGTTACTCGAGTTATACAATATGTAAAGTGGTAATGGCTTTTTTCAATTTGGTATTTCTCAATAGCAGCTATACGGAGTTTGGATTTTGTACCTTGTTGGCGGCAATGGGCTCGACCCCTTTTACATGGGAGATTAGTGAAATATGGGCACACTATAGATATACCTCTGATCCAACCCTTCTGCAAAACAGGCGTGCTGTTCGGTCTGTGTGTATTTGAATAAGTTGATTGATTGATAAAATTGACATGTTGGTAAGAGTATGATCAAATGTTTTTTTGGGTTATGTTTGTACACAAGACTACCCTGGCCTTAATGACAAGGGTCTCATACATTTTGAATTGATTGCTTTCTAATGGAGACTTTTCCAGGAGCAAGTGTATGTATTTATTATTATGACACAATAATTGTTTGTTTTCATATTGTGTGTACTTGTGACCCATACTTTCATTTTTATATTCCTTCTTTATGACCTGCTTTTAAATGACGTTATCAACGGCCGAATTCTATATTAAGCCATTTTAAGCCTTCACGGACTGAAATATTCTTAATTTTGCTGCCGAATTCGACATTAATTACTTTTTAAGCCTTCACCAATGAGATTTTTATTATATATAACATCATTGGCCTTCACGGACTGAAAAATTCTTAATTTTGCTCCAAGGCTATCACTTAGCGCAGCAGGCAATCAACCACTACGCCATTCGTCTCCCGAATTACTGTTCGGGAGACGAATGGCGCATATTGTATAGTATTTTTTTTTTATCCCAAGTGTAGTAGTAACAACACACAAAAAAATATAAGTACTATAACATTGCGCCTGTAATCGGCCCCTAAGGGTTAGGCTGAGGTGTACCAAATAGTACACCCAGTTATGTTTAAGTCCTATGTAATAGGGGCGAGCCTATTGCCATCAACCGTGCAAAAAACCAGACTAGGTGATTGCTACTGAGAAATTCATGATGGAAAACCCCAATAACACTGTCCGACCTGGAAACTGTACCAGGACCTCATGATTGCTATTTAAAATCTTCTTCCATCACCATTCTTCTCCACTCACCTAAGATTCTTCACCATCCTATTCTCGCTGGGCAGGTCGAGGAAGTCGAGGAGGAACCGCAGCCGCTCCACGATCTCCCGCGTCTCCATGCCGAAGATCCAGCCGAAGTACATCATGGTCTCCTTGATAGTGAACTCGCCGTACAGGGCGATCTCCTGCGGCATGTAGCCCACACGCTTGCCGGGTACTCCGGACCCTGGTGGAACAAAGGAGGAGTTTAAAGACATAAACAAAGCAGGCCTATTTTCCATAGTTGTAGGCAGAAATTGCAGAACGCCTGCACGATCTTTGCAGACTTCTTTAGGCTCGACCACGTCCATACTATCTGGTTATGCACGCACACAGGTTGTGTCCTCTCCCAGCTTTCCCAATCACATCTGAGTTTAAAGATCTATCCAAGAATATAGGTCAGGTGTGTTACGCATTTGTTTAGACGGCATTAGACCTCCATGTTTTCCTGCTGTAAAAATCTAAGGTTGGGCCTATTTTCCATAGTTGTAGGCAGAAATTGCAGAACGCCTGCACGATCTTTACAGACTTCTTTAGGCTCGACCACGTCCATACTATCTGGTTATGCACGCACACAGGTTGTGTCCTCTCCCAGCTTTCCCAATCACATCTGAGTTTAAAGATCTATCCAAGAATATAGGTCAGGTGTGTTACGCATTTGTTTAGACGGCATTAGACCTCCATGTTTTCCTGCTGTAAAAATCTAAGGTTGATTCGCCGTAAAAATCTAGTCGTCAGTGTTATTTAGATCACTATAGAAGTATTTAGATGGACCTACAGGAGCAGGAGTGACTCACATTAATCGGAACAGTCGGGCAACAAAGTCGAATATTATTATGTACTAATTGCTTGTAGTTGGCTTTCTTGTTCCAGAAATACCCAATCGAATGTGCCCGAACTAGCAGCATGTACTATGCTTTATTCCCACCGGTCTGTCCCTACTGGTGGTAGTTGCAACTATTTGTACCACCACTGGTGGTGGTTGCGTCTGGTCAGTCGCATTTTCTCCTACCTCTGACCCCAGTGGTGGCAGATGACAATAAAATTAGTGAATTCTTCCACCAGTAGGGGCAGACTTGACGATCAAGTAGCCGTCTGACACCACCAAATATTTCAACTAACAAATAGAATAGGATTCGCTTTAGCCTTTAATTCGTTAATATACAGATGTTAGAGGCTAAAATTAAAAGAAACTCTACATTGATATCAACGATGTTAGATTTTATTATGATGTAGTCTTTATGAAGACAATACCATAGAGCGTTAGGTGTGAGGTAATGCAATAACATAACAAACGTTGTGAATTGCATAAGAATAGTAACAGTTAGGACAAGTGGTGATGCATTTATATATCTGTGATATATTATATTGTATGGGTTTACAAAAGCCGTCATTGCAGCTCTACCGGAGTTTTAAAACGTGCTTTCGTTTGGCAAATCTAAAGATACTTTTGCCAGAAGTAAGTAAGTTTTTCGGATTGGAAATCATCAAATGACCCCTCCTACTCTGGGCGAAATGGAAGGGAGTGTCAGACATGTACTGACTAAAACCCATCCATGTTCTTTCTTAGCACTTTGTGTTAAAGGGGGCGCGGTATCTCTCTCGAACTTCCCGAAGCCTTCATAGACTCATACAGCCTTCGCAACACTACAACTATCTCATCAGACATACGTATTCTGTCAGTAAATGGTGCAGATCGTACCTTTGGTGCCAGGCTTGCCCCCGAGCACCCATATCTCTCCGCTGTTCAGTTTCCGCCTGCCCACGATGCAGGACAACAGCGTCGTCTTACCGCACCCTGAAGCTCCAAGAAGACCATATCTGTGGAAAAGAAGAGGATTTATTTAAGAGAGGTAAAGAAAGGTCGTGATAACTTGGAATCGTATTACCTAGTTACTAGGGTTAGTTAGGGGGTTAGAGTTTTTGAAGTCAAATAGGCTGTCGCTCTATGTAAAATACTAGTATTCAGGTGAATCAGTTTACACTGGAAGCCGACCTCAACATAGTTGGGAAAAGGCTAGGCAGATCATGAAAGGGAAAGACTAAAAGTGTCAGAAATAGACCTTGTTAATTTTCTAGGCCACCTAAAACATTAAATTTCACCCACAATCTCGAAATCTCGCGCCACCACACCACATGAGCATTTCCTAAAACCGCCCGAGATCGCAACGTAACGGTCGGACGCACTGCGCTTGCGCATTCAACAACACACGAGGACGAAGCATTGCGAAACAACGCCATTTACATTCTAAACCTCACCACACCAACTTACACATGCAGTTACCGAAACCCTTATTTTACAGCAATAAGATTGGATTTTGCTTGTGATTTCACAGAGGATGGACCGTCATTTCTTCATTGAAAAAAAATCTAGTCTAAAGAATCTTACACCTTTTGCAATAAGGCTAGTTATTGCTTGGCAGTTCTCATAGGATGGACTGTACAGTTTCTTCATAGGATTGAGGAAAAGGTGGTATTACAGTATGTGGAGGAAGGCGACAGTCGTGCAGGCAATGGCTGTGACTTATTTCTCAATGGTTCAGGATGTCGTTGTTTGCTTTGGTGACTGTCATGGCGTGTGGTTGCGTTGTCAAGGGTGACGGGAGGTTAAAGGAGGTTTGCATAATGTTACCTTGCTCCTCGGTAATTACAATTGAAGATGTCTCATCATCTGCTTATCCTTTTCTTAACTATTATGTGTGGAAAAGTACCCTTAACGTTAGCCGAAAGGCACTTGTTCTCCCCTTCATCGCGATATTTTTTTGTTCTCGACCATACCTGGGAACCTTCTAGTTCCGGAGATATTGGGGGTCAAAGTTGCAACTTTCGCTTTCCAACAAATCCTTGAAAATTCGGGCATCCCATTTCCAAACCCTGATGGAGTAATGGCACAAATATTTTAAGTCATAACCCATATTCACATACTTATAAACCATAATGGAATTCCTATAACGTCATGGTGTTAGCGCCAATGTGTTAATGATTCCCATCGACTGACTGACCACGAATCAATTCAGACAGATTGTAAAAAACGAAAAAATATTTGCAGTACGTAGGTAAGTTTTTGTGGTAAGTTGATTTTTTTCTCATGTTCGATTTATTTGAAGACGTCATGGAAGTTATAAATATAGGAAGTTATTAACGGTTTGGTTTCAATACTAGGAATTATGACGAATTTCGACTTAAATGGAAAAATAATTCCGCTGCCTTAACTTCACAGAAGAATTTGCCGACATGTCTATAGGCAAAGTTGAATGTCTCGTGAGCGTATTTCATTGGTGAAGTAGTATGCTGGACATAGGGTCATTCTCCAAATAGAAAAGTACTCTAACTAGAAAACGCTACACTACTGTATTCATCTTAAAATTAGCCTTTGTAAACAACCGACTTCACTGTCATTTTTAGTAACTGATGTCTATACAAGAGTTATGTTAGACAGCACTACAGCAGCACCGTCATCGATTATGTTTGTAAATGATCCGGCTCGAAGGACCAAATATAGATTGTGAGTGCTTGAAACTTAAGTAAAAAAATTCGTTACATGGCAAAGCATCATAAAAAAACAAAAGTGACATGTGTCAACGATAACAAAAAACTGAAAATTTAAAGAATATCAAACGATATACTAACAATATTACTTCCAAACCATCAAAAAGACGGCAGTCTTCAGGTGTGCTGACGACCTCAAAACGTCTCAAACTAAACATATTCAGGCAGTAATTAGGTCTCAATTTGTATGTCATACACATGCCCTGCCATACATCGGTCACCATCTTGAAAGTATATAGCCATCAGTTATGTACAACACATAACGTAATGGCCACCTTCGTATATGGCGCAAAGTATTCTAATTGTCAGGCTTGACGTCAGAAGACTTCCTGACGATGTTGGAACTATACGACGTATTGTTACGTAGACATAGGGCTACAGAATGGTAATCATAGTAAAGTTCTAGACCAGTGTTTCTCAACCTGGGGGTCGCGACCTCCTGGGGGGTCGCGAAGCCTTTATAGGGGGGTCGCAAGAGGTCGCGAAAACTACCTCAATAAACAAAACAATAAAGCCTAGAAAAATAGATTTAATAAGAAAATGTTAAATATAGGATATAAACATTTGTATGTTCATACAAATTAACAAAATAAAAACTATTAGTGTTCATCCATCTTAATGAGGTTTAGCTTGTTTGTCATTAACTAATTTCTCCCATGGTGGATCCGTTTTTGCTACATTGAGAATTTGAGAATTAAATCAAAACTACAAAAAAAAAAGTGTTTTAAAAACATTTTTTTTACTTATAACATTTTGTATAAATATATTTGTAACTTATTAATACAAGAAAAAAAAGCGAAGGGTGTCGCCAAATATTTTTTTATACCAAGGGGGTCGTGTCATGAAAAAGGTTGAGAAACACTGTTCTAGACTATTCAAGAATCGCTATAGATATAGTAACAGAGACAAGATTTACAAAATTACAAAAACAAAATTACAAAATTTATAATTTAGTTACAAGATGATCTCGGCGTTAAGCCGGAATCGGAATGCTGGCATTTTATTTCATTATTTTACATATCCACGACCAGTAGTCCACATTACCCTAACAGCACCTAACAGTAATTCTACGAAGCAATGCCTATTATGTTTACCATCAACGCCCCTTTGTCAATGTGAGTTCAGCTTAGAATGATTGTCTTTGCCACTCCTGGTACTACTACTGTTTATGGTCATACCTCGATTTTCATTCACATCTGGGTAACTGATCTTATGGGCAGGAACTAGACCTCTTAGGCCCAGCACACACCGCTGGAGGCGCAGCGCAGCGCATTTGAAGACAACAATTTAATATAAACCTTAACTACCTTGATATACGGTCGCGCGCATGCTCTTGTAGTAGCTTGAGGGCGCTCCGAGTACTGCGTGCGAATTCATTGTTATATTGTAGTCTGGTAAATGAATGATTGTGGTTGGAAAAGTTGAAAGCAGAAAATGTGACTTATGAACTTTGTTTGGACTAGTTAGAAGATAAACATATTAAAAGTGTCAACCAGTCTTACCAAGGGGTATCGTATTACCCAGTACTAACTGGGTTGTGGAGGTCAGATAGGCTGTCGCTCCATATGAAATACTGATATTCAGCTGCATCCGGTAAAACTGGAAGCCGACCCCAACATGTTGGGATAAGGCTAGGCAGATGATGATGTTTTGATAATTAAGTTAAAGAAAAGATACTACCGTATTTTGAAATGTATTTGTTGAGTAGTGGTGACTCCATTTCCGAAGAATCGATTATGGAAAGTCGGTATTCAAAACAAAAAGCAATAAGGCTTGCAGCGCTTCATTCATCGATAGTAAAA
This sequence comes from Xestia xanthographa, assembly GCA_905147715.2. NCBI lineage: Eukaryota > Metazoa > Arthropoda > Insecta > Lepidoptera > Noctuidae > Xestia > Xestia xanthographa. The sequence continues at coordinate 1,485,665 of LR990664.1, forward strand.
TTGATCACGTTAGGTTAGGGCAACAAAGCAAACCACGAAAGGCATATTTAAAGTTACCTGCATCTCCTTCTTTACCATGTGGTCAGTGCCTAATCTAGTGTCAGAGTTTTTATGCGCCCATGGGCCTTTTAGTTACCTGTATTTCTAGATGAACTGATGTTCTCTTTATGATTCTCGAATAGAAACTAAGGCCCAGCGCACACCGCTGAAGGCGCAGCGCAGCGCATTTGAAGACAACAATTTAATATAAAACTTAACTACCTTGATATACGGTCAATAGTCTGGTAAATGAGTGCTCAAAAGGGGGGTGTGGTTGGAAAAGTCGAAAGCAGAAAATGTGACTTATGAACTTCGTTTGGACTAGTTAGAAGATAAACATATTAAAAGTCCTGACCCCTCCGAGGTGAGCCCGAGGGGGGGGGGGGGGGGGGCAAAGAAGGTCCCGTTTTTTGGTTTTTTGCTTATATCTCGAAAACGATGCGTCGTACATAATTTTGTTGTACTACATAATAAAACCTCATAAAATTTTCTTCAACTTTGCTTTTCAAATTTTTTATCTATCTCTTATCGTTGAATTGGTATGAGCTCCGAAAAACGATCAATTTTTTAAAATTTGTCCTACAATCTGTCCCGTTCGTTGTTTTTGGTTTATATCTCGAAAACGGTGTGTCGCACAAATATTTGTTGTACTACACAATGAAATCTGATAAAATTCTCTACAACTTGGCAATTTTTTTTTTTTACTTTTTTTTTTTTTTTTTTTTTAAATATTGGAGATAGATAAAAAGTGTGACAAACAAAGTTGTAGAGAATTTTATGAGGTTTTATTATGTAGTACAACAAAATTTTATACGACGCATCGTTTTCGAGATATAAGCAAAAAACCAAAAAACGGGACCTTCTTTGCCCCCCCCCCTCGGGCTCACCTCGGAGGGGTCAGGACTTTTAATATGTTTATCTTCTAACTAATCCAAACGAAGTTCATAAGTCACATTTTCTGCTTTCGACTTTTCCAACGACACCCCCCTTTTGAGCACTCATTTACCAGACTATTGACCGTATATCAAGGTAGTTAAGTTTTATATTAAATTGTTGTCTTCAAATGCGCTGCGCTGCGCCTTCAGCGGTGTGCGCTGGGCCTTAGTTTCTATTCGAGAATCATAAAGAGAACATCAGTTCATCTAGAAATACAGGTAACTAAAAGGCCCATGGGCGCATAAAAACTCTGACACTAGATTAGGCACTGACCACATGGTAAAGAAGGAGATGCAGGTAACTTTAAATATGCCTTTCGTGGTTTGCTTTGTTGCCCTAACCTAACGTGATCAATTTTACTATCGATGAATGAAGCGCTGCAAGCCTTATTGCTTTTTGTTTTGAATACCGACTTTCCATAATCGATTCTTCGGAAATGGAGTCACCACTACTCAACAAATACATTTCAAAATACGGTAGTATCTTTTCTTTAACTTAATTATCAAAACATCATCATCTGCCTAGCCTTATCCCAACATGTTGGGGTCGGCTTCCAGTTTTACCGGATGCAGCTGAATATCAGTATTTCATATGGAGCGACAGCCTATCTGACCTCCACAACCCAGTTAGTACTGGGTAATACGATACCCCTTGGTAAGACTGGTTGTCAGACTTTTTTGGGCCTCTGACTACTTAACGACTGTCAAAGATCTACAAATGACAGCCGGGACCAACTGCTTAACGTACTTTCCGAGGCACGGAGGAAACTCGGTATGTAATGGTGGTCACCCATCCACAGACCTACCTAGGCAAGTACGGCTTAACCTAACGATCGACCCGAGCGGCTGTTATTATTTAGCCACGAGCTCCTCCTTTACTTAATTATCAAAACATGTCAACCAATAAAATCTTTAAACACACCAACTAGGCCTAGTGTTCTTCAATAAAAAAAAACAATAAACACTACGTCAGACTTGGCAGTCCTATTTAAACTGACGCTGATTGACGTCAAGAGGCGTCATAAGGAGTGCTTGACGTCAATCTATGCGCTATTGTGCACTTGAAGTTATTGGTCTAATCTAATTGATTGTATGTACTAAAGTCATTGTACTTGGTAGTGAATGATCGTAGAGCCATGTGGAAAGTACTGTCCTGATTTGCATAACGATCCTCCTGATCGGCCAGAGGCTTCTCTATGAAAGGCCATGAATCGTCATCTAACACGCGGGCCCGGGGTACTAGTGGAAGTCCAAGGTTTTGTAATAATATTCTGATTTAAAAGAGTGTCCATGGAGTTTCTTGCCTGTTCTTCTCCATAGAAATCTACGCCTTGGAATGGGCAACTACAGTACTTTCACAGTTATTATGCCTTGTGACTGGGACTGTAGCTTCATTTTATTGTTGTCTTTGTTTTAAGCATTCAAAAGTGCCTGTAACTGGCGTACTTGAAATAAATGCTTTGATTTTGAGTCACATGACTTCAAAGTTTTGGTTTGGACATAATGAATTAACGGTAAAACGACAAATATTGTACTTGTAATTTATGTAGTACTTGTAATTTTTGTAGTTTATGTGAAATCTGTTGCTAATCGCGTGTTTTCGGCACATACGTTTTCTTGTTTTGTTACGGGTACAGGTTACATAATAATTTTCTGGTTTTTATTCAGTCGAAAACGTCCACATAATTTATGTTAGTTTTTACTGACTTTACAAAGAGGCTAAAAAACTCAAATAAATGTCAGACAAGTTTTAATTTTAACGTGTACAATAACCACTTTTTGGTTAATTTTGGGTTTCTGTGAATAAATTAATTTATGATGAGATAAATGCAATTAAATAAATTTAATTTAAAAGTACAATAAAACTGACTACTGCACTCATCAATCCACGAAATACAAACCTCGATTGATAAAGCAGATAATTTGAATTGAGCATTGGGCAAAGTCTTTTTTTTACCGAAGTTATCTTTTGCGTCATACTTAAGGATATTAATCAGTACCAATCAATCTATTAACAGGTTATACAGGTTATCTTCAAAATCGCGAAATATGAATAAAAACTAGTTCTATCTGAATGGTATGAAATTAATTGAATAAAACAAGATTAGGTTTCGCCGTTATCATACGTATCTAAAGGAAGTAAAACACCTCTTAACAAAGCCGAAAGGCACTTGTTCTCCCCGTCATTGCGATCATTTTTTTGTTTAACACTATACCTGGGAACCTTCTAGTAACGGAGATATTGGGGGTCAAAGTTCCAACTTTTGACAAGTTTTTTTTTTTAAATACAAGTTTTTAATGTAAGATTTTTACTTTAAACACCTCCACGACCCCCGTACTACTCAATCCATCCATCAGCACAATGTTTTGAGTGCGTTACATTGAGTTCTACCACAAAACATGATTTTTCACCCCAAAAAAAAAAGTCGTTTCCCAGCAATAATTTTTGCGTAAAGTTACTTAGTTTGATGTACAGAATGCTTGGTTGACGGCTTCGTGATGAGGTCTTTTACACCCTGTATATCTACTTTATGTCCTATGTTGGTGACTGGTATTCTTTTTACCGAGAGATAAGTTATTCTCCTGTGGCTTACACGAAGAAAACACTTTAGCTCTACATATCATAACATCACGCCTGTAGACACATAGATAGATTAAAAAAATACGTCCTAAAACATACGCCTTTGATGGATCATAAGAATCTGTGAGCGGAGTTTGCGTACGGTCTGTATTTTGGGCCAAACATATTTAAACTTTTTTGCCGTCGTTAAACATATAAGAAGAAGACCCCTAATAAGGATTTATACGGAAATTTATTTGAGACACACATGTCCATCATACGCTGCCTTCTTCCTGAGTAGTACTCATAATTCAATAATTATGAGTATTAATCGAAGACATACGAACATTCGTATGTCCATCAATTGTTCTAATACAATATAATTATAAACCTTTGTTGGACGACTCAGAGGTTAACAATCTTTTGTTCCTCGCATTTGCTGCGTTGGCATCTTGCCAAAGACTTCCTTGTGGTAAATAGTTATCTGGTAGTTAATCTATAGGCATTCTACCATCTACGTGATAAATAAGACTACATACATACATAAACTCACGCCCTTTTTCCACGAGGGCAGGCAGACAATATGGAATGCCTCCTGCTTCGAACCTTACGTACTCCTTTTGCCTCCTTCACGTTCATACATCTGGCCATCCACGCACGCCGGTTACGAGTACTACGCAGACGCACCCGACCTTTCCGAAGAGCTTCACCAATAACATCAGTGAGTGAGTGTGTTTTTGTCGTGACTTAGTGTCGAGTTCCATTAGTGCGCGTGGCACAAGACAAAGAATGAGGGTATACACAGATTTGTCTACCCTTCATCATCATCATCATGATTTCAGCCGAAAGACGTCCACTGCTGGACATAGGCCTCCCCCAAGTGTCGCCACATTGACCGGTCCCGTGCGACCCGCATCCAGCGGATTCCCGCAACCTTCACCAGGTCATCGGTCCACCTAGTGGGAGGCCTTCCAACGCAACGTTTTCCGGTTCGCGATCGCCACTCCAGAACTTTTCGGCCCCATCGGCCATCCGTTCATGTGCCCTGGTTTGGCAATTCTTCGGGCTACGTCGGTAACCTTGGTTCTCTTGGTCTGCTCTTAACAATTTATTTTCCACCCTACCGCATTCTCCAGTCAACCCGCGATCATAGCGCTTGCAACAGCGTCGAAATATCGGGAGCTCAAAACAATTAACAATAACGGAAGATATCCCGTAAGTGACAATATAAGTTTAACGTCAGTGTATGTCCAAGACTTCCTTGTAGAAACTAGTTATCTTTAATCTTTAGCCATTCTTCCATCTATGTTATTAATGAGATTCCTATCAGATGTAATCTGATGTGGCATTCGTCCAGGAATATGGGTTTCAGTGCAAAGGATATAAACTAGTTGTGTTTAGGTAACAAATGCAGTTAAATCGTGAATGTGATGTTAAATTAACTATTTACTTTCGTTAACAAGTAATAGAATGATATTTCTCATGTACAAGGTGTCGCTTTGCATCCTGGTCAAATTCAAGTAGGTATCTATGCTAATGATCCGCGACCCGAATCGATAATAAAATGGGTAGGTTTTTTTTTCTTATTTAATGAAATCGGTAAGTGTAAACAACTCATATTAAAACGCCCGTCTGACTTACTAGCCATTACCCATACAAATAAACGCACACAGCGACATGTCGCGCGATGGGTGATTTTGTTTATTACTTTCGTGTTATTCCGAAATACTGTCAAAGGTAAAACCCAACAATTTAAAGTAACAGCTTTATTAATTGACCAGGTAGTCCAGGTACCGTAATTTAAATTGACTATTTATGTCTGTTGTGAAAAGCTCCTAAGTTTTGACTAGGATGCAAAACAGCATCTTGTATGGTAGATGAAGTAACCTAACTGAATTCTATTGGTACAACCGCTCAAGCAGTTATACAGGCTGTAAAAGACCTCATCACGAAGCCGTCAACCAAGTATTCTGTACATCAAACTAAGTAACTTTACGCAAAAATTATTGCTGGGAAACGACTTTTTTTTTTGGGTGAAAAATCATGTTTTGTAGTAGAACTCAATGTAACGCACTCAAAACATTGTGCTGATGGATGGAATAGTACGGGGGTCGTGGAGGTGTTTAAAGTAAAAATCTTACATTAAAAACTCCTACCTATTTAAAAAAAATAAACTTGTGAAAAAGTTGGAACTTTGACCCCCAATATCTCCGTAACAAGAAGGTTCCCAGGTATGGTGTAAAACAAAAAAAATACCGCAATGACGAGGAGAACAAGTGCCTTTCGGCTTCGTTATGAGGTGATTTACACCCTTTATTGTTGACATTAAAGCTAGCCACCAAGGTGGCAACGGGGCAGTGGTTTTGGGCGAACTAACTTATTTAACTATGGGAATCATCGACACGACGAAGAAGATTCCCCCCATTTTACTACTAATTTTGGTGATGGTCTGTGTTTCTTAAGGTCATTCCCTTTGCCTGTCCGTCTAGAGTATTATAAAAACAGTTGTATACTTACATGGTACCCTTAGCGACTGTCATATTGAGGTTGCTGAGCACATGGTTGGGTCGCTTCTTGGAGCCGTAGTGCTTAAACGCGTTCCGCACACACACAGCCTGTTGACGCTTCTGCCACACCTGTTGAACATAGGCGTGAATTAGAGTAGGTAAGAGTTGCAGGAAAGAGAGGAACACATAGTATTGGTGTAGCGTAAGCATCAGCCAGCAAGGCCCGGATTGGACCAAAGCAGAGACGAGCTGAGCCGAGAGAAGACGTGCAACAATCGACAAATCATTGAAATTGGTCGATATTTACATCGCGTCTCTCGGATCTCCTGAGATTGGTCGCATCTTGCATTTCTCCTCTTTGCTCGTCCCCGCTTTAATGCAAACTGGGCCTTAGACGCGTCGTGTTCCTAGAACCGCCATTAAAATACTAGTGCTGTGATATTCTGGCTACGCATACGTCAATTAAACACTGAAAAAAAAAATGAATGCCATTATTTGCTGGTCCTCAAAATCGACTCGGTGTACTTTAGATTCGCGGAGTATAAGTACCGGTACAACAATAATGCACGTGCTTGCCAACAATGATGGTAACTGGCCTTGCTGTTATCAATTTGGCGAAACAATTGGAAGAAATGGGACCTTATCGTAATAGCGTAATATGCATCTACTCGCCGTTGATTCTACGGTAAACACTGTTACCCTTTAGGCTCAAAACGTCTACTCTCCCAAAACGTCGACTCTCCCAAAACGTCCATTTCCCAAAATAGAAACGGTATAGCAGTGTTTTCTACATTGTGTCATTTTGACATATTCGTTAAATCACTATGTCAAAAACAGAAAATCGATAGACCACTGACTCGTCTGCAAATTCGTGAAGAGGTCCTTTTCTCCCTCGAGTACTCCTGCGAGGACTTCCTAGCTTGTGTGGGTCCTCCCACACAAGCCTCCCCCTAAATCCTTATACTAAAGTAGTTTATTTAAATTAAAATACGAGTATATACAGTCCTCCTTATCGATTTGACATTATATCTTAGGATATTATTATTTTACAAAGTAAAACCGAGTTCAACTGATATTTCTGAATCAGCTAATACGGCTTCCGCTTTCTGACTTCCCTCCAGGCGAAACACATCCTTCCAAGGAAAAAAAATACCACTATAATAAAATGGCCACTAAGTTTCTTCGAACCCTGACCAATTAACGATGACAAATTACCGATCAAAACATCATATTCTCCTCGTCCAATATCAAATGTATCACGCCATCAAGGCTTCTTCAAACAATAACACATTGATCGTCTTCCTCAATGGGTGCCTTTATGGCAAGTAAGTGGCTATTGTGCTGGCGACTTGTACCTTCGGAGTAATGGCTGATTCACGACTAAATACTCGGCTGTTCACCTCTAGGTTTCAGTGCAGGGGTATTTAGGTTCTGAATGTGACAATCAAGAAAGAACATGTTTTTTTGCCAGAATATTTGTTATTCGCCATGATACCTTAGTTAGGAATCATGGCTGTAAGAGTAGATTCCGAAGACCAAAAAAACGATGGCTGTACTCATGGACTGTGTGAAGCATGATTTGCCTAGAAAGGCTTCCATACTAAAATAAATTCGGATTTCTAACCCGGCGCGTCTGATGATAACTTTAAGGAAACGTAACATTATAAATTTCTCCCTTGGTAGAAGATCTCTTCAATAAGTTGACACACATCAATTGAAATACTTTTTAACGAGCTGTCAAAACGTGGTTCTCTCATAGATTTTGTATGGCAATAGCACGCTTGGACGTCACTAATTTTGTTAACTCAATGACTCAACTATTTTTTTATTTCAAAGCAACTAAAAATCGGATTTGGCTATTAATTGAAAATAAATCGGGTTTTCAGGCCAAAAATAAAAGTTTTTTTTTTGAGATTGTTGTCTTGGAATTATTGTTTTATGGTTTTAACTACCCTATTCTTACTATATTTTATGGTGATGGAATGAATGGATGATATATTTTACCGCAGGACATCGTTACACTACACAGTTAAGTAAGGGTTACATGATTATCCTTACTGATGATGTAAATGATGGATAAACTTGACAGTGATGTTACAACCGAAACTGATAAGGAAAACCATCGGGATTAGTCAGATTAAAGACAGGAAAAGACATTTTCAATGATTTGGAGTATTGAATTCATGGTGGTCCGGATGTTTGACCCTTCTAATGCACCAGGAAAACCAAGTCTCAAGTCATGAAGAAGGAAACCTGTCATTAGGATACCCTGGACTTCAGGTACTGCCAAAAAACCGCCAGTGATTACAAATGATGAGTTATGGTTGGTACGCTCACTCCTTCTGTGTATTTCTTAATAGGCCTTTGTAGTATTTTGGAACAATAACAAGCAGTAATTTGCATAGCGGGAAAACTATTTGTCATGATACCTAGTTTGTTGGTACTGTTTATGTTTCGGGAGAACCTCAAGTAATGTTAGCTACGAAAAGATGCTTATAATTATGTTTTGGGAAGGTGTATGGTATACCCGGAGTTAGAGTTATGTGGGTGTACTATTAGATAGTATCCCAATTAAATTAAATGTACATCCACATTTCACCAGTAATGTTTAGGTCCAATGTAACAAGGGCTCGCCATCACTCGGTCACAATTCCAGAGTCCGTAGCTGTTACTGAGGAATTCCTGATGATAAAGCCCAATACTATGCCCGACTTGGGAACCGAACCCAAGAGCTCACATTGAGCAACCGCGTTTGGGACCACTAGACTTACAAAGAGTGATATAATTATGAAAAAGTTACTTCACAGGATGTCAAACAGTTTACTATGTTTAATATTATGATGCTAAAACAATTATACAAAAATTATAATAAGATTTTATTAATGCCATAATAATAGTGCAGAATATAGATACAATGGATTAAGATGTCTGCATATTATATAAGAGTCATCAACGTCAAACACGTCGAACAACGTCATCATAAAGAAATAAAACAAAAAATCATCAAGGATTTAGTGATATTTAAAAAGAATGCAGAATTTTTTGGAAATCTAATTATAAGTGACGCCTTTTTTATCTTCATTTCATAAAATGATAAGAATAGAATAATTATTTTCTTTGATATTAGCGATACACCAAAACATACCTATCGGTCCGGTCCTGAACTAAGAGACGTAATAATAATTTTTACAACGTTGAGTGAGACCTTTGATCTAAGCCCAAGTTGAGACTAATTTCAAGTAGATCAACAAGGACAATGCAAGGACTGTTTGCCAAACTCACACTGGGAGCTAGGGAATGGTAATTCCTATAAAATTACCGCTACTCCATTTCTTTTGCCCTTTTAAGGACTCTCTTTATTTAGCATTAAGAATAATAGACTTGTGTCCTGAAAAACACTAATTAAGTCCGTCACTAAGATTTTCAAAAAATATTTGACACGTATTTTTTCTTTTGTTACGTAGACCAAAATTGACGAAGATACGACGCTTTTAAAATCCTCAATACGTTACGCCGTGCTATAATTTTTAGTGCGTTGTGACGTCACGAGCCCCCAGTCCCGAGTTTTGATGCGTTCTAACTTTGTCAATATTCGTTGATTTACAAAAACAAAAATACGTGTCCATTATTTTCCAATACTCTAACTGACGGACTAAATAGATTTGCAATTTATTGACGGTGGAAAACAAAATGACTCTTCCAAAAATCTCCATCAGTCATCACATCATCTGCCTAGCCTGGTTCCCAACTATGTTGGCGTCGGCTTCCAGTCTGACCGGATGCAGCTGAACCCCAGTATTTTAAATAGAACCACTACCTATCTGACCTCCACAACCCAGTTGGTACCCGTTTAAGAATGTTTGTCAGACTTCCGAGCAACTGAATTGTCTAAAACTAACTTACGCTACTAAAACAACGATTAACTATCTGTTACTATTAAACGCTTTCTGATCATTCTAAACACACAATCATCATAATTATTATCTCCACTCCACCCGTAATCGTCCACTATAGGCCATTCATGTCTGCCATTCCACCACTTAAAACCCTAAAAAGACATAAGGAAACCATCATCAGATTTCACTGCTTTAATACAGGTTTAATTACGAACGGAATATAATAGGTGGTCGTAACTACCTCTACTTGGACAATGGCTAATTATGCAATACATTTTGTAACAGCGATTGACATAGTTAAGAGTTATGCATGCTTTGCTTTGGAGAGAGAAATCTACTCTTTTGCGAGAGAGGTGGATGGTGAAAGAGTTCTAGAAATTAGAGGTTGATTCTAGACAGTTGGCAGATACTAGATTATCAATGAGATAGACACAGGATAAGAAAACGATGGATGGACTGTGTGAAGGAAGATATGACGGTTACTAGAGAAGTATTAGAAATTAGAGGTTGATTCTAGACAGTTGGCAGATACTAGATTATCAATGAGATAGACACAGGATAAGAAAACGATGGATGGACTGTGTGAAGGAAGATATGACGGTTACTAGAGAAGTATGGAAGACGAAGACATGCAGCGCCAATTTCAAATAAATTCGGATAAAAGCAAGAGCTGTTAAGGACATACTATCCACTGTGTCCCAGCAATAGGAACGTCGTATACTTATATAAGTAAGGACACACTTATAATATCCAGTAGTAAGAGTAAACGCGGCAGACATTATTTCCTGTATGCGAACTCTTTGTTGTTAGCTACTATTAACGTGCCAACAACCGAGGTTCAACAAAATGGATATCGGTACGATTACTTTGGAAACTATTATTTGGGTAAATAAGATTACAATAGGTAACGACCCAAACTATCGCTAACTCATCATAAGGGAATATGCTAAAAGTGAATTTAGGCACTATCTTAGTTATAATATATAAGTAGACTTTTAATTTGTTTGCCTAGCAACTCTGATCTGCCCAAGGGTGAAATTAACAATTTTATGGCATATTTGGCAAATGTATGGGCTTCTACAGTTTTATTATACGTATAACCTAAGTGCTTGCTAGTTTTATGTGCCAATTTTGATTCTTAATCATGATTTTACCGCTTAGTTTCTCGATAAAATATTTCCGCATTCATTCAGTCAATCTCTTCAGTAAAACTGAACTTAACGTTTCCAGTTGCGGACATTGGGTAAGCATAATCAGTTTATATAATGCTCCTAATCATGGAACCAGTCTCCTCTCTGTGCTAAGGAGTTGGTCATATTCCATGACGCTAGCCTAGAGCGAATTGGCGGATCTTGTGCGAAATTATTGTGACCAACTTTTGCGTCTATTCTGGCCAGTTTTTCTTGACGGCACTGCTGGCGCCCGCCGTGGCTGAGCGATTGGCCGCTGCGCTTTGTGTCGTGCAATGGCAATGTCTGTTATTCTCACAGAACAACCATTATTGCGTTATTTACGTTGTTGAGCAAACGATTTTTCGAAATCTATGATGCAACGTATTCGGGTTCTTCAAAATCCATCAGATTGTCATTGAAAGTGTGGTGGGCACTTGTCTCTTATATTTGATGTATCTTATAATAATTATCATCATTCAGCTACCTTCCTAGGTGGTCAACTATTCCTTCTTCATTAGTCTACGTGACACTATTCATGTTTCATTGCCTTCAATTAGAGATGAGTGCTTCATAATCATTTGTATCGTTATTTAATTATGTCAGGTCATTCCAAACTAATTGCTTTACATATTTGCTAATGAGCACGCGACTCAGGTGAGCAAGTCAATTATCAGTTATGTCATACTTAATAATATCTAAAATAAAGAAGAAGTAATCCACATCTTCTACATCCACCGAAAAGGCCCCCAAACGTCGCCACATCACTCGGTCCTCTGTTTCTTATACCCAGCAGATTCCAGAGATCTTCATCGTAATAAATCATACTCATCGTTGTAATTTATGGGAGACATAGATATCACAAGTATAGATTTAAAACGTTAGATGTGCCACTGACTGAGAAGAGTATGCGCATTTTGCATGGAATTATAGATATGCTTTCAGTATTATGTGAGCAAGACAATACCTACCATTGAGATCGTCAACAAAATAAAAACGTAACCATCTTTTGACAAAGTAGGGCCTACTCTTTATCGATAAGTAGCAAATGAAAAGCATCAGAGTATGGAAGAAGGCATGCTGCAGCGACACCAATTGAATGAGAGGTTTTCCTTTTGAGGTATTAAAAAAAAACTTAGTTTCCAAGAACTCTATAGATGGCGTTGAACTGACTATGATAGTTGGTGCCAAAGCCAAAACGCTTGGAAAAAAACATTACGTCACGTCCAATGATCTCTATCCATGATATCCTAATAAACAGATATACACTACAATTTGGGGGATCGGCACTGTTACTTCTTAATACAGGCTATTTCATAGCCTAGCAAGGAGAACAGCACGTCACCCACTTGATTGCCAGTGATTTAATACTACCCACTTTGTAACATCTTATAAATGTACTACAATCTGTTTTTTATATAAATAAAGATTATTATTATTATTATTATTTATTATACACCTACAAAATCACGGAAAAAGGTGTGCCGCGGGGGAGAGCCAGCTCACATACATGCAGAGACGCAGAATAAAGGCAAAACAGGCCAATTGGCTCGTTTTCGAGTCTTCAAGATTGCGCGCTCACAACATATCTGTATAATAGAATATCATTAGTCACGTCAAATACGCTCGTTGACTGACACTTTCGTTTGCTTAACCTTCCGAATATAACCTAGTTTTCTCGCGCTTTGTTAAAATCAGTTTTATGTTTGTTAAGTTCTGTTCCTTGCATTATCATACTAAGTTTAGCGCCATCTATCCAGCGACTAGGGAAGAGCTAAAAAGAAAATCCCTCATTAGGATAAGGTCAAGATAATGATGATGATGAATAAACGAAGAGTATACTGACTATTGAGTATACTAGTTGACTAGTAGAAAATGCCTTTTTTTATTTTTCAAATAACTCCTCCCGCTCTGGGTGGAGCGGGAGGCAGTGTCAAACTTTTACTGACTAAAACCCATCCAAGTTTCTTCATCGCCTTTTGTGTTCCGGAGCCACAGAATCCCTTTCGAACAGTCCCGCAACCCCAGCAGGAGTAGAGAATGCTTTGCATTAAGTTCGCCTAAGTACCACTATTGTACAGTCGCCAACCGCCACAACAAATTACCACGAACTGTCAAATTTTTTCATTCGATTTTGAACTTAAACATTAACATTTTGTGGTTTAAAATCATTTGGAGAAATTTTATAGTTTGTGATAGCTTGATGTACTGGCGTCACCTTCATAAATATATATACTGACCGAGCTGTCTTGTTTTTCGAAAGGCGGTGAGAACTGTATCTGGTTCATCTTTGACTCCTTCGCGTCGCCCATCGGCGACGGAGGCGAGGTCTCTCTGTAAACAAAGAAAAGAAACGTTAGTTCGATGTACATTAGGTTTATATTACAACGTAAGATGGAGAAGGACTTCAGGCTTTACGCTTATGATAATCTGAAGTTGAGATTGAGCCGATCACATTAGGTCTAGCTTAGTATAGCTGCAGCCGTTTGGTTTGATTGGTCCAGCCAGATACGGCTGCTTAAAAACATTTTAACGCTTCGAATCATCTTTATCCTAAATAATAAAATAAATAATAATAAAATATGAAAGTACGTAAGTGTGTTTGTCACTTTTTTACTATTCAGCCGAATCGCCATATTTTCCATACCGGTAGACCATCATGACCTAGGAACCCGGCAGCATGTTTCCGTGGGATAATTTTCGACCAACACGCGGGCGAAGCCGCGGTTAAAACCTAGTGTACTTATAGTTAACTTTATTACGAAATTGAAACTGTTGTATAGGTATTGATGCAAATGTAGGCCAGATGACACCTTGACGTAACGGAAACCGCTGGTAACAGTAGTAGATGTAAGAGGATGTTGAATACGTTCATCCTTCCATTCTTAACTCAGCATTCATCGTTCGTGAGTGTTATTGTTTTTGATTTACAGATCATCTATCAATGTTTTACAGCAATGACACATTATAACAATCTCTGGGCAATTTGAGACTTATTTAAAAGTAATCAAATATTGTGTTTAATTGACCAGTTTAATTATGTGAAGATAAATTAACACAATTAGCATGAATCATTCGTGTTTTTTGACTTTTAGTGTTTTTTTAATGAATCGACAACAATTAAAATCTACACTAAATATTATAAAGAGGTAAAGTTTGAATGTAGGAGATGTTGATCATAATATTATTTCAGCTTACTGTACTTTAACTTTTTTTTTCTTGTGGTCCCAAAATACCACTCAAAAAAATTTAGGGGGAATCCGGCACCGCGGTCCCAGTCCCAAAAGCCCCCCCGACCCATTTTTAGAACTCCAAATCCGCTTTCAAAAACACTTTCACAACATTATCCCCGAATGTCATCAGGTCATTTAAGAAAAAACAATTCGTCGTTCACATGAGATAATTTCCCACTATAACGCGAGCAAAGGCGCTATTAACAACAAATGGGTTTACAGTCTTCAAGCACTTGTAAGGAGATTCGACTTGCAAGCGCTTACTACAACGTTAACAATATCATTATCAAAACCTGTCCTCAACATCTGTGACCCAATAATTCCAGGAAAATGTCAGGATGTTGTCTGTTTAAGGCACCAATCAAACAGACTGCCTTGACCTGATGAGTCAGACTGTCGCCTTCGTAACCGGGCCGGTTATTATAAGAGTATGGTGAAATAGTAGCGTAAAAAGTAAGTTTTTATTTTGGCGAGGTTGAATTTAACTACATGCATGGTATAAAAGACCTCATGACGAAGTCGTCAACCAAGCATTCTGTACATCAAATTATGTAACTTTTGCAGCCCCGCAACGTACGTAACAGTCCCGCAACCCCGGCAGTAATCGGCCCTTGCGGACCTCTTCCTTTTGCTGAAATCTCTTTGAGGCGCGCGTGGAACACGAACGCGCCGTCGACACGGCCTGTCGTCATGAGACGGACGGACGGCGAGCTAGCCTATAGCTCACCGTCCACAGGCCCGCCTATCATTTACTCCATAGTATACGTATGTATGTGAATGATTATAATAGAAAAATGTCAAATTAACGTAAGTTCAACTACCATTGTTTTAAAATTCACTCCTTTAAGTTACTAGTCCTTTTGCCATACGGCCATCGTGGATGGTGATCCACCCATCCCCAATAGTAACGTATAGTAATCGTAAGATGGCTCTTTTTAGGGTTCCGTACCCAAAAGGTAAAAACGGGACCCTATTACTAAGACTCCACTGTCGAGTCTGTCTGTCACCAGGCTGCATTTCATGAACCGTGATAGCTAGATAGTTGAAATTTTCACAGATGATGTATTTTGGTTGCCGCTATAACAAATACTAAAAACAGAATAAAATACATATTTAAGGGAGGTCCCATACAACAAACGTGATTTTTTTCCGTTAACGGCAACAGGTAGACGCTTGAAATATTCACAGAATATTATAATTAAATTAAAATAAAATAAATATTTAAGGGGAGCCCCCCTACAACCCCCTATACAACAAACGTGATTTTTTTGCCATTTTATCTAATTTTGTATAGATAATGGTGCAGAACCCTTCGTGTGGAGTCCGACTCGCACTTGGCCGGTTTTGAACATAAACATAACATCACGCCTGTAATCTCCGAAGGGTTAGGCAGGGCTGAACCTTATAGTACATCCAAATTATGTGTACGTCTCGTGTTATAGGAGGAGCTTACTGCTCTTCTTAAGAGGGCCCTTCCCGGCCCGCCTTTTGTCAACGCGAGCATGGTCGAAAAGCTTGTTGGTTCATCCAGAGCCACAGCGGTGGTATTTTTTCAACTCCCCTGTCTTACCTAGCCCCGAACCCGCACTACTTGCCTCCCGCGCTCCTCATACCGCCTAACAAGAGGACATTGAACGAAAAATAGTGTTCGAAAATTTATAAAACTTGTTTCAGGAAATACGTGTTTTTGAATTAGTCTTACAAGTATGTGAAATAAATATTTGTTGTTTAAAATCTCCACTACATTTGCAATGCTTCTATAGGGATGCTTTCTTTACTTTTACAATTTATGAGCACATTTTGAACGGCCAAAGTTGAGGTAAAAGTTGTGCAAAACAGCAATATTTGGAGGCTTACACTGAATTTTTTTCTAACAATTTTTTATTTTTTACTTTGATAGAAGCCTAGATATAGTCCACAAGATACTTATTAGTTCAAAAAATTCAAAGATATATGTCTAACAACGGCATAATCACTCACGAGCTATAGTCAAAATTCTCGCGAAAAGTATGGCGGGTTGGCCGCTCTTAAGGGGGCAACTTGTTACAAATCCTTGTTCGTTTAGAGATACCGCAAGAATAACTAAATATAATAATTAACTGGAAGCTATACCCCCGAAGTGGAATTTATAATTAATGATCTGTGTGCCAATATTGAAGGTTAAAAAACTTGTACGTATACACATACGTAATGCTTTTAAATGACGTAATGTCTTAAAACAAAGTACCTACGTTATGTATATTTTTATAATTATATAGTTACGTGTATATGACAGACACATATATATATATACCTACATTTGGCGCCATTAAAAGCGGATGTATTTCGTTTTCTTTTTACAGTCCGATAATTTAATTATACAACAGTTTTTGAACATTTTATGTGCTAGTTTTTATGATTATGGCGGATATACATAGGTATGTATATCTGTCATAAGCAAACAGCAAACGAACGGGTCAGCTAGTAAATAAGATAAACAAAATAATTTAAAGAAACGGTTGATGGACTGTGTCAAAGATAATAAATAAATAAATATTCCTGGACATTACACACAGCGCCATCCAGTGCAACACTAAGCAAAGGCTTGTGTCGTGGACACCAGATAGTTGTTATACTACATAGACACTTTTTGTTTGTAAATACATACTTATTATATATATAAACATCCATGACTCGGAAACAAATGTCCATGCTCATCACACAAACATTTGCCCCGACCGGGATTCGAACCCGGGACCCTAAGAACGTAAGGCAGCCTCACTACCGCTGTGCCATTCGGGCCGTCAACGTCAATAATATAGCTAGAAAGAGGTGACTGTTAAGATGACTACTACTAATAGAGAAGTTTCGAAGAAGATAAGTTACACCGACCGCGAATAAATTCCGACGAAGATAGAAGAAGACAATAGACTGATGACGATGGGCCCTTCCTACATTTTGATACAAGCAGAAAGTTTTTTTTTTGTTTTTCTAGTACTCTTTAGAGAAGTTTCACTTCAATAATAAATTCATGTAATTGTTGATCACAATATTATTTCAGCTTTGACTTTTTTATCTTGTGGTCCCAAAATACCACTCAAAAATATTTAGGGGGAATCTGGGACCGCGGTCCTGTTCCCAGAAGCCTCCCGACCCGAACGAACTTTTCATTTCCAGATCTTTTATTTATCTAAAAAACTGCGTTCAATACCAGTCTTATCAGTGTCATCTTCGCTATGGACTTTTGGCAGATAGGTACAGCTCTTGAACGTAGTTTAAATTGTGCTGATCGCGTTTCTGATCAGTTTTGATCATTAATTCATTAAAAATTTATCAAGCTGAAATCCGCAAGATACAAAATGGAAAAAAACCCAAACGAAACAAGGGTCAAGGAACTAAATGGACTGGATTTTATTTTATTTATAAATAATCGTACCATGAGAACTGGGTACAATAAACCCCACGTCATAAGTAACACTTGGAATACAAAAACCACCCTTAATTCTTCAGGTAAAGTCGCTGTATGAAGTCAAACTGTTAACATTTAAGTGTGCTTGACTGTCCAGACTTAAACGACCTTCGGTTAAGATTAAACCGGAGTATTGCAAATGTATTGGCAAGTCTTAAAATTGAGGAAATGATTTAAATTGAGGGCTTGGCTGCAAATAATTACATGAAGGACCTACATTTAAAAGAGTGAATGGGTGAAAAAATCATTTACGTGAACATATTTAGGTACAAAGGATACTAATAATAGCAAGGTAAATGTAAAATACCCGTTCTGGTTCTGGGCCTGCGTGGTGGGTTACAGCCCACTTCCTCTCACAGATAGAAGGCCCGTGTCCCAGCAGTGGGAACGTTAAACCTTGATTATGCTATCAATATATCACAGTTGTGTAGTGTGTAGTAACTATTATTGATGAAAGGATTGCTTACAATCAGCATTCATCTGTTTTTAAATTAATTAAATTGGTTTCGATTCAATTATGGATAACAATTAAGACAAATAAAATGGGATTATAAGTAACTCCAATAATCTAACAGGATCCTATATAATTTAGTTATTCATATCGTTTACCAGAAAAATAAATAATCTAAAACAAATTAAAGACTACAAAACAAACAAGGGCGAACTTATCGCATAGCGCGATCTCATGCAGGCATCCTTGGAATGGACTTACTGTTCATTCTGAGGATGCCTGGACGTGACTTCCGAACTGAAAAACCTCTGCACTGCCACCGACGACGGGTGGAAGTGGCGAACTTCTAGTCTAACAAAATATAAAAATTGTCTTCCCAGCTACATGAAGAACAAGAACTTGTTAGAATTTTACTGCAGCATTAATTTAACGAACAATACCAACCTGGCCTGAATTTAAGCAATAACCACCCATAACACAATTACGTGAACAGATCTCTTATCACGTACATCACATCACATCACATCTAAGTGTGCCGCCTCTCAACCGCGCTATAAAACCGAGATGTAACATGTTGTTAACAGCTGTGGTGCGCCTTCCGCCAACTTGTCTTCCTTGAGCATGTTACATTACAATCATGGTATTACAACATTGAGTGCTATTGTCGCTCCCAATATGTGCTGGAGTTGTAGATGGTTTTAGAGGAAACTAGTACTTTGTCTGGCCTATTATAATTTGTGGTGAAGCTTTGGCAGCTCAAAGTCTGATAACCAGTCTTACCAGGAGGTATCGTATTACCCAGTACTAACTGGGTTGTGGAGGTCAGATAGGCAGTTGCTCAATGTAAAATACTGGTATTCAGCCGCAACCGGTTAGACTGGAAGCCGACCCCAACGTTACACAGTTGGGAAAAGGCTAAGCAGATGATAATGAAGCTTTGTTAGCTCTACAAAACAGCTAGATGGGGTTGACACCCTACAAAAGATTGTTGATAAGTCCTTGAACATACCAGAAAAGTATTGCATAAAGGGGCCGGCCATATTAGCCGTAGAACCGATGTCCGTTGGGGTAGACGTGTTCTTGAGTGGAGACCACAAATCGGCAAGCGTAAGTTGGGACGCCATCAGACTTAGTGGAGTGACGATCTTCGCAGGGTGGGTGGTAGAAACTGGATAAGAGTTGCTAAGAATCGAGTTCAGTGTGCGATTGAAGAGGCCTATGTCCAGCAGTGGACTGCTTAGACTGATGATGACGATGATTGCATAAAGGTGGGAACCTATACTCAGCGACACGGCGGGTGGCATATAGCTGCCTGTGACGGTGATGTCGAGCTCTTTGTTTGAGTAGTATCGTGGACCACATAATGCATGTGTAAATAGGCTTCGAACGCGGGTCTATACGTACTTAGTTATCTCCCTATGGTATGGTAAAGGCTGTCTCTAAAGAGGGCTTGCTTTTGCCTTAAATTCAAGTAACACATTCGTTGTAATTAGGGTCGTCTTTAAATCTAAAATGAAATTACATTTTTGTTGTCTCTGTATTTTCAAAATACCTGTACATGATATACCTAATATAATTTTTTTTAAGAATGTAACAGGAAAAATTGTATAAGTAAATAAATATTATTGCCGTAAGCGGTTACTTAGAAAGTTGTGAATGTTACAACATTTTAGCTGTGTCAGAGTTTTATGTAGATTGGTCATGATGAGTCATCTCCATTTATTCAGAATAAATGTGCGTCAATAAGCAAATAACTAGTTCGTTTATGTCGAATCATGAAATATGACAACCTCATCTTACCCAACCGGAATTCTAGATTCTACAATATCTTTCTTAAGTTATTCTCAAGTTATTATGGTGACAATATCTAAAATAGGCGAGACGACAAAAATAACTAATTAGTCCATCAGATAGATTTCCAAAAAATATTGGATATATATTTTTTCTTTGTAGACGTAATTAAAATTGAAAACGATACAGTGCGTCGAAAACTCGTGTGACGTCACATTTCGATACATTTTTTACCATAAAGTGACGTCACAAGACCTTCGACACGTTTTATCTTCGTCATTTTTTATTAATTTGATAAAACAAAAAACCCGTATCCTTTATTTTTCGATAATCTAACTGACGGACTAAACAGAATCTTATTTTTTTAGTTAGTCGTCATCCCTATTGTAAAACCTACCACAATCTGTCAAATTACTTTTCAACCTTACCGCTAAAGCATTGGGTTTAAGGTTGCTTTGGAAAATTTGACAGTTTCGGGTAGCCTGATGTGCTGGCGTCTGTAAATAGATAAGCGTTCGGGAAGAAACTGCTCGGGTTCGCCCGAATTGTGGCGAGACGACTCGAACATGATTCGGAGTTTGCCGAACGGTACGAGCCGAATGAAAGTCGCATATATGTAGTTAGTCCTTATTTCTGGTTAATTTCGAGTTGAGTCAACTCAAAAAGTGAACGGCTCTGTACTTTCGGTTTGGTAGTAATTACAAACTTATGTAGCAAGAGTTATACAACAAAACACCGTCAGAGATTTTTCACGAAATATAAGAAGATCAATCAATATTCCACCATAATTGATTTGATACACAAACCTCACTAGTTTACTGATGCACACACGACCACTCACACGTCACATCGACGACCGCTCGTAAACTGACGACACGTAGTAACGACGTATCAAGGTGGACATGACTCAGTAGTGCAAGTCTGCACAAATCACGTACGATGTGAAATGTGAGGGAAATTTAAAATGAGAGTGGAGTTTGAAGCCTGTTGGTTAGCTTCTGAAGGTAAAGAATAGTTCATTGCATCACTGCCCAAGTAGCCACTAGCAAGCAAGGTTTTGTGTCAAGGACTCAAAACTTTTGTAAGGTTTTTATCGTAGTATTCCAGTAACACGCATTTGTTTACATTTTTGGTAATTAAATAGGAAACTGACTCTGAGTATCTGCTTGTTACAAACATGACACAAAAATTCTTGAAGACAAAAGTTATTGACAAAACAACTGCAAACATTTATAATTTTAACGTTTAGACCATATTAAATACTCATAAAAAACAAGAACATTACGACTTTTCTAGAGGGTAGAGTTTTTATAACAGCTCATAAATTATACAAAATTATTCAACTATCCAAATTAACTAGAATCACGTTTTCAAACCAAGTCAATAAAATCTTCAGAACATAGATCAATCAGTCTAACAACTAATAAATTACTCTAAAACAAAGACAACTTAACTTAGTATTACCAGGAGACCATAGAAGAAAAGAAGTTAACAAAGTAATCTCGATTAACACTAACATCAAATTCCAATAGTCTTGTCTCTCACGCACTAAGTCAAGGACAATACGAAAGAAAGAGACGGCAACATACCAATCAGCTTCGTATCGTAATCGGAATTTCGCCACGCGACCATGGGCATGTCAAAACGCTAGACGCGGGTAGAATGAAAATGGTGGAAATGTGACTAGAATTAATTTGTAAGGACAAAGAGTATCAGTGCCTTTGAATGTGTGTAATAAGGCTAGTTTCCACCATCAATAAATTGAAAATCTATTTAGTCCGTCAGTTAGAGTATTGGAAAATAATGGACACGTATTTTTTATTTTTGTAAATCAATGAATATTGACAAAGATAAAACGCATCAAAACTCGGGAGTGGGGCTCGTGACGTCAGAACTAGCTAAAAATTATACCAAGGCGTGACGTATTGAAAATTTTAAAAGCGTCATATCTTCGTCTATTTTGGTTTACGTAACAAAAGAAAAAATATGTGTCCAATATTTTTTGGAAATCTATCTGACGGACTAATTAGATTTTTCTTGTCGTCTCGCCTATTCATTATGTTTTTTTTATCACAGATTTATGCAACCTATTTTCTCTAAACCAGCTAGAATCAAGCATGAAAAAAGAGTCGGACTTGATGATCTACTATTTATAATAACTTGATCACCATCCGTCTTTTCTGCTATTTAGAAAACGAGTTATTAAGATTCCTTTCTTCTTACATACAAAGATATTAAACTCAACCTGAACTAAATAAATCCAGCGAATCATTAAATATAATTTTCTACTATTAATATTAATGCAAAACCACTAATTATTTAGCCAATTAGCAGATATAAATGTATAGTTGATGCCAGTTAAGATGAGAATAGCGGTCATTGACCCACCTACATTTATTAAACTTCTTTACTTTGAAAACCAAAAATAAGCCTGTTCAGGTCTGGAATCGTCATCTATCGTGATCTTCAACATTTTTTGTAATGAAAAACGATACATGGTTTATTTATTTTGGTTCGTACGAAGAGATATTAGGGAAAGGGCAATGACCGCTATTCTCATCTTAACTGGCAACAACTATAGTGTGTGTTGGAAGATATACTAGGCTGGTAGGAAACTATTGGAGGTCGCACGTGAAACGTTATACCTGCACGCTCCGATGATTACTTGCGATGTTATGCTAGCCTGGTACCTGATGAGGAGTTTTCTTGGAAAATTTGTTAGGCGTATAGTGTTTCTTTGGGTAAATCTCCTTTTTGTTTTGGAAAGGTAGTAAACATTAATAATCATATTCTCAATATTACGGCTTCGTTTCTCTAGCGTTATTGATAAGCGTTGTTAGTTTATTGGGTTTTTATGTAAACAATTCCTCAGTAACAGCTTCGAGGGATATGATTTGTGTGTGGTTAATATTATACAGAGTGTTTGGTGTATCGTTTACCAAATTAAACGTCCCGAAAGAATGGGTCATTTGCTATGAATTCAGCCCTGATAGTAGCCCTTGATACTCCTAACCTTTTTTTTAATTTTCATTAAAATATTATTTTAAAAAAAAACCGTTTTATTGAGTGTAAAGAGACAGCAAATGACCCCTCTTGACCCGTTCAATTTGGCAAACGATGCATTAAACACATATCCTCTATCTTTTTGTTACGTCCTGTTTAAGTTCAATAAATACTTTCTTTTCTTTCTTTTCTTTTACTTCTTTCTTTTCTTTCTTTGTATAGGTTCGTCCCTATTAGATCTTTAACTAAACATAACTGACGAAATGTGGGTTACCTGACTAACCTGTTCTAATTCTTGGTAGTTCACTGCATATTTCCTTACAAATTGCTAGCATTCACACCATATAACAAATACCTATACAGGGTGTAAAAGACCTCATCTCGAAGCCGTCAACCAAGCATTCTGTAAGTATATCAAACTAAGTAACTTTACTCAAAAAATTATGCTAGGAAACGACTTTTTTTTTTGGGGTGAAAAATCATGTTTTGTGGTAGAACTCAATGTAACGCACTCAAAACATTGTGCTGATGGATGGATTGAATAGTACGGGGTTCGTGGAGGTGTATAAAGCAAAAATTTTACATTCAAAACTTGTATAAAAAAAAACTTGTCAAAAAGTTGGAACTTTGACCCCCAATATCTCCGTAACTAGAAGGTTCCCAGGTATGATGTAGAACAAAAAAATGATCGCAATGACGGGGAGAGCAAGTGCCTTTCGGCTTCGTTAAGAGGTGTTTTACATTCTATATTTAGCACATTTTTCCTTGTTTTAACTATTACATGACAATTATTAATGCCTGTAAACACTTGACTTTGAACCCTGCTGACCTCTGCACGGCGCACGGCGCAATGGTCTATCATTATGACAGAAGATAAACATGTGTATTATAATGACAAACTGCTTTTTATGCCTTCTAGGAAATTATAGATACTTACAACATAATTTTTTATTGTTAGCACGGGGATATGGGTTCGTTTCCCGGGTCGAGCAAAGTGTTATTAGGTTTTTCCAACAGGCACATCAAGCAAAAAAATCTGAAAACCGTAATTATGTAATTTAATAACAAAAAAGCCGGCCTGCATTATTAAGTTTGTATGGAAACGGAACCCTCGCTCGGTGCGTGAGTCTCAGAACTCTCATTTTGCTGGTTTTAAATGCAATAAAAGCAAAAAACCTACTTTTAGATGTTTCTGCCAACACATTTACGTCATAAGCAACTAAAATTACCATTTTATGATACACGAGATAACTTTAAAGGAATTAAGAAATTCATAATACAGTCATGAAGAAACTCCCTTTTTTATGTGTAGACGCGGTGTGCTGGACACCAAGATACTACAATCTGTCAAATTTCTATAACTTCATTTTCAACTTTTATCGCTAAAGCTTTAGGTTCACGGTTTATTGGGAAAATTTGAGTTTTACCCAAATATTAAGGGGTACCGCACATAGAGCTGATGCAACAAGAAGCGATCAAAAACGTGCGGTGTCCGATTATCTACTTTTTAACCGACTTCAGAAAAGGAGAAGGTTCTATGTTCTTGTGCATGTATTTTTAGTTTTCACTGTCAAATTTTTGAGTTTCTGTTTGAAAAAACTGTTTGCCTAACAATATGATGTGAAAACTATTCTGTGAAATGTTAAAAACTATTTTAATTCCGGAAATTCAATCTAATTACTATACATTAAAAGCTGGGTGCTAGTTCTAATAACATTAATTATAATTAATATCAAGAACATGATTCATCGGACATAGGTTACTAATTAATTACATACCTACTTATAAAAGTTGATTGTTTAATGTTTTTGCTTTCAATTAATGCTGATAGCGATAATAAGTAGCTCAAGTTCAAATACCTATTGTTTCGGATTCACACGGTTGTATTGTTTTAATGTTTGATGATATCTTCTTTCACAAGAAGACAATGATTTTGTATTTTGGTATATAACACTATTACGATAACAAACAAAATAAGGGCTATTGCACCACAAATTTGAAATGTGTAAGTTTTCATAATTCTGTCTTAATCTTAAGTGTCCTCCAGTCAAAAAATGGGAGCAATCCTTAACGAAGCCGAAAGGCACTTGTTCTCCCCGTCATTGCAACTATTTTTTTGTTCTGGATCATACCTTGAACTTTCTAGTTACGGAGATATTGGGGGTAAAAGTTCCAACGTTTTTTTTCAATACTAGTTTTTAATGTTATAACTTAAAATGCCTCCACGAACCCATACTATGCAATGCATCCATCACCACAATGTTTGAGTGAGTCATTGAGCCCAAGTGAGCGATGTTCCTAAAATATATTTAATAATAACTTAACGCTACTTAGAGTTTCAGTCACTTTACGTTGGTTTGACTCAAGTTGAATTCCTTGCATGCATTCATTATGTACCTACTTAAAAAGAGGAAACATTTTTTTTGCGAAAATACTTTAT
Source organism: Xestia xanthographa (assembly GCA_905147715.2). Lineage (NCBI taxonomy): Eukaryota > Metazoa > Arthropoda > Insecta > Lepidoptera > Noctuidae > Xestia > Xestia xanthographa. The sequence continues at coordinate 1,511,137 of LR990664.1, forward strand.
TTTTTAAGAAAGTGGGAACTCTAAAGATAAAACGATATTGAGATTTCCGTAGTCAATAAGCTGAGATCACCTCATTCTCATTGATATTGTAATGACAAATACTATAACCAAAGTATTATTAGTAAGAATAACATAATACACAACAATTGGCTATTATTCAGTGAAAGACAATCGACAATAATGCGAAAAATGACAATAGAAAATTAGGGCACACAGCCTCGCTTTGTAACAACATGATTCGAATGTTATGTATAGAAAAATGTAATAAAACTCTTCATAAACAAATCAATTTTTCAATTTCGCTCACAATTAATTGAATTGAAGAATGCTAATAGCAGTGAATCAAACGAGAGATACGCCTAGTTAACTATATAAGTATAGCAGTAGGTAAAATTTAAACAATTCTAATTGTATTTTCTACTCCAAGTAATACGTTTTCTCAGTGGCGGCAGAGAAAGTCAAGATCGCAGATAACGCGAAGGGCATGCTTCGGTAGCTCGCTGTTTATATTATAAGACGAAATTATTCTAATTACATAAATAAAATTACTTAAATACAAGTTCTGCCTCGTTACTGCTGAGTACAAGTCGCGGCACGAAACTCTAGCGCTGACCGATATTGCGCAGAAGTAAAAAATAAGAATGTCTTGGAGCGTGCGTTGCGTTTGGCTCTCTAGTCGCACAACATGCGCAGCTATCCCCTCCACGCTTCGTTCAGCGCTAGAGTTACGTGCCTCGACCTGTATGAGGACAGATTCCTAGGTCAAGCAAAGTGCTATACGATGGAACAGGAATTTCTCAGTAGTAACCCGGAGCACAGATAATATAATACTCCCGGAGTATGTGTGCCCGGTTGGCGGCAATAGGCTTGTTTGCTATTAAATGGTATTTAAATGTAAGACGTGAAATGGGTCTGTACCTACTCTGCCTTCTGGGGGAACAGGTCTCGATGTAATGTGTTTACTTTTCTCGTTCGCCCCGTTACATAGGACTTAAACATAAATTGCGAAATGTTAGTGTATTGAAGGTATACCTCTGCCTAACCATTAGGGATTACATGAGTGATGTAATGTATGAATTGAATATTAAATCATAGGAATGATGACTGACTAAAAAAAAATAGGATTCTGTTTAGTCCGTCAGTTAGATTACCGAAAAATATTGGATACGTGTTTTTTGTTATAACAAATTAATATAAATAGACGAAGATAAAACTTGTCAAAGATCATGAGTGGGGGCTTGTGACAGCACATTTGAGCAATGTACTCAAATGTGACGTCACACGAGTTTTCACGCACTATAGGATCGTCTTCATTTTTTATTTACGTGAAAAATTAAAAAATATGTGTCCAATATTTTTTGGAAATCTATTACGAACTAATTAGATTTTTTTGTCATCTACCCTATTCTAAAAATGATATTTAATCATTTATAAGAGATCCGTCTTAATTAAATGTCAATAAGGCAATAGATGGATCAGAGTTAAATACAGATGTCGGTCGTTTAAATTGTTGTAAGTAGATCTCCATTCAAAAATGTAGATAAATTCCATGACAATGTGTAATAAGTAGCTACGGTTATATCATGAATTGTGCAACACATTCGTTGTAGTTTTTATTTTGTTTTTGACATTTACGACTTTTTCGACTTACGATTTTTTCACAGTTGGTCTCGCACAATCGAACCTATGGATTTGCAAGTAAATGCACTACTTACTAGGCTTATGTTCTTAAAATCCTATTTAAACCATGTCTAATTATAATTAACCCTATCGTCCTTATTAATTCATCAATTTATGAGTAGCAAATTAACATTGGATTAAAGAAATTAACAAAATCAGTGACTTTCACACCTTGCCTTATGGTATCTTTAAATAATGTGTAAAGGTCACTGCACATAGAAAGGTACAGAAACAAATAAACGGTTTATTAATAAAGATTATGATCACTGCTGAAATATGGGTGTAGCTACTATAAGGTCATTTCTACCTAACCCGTGGTCATTTAATTGAAAGACAGAATTGCAGGCGTCTGGCTCTCCTAATAGCTGTCATAAGGACTACAAACGACAGCCGGGATGAACGGCTTAACGTGGTTCCCAAGGCACGGAGGAAACTCGGTATGTAATGATGGTCACCCATCCACAGCTCGACCTTAGCAAGCGCGGCTTAACCTTGAATACCCGTGCGGTTGTTATTATTTAGCCACGAGCTCCTCCTACTTGAAAGAGATAGGTAACTCAATCGCCACCCTGCCTATTTCATCAAGTACGAGCATTTTTCACATTACTTTTTCTAAAACATTCTAATCAACGTGTACAATCAACAATAAACGCATTGTTTATATGTGTAGATCGTACAGTAACGCTGACACAAACATCACTGGACGTGCCTTTCGAATCGTAGTGATGACAAATTGCATTGTCCGCAGAATTCCTGCCAGAGTAACTGCAGCACGTCCATCGACGTAGCTAACTTGTGGGTGGCATTTCCACGTATTTTTTATTGCCTTGTTTATTTTTCTTTTTCTTTGTTCAATTGTTTTCTTTTTTAGGTGCTGTAGAAATTGTTGGAGAGCCTTGACCCTGATTATTGAAATAATCGCGAATTGTCGCCAGTTAAGCGCGAAAGTAATCTTTTTCGTAGATTCCTTGACGAATCTATATAATTATTATAATAGTGTTTGCCGATTCAGCTGCATGCGGTAAAACTGGAAGCCGACCCCAACATAGTTGGAAAAAAGCATAGGCAGAGACGAGGATGATGAACTATATTTATATTCTTGCTCATTTAAACAATTATCTGATTTGAGAAAAACACTAGAATATCTTTACGTGGGACAGCTAGATGCTTTATTGTAACTATTTAGACATTACGATTTAAATATTTATAAATATGCCAGGGATGGATGTGTAATACACGCGTTATGTTATGATACAGAAAAAATATCGGTGAGTACCTAAATCATAACATAACATTATATCATGTCTGCATACCCCAAAGGCACAAATCTAGAGTACACCCACATTTCGCCAGTTTTGTTTACACTACACTACACTACAACAGCCCATAACGTCCACTGCTGGACATAAGCCTCTCCCATGATGGGAGGAATTTGCCGTAATCTCCACGCTTGGCAGGCGGATTGGAGATCGCAGTGATGAAAGACTAACAGAAAACGCTGCTGCCCATTCTCTGGTCTACGGAGACGCAAGGTGTTCTGCCTCAGACATTAGTCGCCTTATACGACACCCGTCAGTGTAATGGGTTGGTTCTATTCTACTCTGCCGGATACCACACGGCTAGTTTTGTTTAAGTACAGTGTGATAGAGGGTGGGCCTATTGCCACCAAGCAGGCAGATCCAGACTTCAGACTTCTTCTTATTCGTTCACTCCTGACAGAGTGGTCGTGGTCATGCGGCCTTCGCGATCCTTTTCCACCGGACTCTATAGGCTGCATGGTGAGCACATTCACAGATCCCTCATCGCGGTGACACATTTGATGGAGTCTGTACCATCAGATTGGTGATCGACCACGTGGTCTCGTGTCTACCGTGAATCACCAAACGCTCCATGGAATCATTGTTGCGGGTTACGTGTCCAAAGAATATGAGGATTTATAATTGCACAATCGACGACAGACTTAGTTTAATTGAGACTACGGACTACTACGAAGAAATTCCATAACACTTTGCCCGACCAGAGAATCGGGTTCAAGACCACATGCTTAGTAACACTGGCTACCACTAACCCAACGACACAGATTACGGCAGCCTGTAAAATGTCATAGACGTATCTCTGTTTGTCTATGAAAAACCTAACATAGGTACTACCAGTAAAAGTTGTATGGAAGTATTGTCACTTACAAGTACATACTGATGTTCTCTCGTGCGTTTTGGATGGCGCAACAATAGATGTTCACAGATTATTGTCAAGTCACATAACACGTGGGGGCATAGAATCGGCGGGTGAACGAGCGGACGTAGAGCGACAGTATACGTATGTGTCATAAAACAAACAGTGGTTTATCGGATATTCCGGTGGGAAAGTACCTGTAAATTTAATTCCAATGTTTTCTACTGTCCCATGTAACTTTCGATCTGCGCAACGCGTTTATTCTTTCACTAGCTGACCCGCGCAACTTCGTCTGCGTCACATGATATAGCTTATAACATGTCATTTTGTGCATTCATATTGCTTACCTCCCATAACATACGGCGTGATAATATGTAGCCTAAAGCCTTCCTTGGTTTACAAAGAACATTTTTGCTGAATTTCAATTCAATCTATCCAGTAGTTTTGGCGTGAAGCCGTACCATACACACAGACAAACAGACAAAAATTCTAAAGAGTCACTTTTTGTCATCAGTTATAACGTTTTTCTAACAAAAGACACTTATTTTTTCTCGAAAATTCTCAATGTACAGTTTTTCTTTCGTTACTGTTTATTATATGTATAGATGTATACGTAGATTCTCCCCTGTCGTTTCAGAAAGTGAAAGAAATGTCTGAAATTCGCACAATTTCTCCTTGACTGTTGTTGTTAATTTAACTTGATATTGCAATTCAGACAGGCTATTATATTATATCGCAATGTTGACCCTGGCTTAAGAAAGCGGACGCTACTTCTCTACTTTAGCACCCTATAGCCGAATCTTTCGTTAGAAAACCATCCATTAAGCAGTTTGTCGAGGGCAAAGGTGATCAGAAAGCGAAGGTCCTCAACCACAGGGTTAGAGAACCTGATGAAAGTTGCAAGATTATTAATCTTATTGTATCAATGTTTAATCCAAAATTTCGCTCAAGATCAAGATCAAGTGTGCAGGTGGAAGCTAGGCCATTGTCAGAGTGAGAAGGCCTTACAAAGCGCACTCTACGACGAAATAATTTTTCTATTGATGTGTATCGCTGTTGGTATGGCCACAGCAGATCAATAGACAACACTTTCCTGTTACTATCGATGTTCGCATGACACTGTTCCTAGACTCCACGCCTGTCAGAGCTTATGTAAACGGGTACTTACAAATAGCTGCTTTGAAAACGTTAAGTTTTTACAGAATTTAAGTGCAAGAGGGTTCCGAAAAATTGCATACCTACCCGTTTTTAAAATAAAAATATAGCTTATGTAAGTACTAGCTTTTGGCCGTTGTTAGAGCAGGAGAGGAAGACCAAAGAATATGGATGGATTGTGTGAAGAATGATATGAAGGAAAAGGAGTATGGAAGAAAAACACGTGTTGCGTTGCCACCAAATAACATGGGATAAGGGTGGGGGATGACGACTAGCTTTTAGCCGTGGATGTGCCCGCGTGGATATCGGAAATTATAATCTTATCCTCGAAAATCTTAAAGTGACTCGCACCTTACTGTATGCCACAAAAAAAAATACAAAAATTACTACAACCAAATATCAATTTCACTTGTCAAAGTTTAAATAAGCAAATAATAGCCACAGGCCGATTGTCATGATTATGATGCAAATAATATTCTTTACAAAAAAAAGAAAGTGTTACCAGGTTACCACTGTTGTTCGATTTGAAAGAGTGAGAGTGTAGATTACTTGGCACTTTTTATGTAATGTCAATGGATAACGGCACAATATAATATTGTCTATTGATCGTCTGTGGTTTTGTTATAAAGGGCAAGAGAAGTTAATCAGTTTAGAAAGTGCGGTTGAAATAAGGATGACATTACGAAGGGTGACGTGTAAACGTGTCTATAATACAGGTACAATCAAGAATAGTATTGATAACGACAAGACACACACATGAATCTGAAAAATCAGAGTTTTCGGATTCATGTTCGTATTGTATAATTATCACTTTCTTCGGTGAAGAAAAGATCGTGAGGAAAGCAGCATGGCTGAGAAATATTTCTCGACGGCATGTAAACCCAAGTCAGAGGCCCATGGTCACATACGAGAAAGAAGAAGTATTGATAACAATAACAGTTTGGAAAATGAACCCTGCTTGAAAGATAAGTAAGTTGTTTTCAGGGGCGATAGCGTCAAATCTCTTGAGAAGTTCCCGGAGGCCTTAAGATAACAGCCATACCTAAGTCATCATCATCACCGTCATCATCACCAGCCTATTAATGTTCCCACTGCTGGGACACAGGCCTCCTCTCTATGAGAGGGAATGGGCTATAATCCACCACGCGGGTGCAGTGCGGGTTGGTAGATGTCACATGTCTTCGAATTTTTGGTTTTAGGACATGCCGGTTTCCTCACGATGTTTTGCTTCACCGTTTGGAGAGCAGTGGTGATGAAACAAATTACACAAAGTAATGCGCCTGCCTGGGTTCGAACCCACGACTTACTGTTCGGAAGTCAGGGCTGCCACCACTGGGCCACCGCTGCTCATACCTAAGTGTTGCTGGGGAACTTCTTCCTTAATTTCACCCCATTATGAAGCCGTAAAGGACAGGCGTTTCGGGGTCTCATAATATAATTTAGATCACTGTTTTAAGTTTTCACGGTTTATGACTTTAACTTGCACTGTCACTTACGCAGTTACGGGATATCTTCCGTCGTTCATAAGTATAATTTGGATGTTCTAAATGTGCTAATTGTCAGCCTTTTATGAATGCATGCCTTTTGATTTGATTTCATTAATTCGTTTCGAACTAAATTTGCCTCTATAGTGCGGTTTGGCAGTTACTAGTACATGATACAATGTTGTGTTTCCAAGACCTTCAGCTCTATTTCAATTAAATAATACAATATATCAGTGTCCACCAGGCGCCGTCGCGCAATGTTCTATTATTTATTATTGTTTTATAATGACTGCGGTGATTGGAAACCAAAGATCAACGACTTATCAGGCCGATAAAGGTACCTAATAAAACTTTGTTTGTAACTAAAACTATATTTAGCTGGTGTATACTGCTGGATACTACAATGTGTGTGTTATAGACTTTACGAGTGTACATTCAAACCTGCTAACAACCTGGCTAAAAAATCCTTTGTCTGTGCAGGAGTTTTATGCAAAATATTACTTCGTACCTCTGTGCAGCAGTCAATTAACTTAATATATAAAAATCACTTGTCACTATGATTGTACACGCTAATCTCCAGAACCACTAAACCGTATTCAATGAAATTTTCTGAATGTATATGCTTGGTTTCAGCTTTAAAAATAGGATTAGGAGTTTCAAAAGCAGGGGCGGATCACTAGTGGGTTAATAACTATTCTTGTTACAATTAATGATTGAATTGTATATTTGTCTGCGCATATTGTATTATAGTGCATGCTGTGCTTTTCTGTAAGTGATGAGGCGCTTAGACTTTAATGGCATTTTGCGACATCCACAACTACAAATTATATGGTACTTTAGACATAACATGTGAAATGTGAAAGGTTACACCTCTGCTTAACCCTTCGGTGATTACATGCGTGATCATAAGTATGTTATGTTAATTATAAACAAATGATTGTCTAACATAAATATGTAGATATGTAAATAAAGATTCCACAGTCTACCTCAGACTTGAATCGTCAATGCTGTCTGTAGCACTGACTATAGGTAATCGTCTATAAGACGCATGCCAGACGACGCATAACAATGCCACACAAGTAGCCATATTGTTGCCATGTCTGATGGCAAGTTGGCAACGAACAATGCTCAGTCATGAGGCAAAAATGTTAAAAGTGTTTAAAGGCTGTGTACCGAATTATCCAGACATAATATTCTGTTAATATTTGTACACTCAACAACAACAACAGCCCATAACGTCCACTGCTGGACATAAGCCTCTCCCATGACGGTAGGAATTTGCCGTAATCTCCACGCTTGGCAGGCGGATTGGAGATCGCAGTGATGAAATACTAACAAAAAACGCTGCTGCCCATTCTCTGGTCTTCGGAGGCGCAAGGTGTTCTGCCTCAGACATTAGTCGCCTTATACGACACCCGTGAGTGTAATGGGTTGGTTCTATTCTACTCTGCCGGATACCACACGGCTCACACTTGAGACTTTGTACACTCAAAAGGTGCAAAATCATACTGGTACGAGCTGAGTCAATCAAGGATACATAACTCCACCCCTGTTATCCCCAAAGGGAGTATTTTTTATTTTTTTATTTTTATTCCGTCTATGATAGATGTCTGTGTTTAGCGTGAAACTAAGCGCTGTCTCTCCCCTCTAGTGTCCGATTTCTGCCTAAAACCCTAAGAAATTCAATTCAAGATTGGCTTTGTATTGTGTGGAAGTAGTTCAAAAAGGTAATACCAGGGAAAATGCATAAATTATTGAATGAAGTAGTGTAACAAGCATGAATTTAACTATGAAAACAAATGCTTCACACGTGTCCTCTTTTCCTTTCGCGCATTCCAAACAGTCCGTTCAATTTCGGCCCTTACCGGAAACCTTCGACTTCGGCCAAAACTACTACCAATTTTAGCCAAATCCGAATACGGCTTTTTTGGCCGAAAGTGACCGGTTCTGAAGCTTCGATCTCCGCTAACTATTTAATTAGTTATTTAAACATCGGCACGTGTTTGCAAAGTCACGCATACCTTCTATACGTGCCAACATCGCCAATATTGGTCCACACACGGCCAACAGCTTGCCAAACATCACTTGTAAAGGTCGCGTTACATAATTTCGGATGTGTGCATACTTACCGACTTCGCCGACTATGGTTTGATGACCGTAATTCTTATAACTATATAAAATATTGCGGTCAAGTGCGTATTTAATATTCTGACTTTTGTCACTGGTAATATCGCAATTCAGTTTAAGATTGGCGAAGTGTGAGTGTTACTTAATAAAATGATCTAGTTTTTATTGAGATAAAATAGTATTGGCAAAAATTTCTCCGAAATAGTCCTGGGTCAGCATTTGTAGCCGGTTGATGGCAATAGGCTCTACCCCTATCTATAACATAGGACTTACTTATACATATAACTGGTAAAAATGTGGATGTTTTATTAGCTATACCTAGTCTGGTCTGTGGAAGGGTGACCACCTATTACATACCGAGTTTCCTCCGTGCCTCGGAAAAGCCGTTGGTCCCGACTGTTATTTGTAGATCTTTGACAGTCGTTATGCAGTCTGTGGCCCAAAAAGTCTGACAACCAGTGTTACCAATGGGTATCGTATTACCCGGTGCTAACGGGTTGTGGAGGTCAGATAGGCAGTCGCTCCATGTAAAATACTGGTACTCAGCTGCATTCGGTAAGACTGGAAGCCGACCCCGAAAAGGCTAGGCAGATGATGAAGACAGAAATTATTTTAATACCTGTCTCGACTACTAACAACTTAATCTTGTGTACGGAGTCCGGTTCGCAATTTCCCCGTCACCCACACTGCTCAAACCGGAACAAAGAGTTGTTGCTATGCAGCTAATATAGATCTTGTGGTATAGAAATACTTTACAGGAAATTGGAGTACTCAGCAAGATTATTTATAGTTTACTTAACAAGCTCTTCACGCGGCTTCACCTGCATGGAGGTCTGAAATAATCACAGGGAAAACATAAAAAGGGTTTCATCGAAATCCGACCTGCTGTGAAAGCGTAAAAAGATAACAAAGTTACCTTCGCATTATAAAATAATTATGGCTTGGATCAACCAAAATTTCATCACTGCTACAGAAATCATATTTATAAAATCTAAAAATAGAATGACCTAGTGAGTAGAGAATCGCATTTGAGACACCCTACACGGAAATAAATGTTCTAAAATGATACGGCTGTCTTTACGGCAACAGCATTCGGAATACAAAGCTTCCGTTCACTGTCTCAATGTGTCAACAAAAAGAAAAGTGTTCATATAACCAATTCACTGAAACTTCAGGCTGTAACGTTTGCACTATTTTTTTTTTGTTTAGCACTACGAAAACTGTTTTACGTGGCAAAAAGTTTCTGTTTGAAGAGATTTATTTTAGTTAGTTTCATTCATTTATAGATGGACACTGGTATCGATTCTGTTGTGCACAAACTAAACTTAATTTAGGCTATTACTATCTTTTTCTCTCTAATAAAACAAGAAAGAGACGGACGTGATTTAGAGCTGTCAAATTTAATTGGAGCTAATATTTCCGTATAAATGAAGGGTGCACAAAAACATATCGACTAAAAACACGGTGAAGCGCAAGGCATAAACTAGTTTGACATCTCTAACTTAGTTCATAGCTATAGCCGTCATTTTCTCGCACTGCCTTTATATCAATAGCCTAAATTAAGTTTAGTTTGTGCACAACAGAATCGACACCAATTTATCCTGTTCTATTCTAATTTTGTTTATTTCTTTTAATTCATGTCTGAAATTCACATTATCAAACAGCTTTACTCATGAAAATACTGTCTGTTCGAGGAGGGATATACGCCAGAACATCATGCTACTACGATAAGTTTCTGTAACAGATTTTAAGCTTTATCGCTAAAGTATTAGGTTCAAGTTTAGCTTACTACCTAGACCAAGTGTTTTCCGTTGAGACTAAACACCCAAAATATCAAGCGCCAACCAAATAAATGACAAAAACAAAAGAATAATATCCTCAAAACACCCCTACCAACCTGACCTACATAGTTCATCTCGCTATCCTCAACGGCACATCAGACACGAGCGGAAGGCGTCGCGAGAGAATGGTTGCACAACCACGAGTTAAATTATCGACTGGTTACCGTGACATAACGGTGATGAAACCTTTGCGTCACCGACCGCTTCGTTTTGACTGGCCACGAATGAGAGCTATTTATTATAGATCCGGTCTTACGGCATGTTCATGTCCTCAGGTGATGATACTTGCGACGCGAGTTGTATCAAGCGTCACGCGCGTACGTCATTTGGTAGTGCAGTAGTTTTGTTCTTGAATGACATAGCCTGGATACACTGGCCGTTGATAAACATTTGTGTAAAGTGTCTGTGGAAATTGTGTCAACAAAACAAAATGGCTACCAGGCGACGTAATTTTCGACTACACGTACCAATATAAACATACTATACGATAATACAAATCAAAATCAAGTCATTTAAGTTTGAATCGTGTCATACTGTACGCCACTTGTATCTTCAATTTATATCTCCGCAGCCGTTGTCACAAGCAACACGCGTATCGCTTGAGCCTGTAAGGCGTGGCCGAGGGGTTATAGGAACTAGATCCGTTCTTATTCTGTGTAATTATATGGTAGGTTATTGTTTGTACTTGTCTTCCGGTTGGTGATAATGTACAATGGTGTAATTAAAAGTGGATCGTGTTGCGTTGAGATGGCTGTGAGGCTGTTGTTTCTTATGTGCCTATTATGAAGACGTAAGATGTATGTGACATGGCATTTTTTCTAAATAAATTGTCAAGAGTTTTATAAAATCCGTGACGAATAAAAAACGTGATCTTTGATTAACGTCTCCGCAAAGTAAATTGATCGAAAAATTATTACCGTAGGTCAGGTTTTTTTGCCGAAATGAGGGTTTCGTTTTTTTTTAAACCTACGTTGTCATTGATACTGAGTCTTGGTGGAGAAGTTTCAATTAGTCAATTTAATAGAAGAATAACCAGAAATTCTGACAAAATTTCCGGTTGATGCTGATAAAACTAGGTAGTACTGTAACACTTTGTGTTTGGCAAAGTGTCCTCGGGAACTAACCCAGGACCTAAGATAACGAATAGCATAACTACTACATCAGCCCATAACGTCCACTGCTGGACATAAGCCTCTCCCATGATGGGAGGAATTTGCCATAATCTCCACGCTTGGCAGGCGGATTGGAGATCGCAGTGATGAAAGACTAACAGAAAACGATGCTGCCCATTATCTGGTCTACGGAGGCGCAAGGTGTTCTGCCTCAGACATTAGTCACCTTATACGACACCCGTGAGTGTAATGGGTTGGTTCTATTCTACTCTGCCGGATACCACACGGCTAATAGCATAACATCACGCCTATAATCCCCTGGGGTAGGCAGAGGTGTACCTAACAAGTACACCCACATTTCGCCAGTTATGTTTAAGTACCAAGTAATAAATAAGTAGTCAAACGACGACCCGAATGACGCAGCTGTAGTGAGTCTGCCTTACGTTCTTAGGGTCCCGGGCTCGAATCCCAGTCGGAGCAAATGTTTGTGTGATGAGCATGGACATTTGTTTCCGAGTCATGGATGTTTGTATGTATAATAAGTATGTATTTACAAACAAAAAGTATCTATGTAGTATATCAACTATCTGGTCTCCACGACACAAGCCTCGTTGCTTAGTGTCGCATTATATGACGCTGAGTGTAATGTCCAGCGATATTTATTTAAAAAATAATTAGGGGCGAACCTATTGCCATCAACAGGGCACAAATCCAGACTCCGTGGCTGCTACTGAGAAATTCCTGATGGAAAAACCCAATAGGTATGACGAATAAGGTCACTAAACTAGACTATAACTTATGTTTCGCAAGTTGCGCGCTTAGTTACCGCTCACGCCTTTCCATTTCAGCTATCTATATTAAACTTAGTATTAAATATCAGAACGTACTTATCTCTAGCTTCGACCAACTACGCCTGTTGACTTTGTTAACTTAGTAAAACGACTTTGTTTACTGCAAGTTTAGGCCCTCTCCGCAGCTATCTGGGTCATTTGCGTTATGGCTGCATTACACTTGATAGCTATCTAGTACATTTGTATGGCGCGCACCCGCCTCAAAAAAAACTGCATTAAAAACCGTCTAAAACTGTCTCCTCTAGAGCTTATACCTCTGTGTTCAATTCGTTACTAAATTCCTCAATAATAAAATCGAACATCGCAACACTACTCCATAGACAACTTGCCGAAAAAAAAAAACAACTTTCATTTGACAGACGGTGAACACTCGAATTTACCTCCGCAGCAAATGTCGTGATAACTCTGGTATTTTTAATGGTAGCTGATACTATTATATATCAAAATTATCCTTGAGAACTGTGCTTCATTATTTTGTCAACGTAAATTCGTTTTGGAATCTCGAAGTTGCAATATTTCGCCCGTGAAAAAGTAGTTATTATATGTACCTATAGTGATTGTGTTGTGTGAAGAAATACGTGATTTAGTGACTAAAACGTGTGTGAAATGGGAAAAGCAGTGCTTAATTAGTGAGGTGATTAGATTGTTCAACTATCTACACCAAAAAACATGTGGGTTTGTGTGTTTTTTCATCCAACACCGGCTGCCAAAAATTAGTTCCCAGATGTAAACAAACAGTGAGTATCTAGTTTCATAAGTATATTTAGATATGATGCTATTGAGCTATAAATGAGATTGTGGTCTTGTTGGAAAGGAAATATAGTCTAGTTTATTTCTTTAATGTTAAAATGGATAAAAAACTAAGAGAAAACTGATATTTCTAGCGAAATATCAGTTTTTGTAACTATTTTTTGCTATACATTATGACTTGGAGTATATAATTAAAGTATTTCATTTTGATTTCTAGATAAGTAGATTCCTTATCTAATCAGCTTGACAACAGTATTTTTGTAATTGCTCTAGGACTTGTAGTTTTTGAGCTACAGGTGTTTTTATCGGATCGGGCAGAAAATGTTTTGAAAACTTGCAAAAATTTTTGCATGTGAGCGGTTACGGTATTTGCAAATCCGCGCGCTTAGCTGCGGAGAGGGTAGATAGCAATATACATATAGGTATATATAAAGGTTGTAAAACACCTCTTAACGAAGCCGAAAGGAACTTGTTTTCCTTATCATTGCGATCATTTTTTTGTTCTGCACCATACCTGGGAACCTTCTAGTTACGGAGATATTGGAGGTTCAAACAAAGTTCCAACTTTTTGACAAGTTTCTTTTTTTTTTAATACAAGTTTTTAACCCGTATGCTCCCGGCCGTGCCTCCAGAGGCACGGTGCATTGTTATTTTAATTGTGTCTGTAATTGCGGGTATTGAAGTGTTAATGTAAGATTTTTACTATAAACACCTCCACGACCCCCGTACTATTGAATCCATCCATCAGCACAATGTTTTGAGTGTGTAACATGGAGTTCTACCACAAAACATGATTTTTCACCCCCAAAAAAAAAAGTCGTTTCCCTGCAATAATTTTTGCGTAAAGTTACTTAGTTTGATGTACAGAATGCTTGGTTGACGGCTTCGTGATGAGGTCTTTTACACCCTATATATCTTTACGTTCACAGTTGTCTGATACTTAACATCACGCCTATAATCCCCGAAGGTTTAGGCATAACACCTCAGGCTGGACAGTAGCATAATGATCAATTTCACAAAATAATTGATTAAAGATGTACTAAACAAAATAAATCATACGTTACATGCGAAAGTTTGTGATGTGTATGAATCGATGTTTGCTACTCTTTTACGCAAAAACGACCGAACGGATTTGGATAAAATTTGGCACACAGATAGTTTATAACCCGAATTAAAACATAGAATACTTTTTACCCCGGTAGTACGATCCCGTGGGACGACAATTACCAAACTCCACGTGGGCGAAGCCGCGGGCATTAGCTGCTAATAATGTCAAAATATATAATGCATAAGTGACATTTTTGTCCGTGTTTGTTAGCATAAATAATACTCGACAAGTCGACATCCAATAACTAATTAGCACGTCTATTTTCTTACGATGACATTGTATGATAGTGTCAACAATAGAAGTCACTTCTGGATATACCCACAGAAAAGTACGGGTGGCACATTACTCATAGCTTATACTTAGACAGACATAAATCATCATACAATAATCACCACTCCATAGAATCATAACCAATATGCATTTATTGACACTGTAAAAGGTTATGCATATGATTATGATTAATGATTTGAAGTATAGAATTAGCAAATCAAAGTATATTCGTATGAACTTCTTACAGTCTGTCAACGCGAGTTTTTTCGCAAAGCACTCGTGCGAAGGATTGTGTATGGGCAAAGTGAGAAAGGCTTATGTTTCAAGCATTCACAATGAAATTCAGGCTATCATTTAGATTATTAGAACGTCGTATTGAGCCTACATACCCCAAAGGAGAACCAGAGCTTTATAGTATACCCACATATCACAAATTCCATCCTATGAAAAAGAAGACCATCCTTTGCCATACACTACAACCAAATCCAGGCTTCACAATAACACTTCGAGCCATCAGTCATGCTGCCGATAAGACCTCTACCGGCAAAGGTGTCATATTGACTTAACCATCAGTCATTTCCCAAATGCTGGCAAATTCTTTTTAGTCGAACTACTGTAAGCTACAAGAAATACATACACTGTAACATTACTAGTCTTGTAACAAATCGGTTCAGACAGGATGCATGTTATTAGCCAGAAATGCGCCACGAAGGGCGCCAGAGATACAAGTAGAACGGATACCGACTAAGTTGACCATATCAGTAGAAGGTAGAACCTCTAATCAGACAAGTTGTGTAAGAGTATTGCTCTATCATTATTGGCCTAGCCTTTTTCTCACTGCTTAACCCTAAGCTGCAATTTATAGCGAAATATAGAACGATTTCGAATGATTCTGATGACTTGTTACGGCCAAAGCCGGGGGGACTAAACAAGGTGACATTCTTCCAGCAAAAACGATGACGGAAAAGTCGAAATATTTTGGAATGACATAAGCTACCAAAATACTTTAACATTTTCTGTGTTTTTATTGTGATATGGGGTTTTTAAATACAACAACAGCCCATAACGTCCACTGCTGGACATAAGCCTCTCCCATGATGGTAGGAATTTGCCGTAATCTCCACGCTTGGCAGGCGGATTGGAAATCGCAGTGATGAAACACTAACAGAAAACGCTGCTGCCCATTCTCAGGTCTACGGAGGCGCAAGGTGTTCTGCCTTAGACATTAGTCGCCTTATACGACACCCGTGAGTGTAATGGGTTGGTTCTATTCTACTCTGCCGGATACCACACATTTTTTTTTAAATACGAGAACAACATAATTGCAATGGTTAAGAAAATAATTAGCAAGTAGGGTAGATAACAAAGCTGACAGCACATGCAGAGAGCACCAGATCTCATTAAAATATTAACTCTCTTAACACTCTCTCTTCTCTTAACACTCTCTCACCAACATAACCTAGAATCTAGTCATAGCATCAGACCTTACATCAATAAAAACAAGTGCACCAAAATAGACGCTTCTCACAAACAAACCTAAAAGGTCATGCTTGTACCGACGTCCAGACGGCCCAAAACTGACCGGATCGTTTTCACTAACCTTGTAGCGACGTTGCGATACAAGTTTATATGCGCAGACGCATGCTACGAAGGTTTGCAGCGTTGCAACACTTATTACGGGCTGGCAACCTCGCAATTGTGATGACACCAAGTTGATGAGAATGGCTGATTGATTAGTTGTGGATGTGGTGATTGGTTCCGGCAGAAATGGTTACAGGGTGAAAGAAAACAAGGGCCAGCTCTCAGAGGATACGAAACAGTACCTCCACCCATCTGTGGATGGTGACTACTGGGGTGGTTTTATTGAGGTACAAATTCCATACTCCCCAAACTTTTCCCCAACGACCGGTCGCCCTAGAAGGGTCCACCTGGTGGATAAAAAAAACCATTTAAAAGGATGACTTTCTCAATTATAAACAAATAGACCTATATCATTAATGTTTCAAGTGGAATAAACGACTTCTTACTTTTTTTTTTACACACAGCGCCATCTAGTGCCACACTAAGCAACGAGGCTTGTGTCGTCGACACCAGATACTTGATATACTACATAGATACTTTTTTTTTTTTTTTGTAAATACATACTTATTATACATATATACAAACATCCATGACTCGGAAACAAATGTTCATGCTCATCACACAAACATTTGCTCCGACCGGGATTCGAACCTGGAACCCTAAGAACGTAAGGCAGCCTCACCACCGCTGCGCCATTCGGGTCGACAAACATTGGAGACGATAAAAGCTATGCACTAACCTGTGTCAAAAATGTCTATAGTCTGACTATCGCTCTATACATAAACATACATATTATATTCTATTCAAAAACTGTTTTAACACTCCGAAATAGTCCGGATTGTCATAGAAACAATGTTTGTAACTTTAAGGTTTCTTGAAATAGCGCAAAATTTTGCATCGAATCAACCTTCCAATTTTCCAACTTCGAAAACAATCGCCCGAGCTTAAATTGAAAACGAGTTTAATACGAACAAGTTGCATTTATTAAAGACCTTGCATTGGCCTCAACCGTACGAGGCCGATCTGAGCATCATTTTATAGGAATTTGGTTGGTTTACCAAGATAAAAGATAATATGTGCGAACATACTACATGTTTGTTGTGTTGCTTCATTTGTTTTTTTTCTCATGGTTGACTGCGCAAGAGATTTTACAGCAAAAGGTAAATGAAGGACGAAAACTTTTAGTCGGTCGTAGTCAGACATAATCTTCCGTATTTCTTTGGTTGGAATGTATCTCTGATTTTATTATGAACTAGTGACCTGTGAGGCTTCGTACGGGATCAATATACAATTGAAGAAAATAAGATGTGTCGTTTGCAAAATTTTCTTAAAAAAAACCAGCCAAATCGGTCAAGCGAGCCATCCTCAGGTGATGCTTCGGTGAATATGAGCAACTTTTAAGTAAAGGCAACATTCATAATAAAATCTGTATAATCTTTACGGTCGAATATCGTATTTGAATGGGAAATATGATTGCCTACTCTCTCCAATTTGTGCTAAAGTTTTCTGATGAATGTAATTTCAAGATTCAAGATTATTTTTATTGTACAGTTAAAAAATATGAACTTTTCATACAGAAGAACGAATGAACACATTATTTCTTCGACTACTAAACTCCTCTCACAACTCTATCATATAATGGCTATATAATAATGCTTACACATACTTTTTATACCTTACCCATTGTTTACCGACCTCTCTGACCCCTATATAAAGATAAGATACGCTCTTAAACTCATACACATAAGGTTCTCTTTCGAATCACTTTTGTAATTACGTCTTCAAGGATTGATTTTCATCATCTTGTGACAAGAGTTTTCATAAAAATACTTTGAAGCGATGATTATATAAGACTAGCTGTTGTCCGCGACTTCGTTCGCATAGAAATTTTGATGTGTGATGCCGAATTCCACCCAAATACGTTCAGCCGTTCTGGCGTGATTGAGAAACAAACATCAATCAATTCATTCAAACTTTCGCATAATAGATGTAAGATGTTGCGAATATCTTCGACAGGTTTTATTCTGGTATATTCATATAACCTGAAGAATTACTGGAGGTATTCAAGTAGTCTCGAGATTGTTCTTCGATGACTCAGATTTTGTCCGAGTAACACGTAGCGCTGCGACCTGGACAGCTCTGTCGCTGGGATCCCTTTTTTTTGCATAATCTTCTTTTTCCTAATATACTTTGACATAACTGTTTTGGCATAATTTGTTTTGCCATAATAAAACTTTGCCAAATTTTTTTTTGGCATACTGTTTATGTTGGCATAATCATCTTGAAGGCTAATTTGTTTTGGCATAAATTGAATTTTGCATAATGTTACTAGGCATAATGACTATTAGCATAATAGTATTTAGGCATACAAATAATATAAATACCAAAATAAAATTAGAGTTATTTTTACGTATTTATTTTGAATTAAAAATTCATTAAGTTGTACTACAAAAGTTAGTGACAGAAACGAATCGCTACAAAACCGACTCCACGTAGTCTTGTCTGCCCTACCCCTAGAGTGTAATTTAAAATCGCGTAGGCGCGGAGGGGCGAGGCGGCCCGCGAGTTGAGGAGCAGGTGGTTGTAACACTCGCCGCCGCTGCTGAGGCTGGCCGGCTTAGCCGGCCAGCAAGCCGAAGCTGCGGTGGTGAGCGTTAAACACATCTGCGACGATAAGCTCGCGTGGGACCGCCGGAGCCCCGCAGCGCCGGAGCCGTGACAAAAACCTTGCCTGCTGCATGTTGCATACTGCATGCTTGCTTGCTGCATGCTTGCTTGCATGCTGCATGATTGCTGAATGCATGCTTGCTGCATGCTTGCTGCATGCTTGCTGCATGCTTGCTGCATGATTGCTGCATGCTTGCTGCACGCATGCTTGCTTTATGCTTGCTGCATGCATGGTGTATGCTTGTTTAAATGTTTGCAAGCTGCATGTTTGCTGCATGCATGGTGTATGCTTGTTTGCATGCTTCTTACAGGGAAAAAACTCACATATGTTCACAATCAACAATGTTCAAAACAAATATGTTATGTATTACCTGCTTCGGAGAGATGGTTTTATTCCAATCGTCAAAATAAATTGGTATATCCAATTAGGGTATGTCTAACATTTTAGGATTATGCTTCTTTGTTATGCCTATAAAAAATATGTTTTAGTATCATTATGCGTAAATCAATTTATGCCTAACAATGTTATGCTTAATCATTATTATGATTGGATAAATTATGCTTAAAAAAAATATGCGTAAGCTGTTATGCGTAAAAATGTTATGCAAAAATATAATTAGTAGTAACAAAAGTATGCCAAGTTATATTAGGTCTTAAAATTTTATGCAAATGGATAGGGAACCCTGTCGCTTGCCTCATTCTAGTCCTGGAGGGTGCAGTTAGTCGGGATCATTTTTGGGAAATTTTGGACCATGGATGAACGCAGTATAAAAACCTTTATTTTCTCTCGTTACCATCACTTGCTATCCGATTAAATAAATCGAATCGTCATGCAGTCGAAGTGGCCTCTGCATGCTTTATCTACATAATTATGTTAATTTGTTTACATCTTATAAAATATAATTTGTATGTATCTTGAAAATGGCATAATGCTACCCGGAAATGTAATTTCAATAAATTACAAAATACGATAAGGATTCAATATTATAAAATAAATTAATGTATTTAACCTACAGAAAAAAAATGATAATCTATTATCATAAAATTAGCTAATGTAAATTTATTTAAAAAAATAGCAATTATAAATAATATATTTAGAATTAATCTCTATACAAATCTTAATAATAAGTGTTTGTTAAATCTTAACATGAAACTGGTTTCAATTAATGCGCGAACGCAGGTTTGTTCTAATAGCGAATGACGTCACACAGGTCATTATTCTTGTTAATAACTTGTTATTTAAAGCCTAAGTATATTTATTAACAGCATAAAAAGGTTTTATCCTCAAAAATATTTTTTTTCTAAAAAGGCGTTTTGTTTATTGCGCGTTGATGTCTTTTCTGTGTAAAAACAGTTCCGGGACCACATTTTTTGGATAAAATTATTTGGTTCAAAATTAAAATCTTTGAGGTAGGTAGGTAAGTTTAGATAAAGAGTAAAATAAAAATGTGTGTCGTAATATTATAATGTTATGTCGAACCCAAATCAAAATAACTAGAGATATTATATTTTTTATAAAAAAAACTTTTTTATAACTTTTTTTTTTCTTTTTTTTTTTTAAACTTGTAAAGTTTGATTCAGCAAAACAATAATATCGAATCACATTGATTAAAACGTAATTACTTACTACAAAAGGCTTTCAGTATTCAAGAATAAAGTTTTCTTTGTATAACTGCGTCTTTTGGTTCATCAATCTCTTTACTCTGTCCCATGTTGTGCCCTAGTCACGTGAACGTATCGCTACCTCATTCATTCTTCTTTTATTTGGTCTTCCACCCTTTCCATCCATCAATAAAATTTTTGTAACACCCGACGCAAAAAGAGTGATGGTGTTATAAGATTGACCGGTATGTGTGTGTGTCTGTCTGTGGCACCGCAAATCTTAAAAGGGTGAACCGATTTGAACGCGGTTTTTTTTTATGTTGAAAACAGGCTTGTTTTATCAAAATCAGTGCAGCCATTTCAATGCCACCCGCTCTTTTGTTGGCCGCAGTAAGGATCTAAGACGCATAATGATCCAATCTGATAGAATATCCTTTTAAATATAACTGTACTTATAAATATTCCTTTCCTAACTATGTAGGTACGTTTCATCCCTAATTATCACATGCCTTACTAAGACAGGCTTCCTGTCACTTTTCTGTCACATTTATTGTTTAACAATAATTGCAAAACAACTTTACATTTATTACTACTAACACAATAACATTGTAACTTCAACCAAAGTCTATCTTGTAAATTATTTATCATTCAAAACTGATGGGTTTTTTGTCACATTGCGTAAAGTTTGACCTTATACATCAATGATGGCCTTACCAGTTAGCCTAAGACCTTATTTACGTCATAACTTCATAACTCTTTTTTATTGTCATTTCCTGTAAGATACAAAGTCTAAATGACAATCTGAAGCTTGTCCCTAAGAACTAAGTATTTAATTATTGTAGGTAGTTGAAATCCAGAATAATTTATTTTTGTAGCCGTCATGTGTCCCACAGTTGGGCAAAGGCCTCCCCTTTCTTTGTCAAACCTCTCTATCCATTTTGTGATATCTGGCCATGTTCGCCCCGCAAACAAGATCAGCATAGCTATTCACAACCCTTCGATTTGATTTTCGATTCGGAAAGTCGTATGTCTATCTCGCTCGATTTCGTAATGTAAAAAAAAGATAGACATTCGACTTTCCGATTCGAAAATCGAATCGAAGCGTTGTGAATAAGGGGCCTGATCGTCACACAACCTTCGCCGTGGAGGTCGACCGCGTCGTGTGGTGTGTACTACAAATACAGATTTTAAAAAAACACGGGAATTTTGATATCTATGGCTCGCTGGTCTAGTCGCAAAGCATTAATGCTGGGATCTTGAGATCCTAGGTCGGGCAAAGTTTTATTGAGTTATCCTATCAGAATTTTCTTAGTAGTAGCCCGAAGTATTGACTTAAGACCCGTTGATGACAATAGGCTCGTCCTACATGAGACTTAAACATAACTGGCGAAATATGGGTGTGTTACAGATGCACACATCTGTCTACATCTCCGGGGAAATACAATACATGTTAGATTTAATTCTCAGTTTGCAAAATGGCAGGGAAATTCCGACATCTATTGAATGTATCTAACATCGTAATTGAATGTGGAATATTCCCACACAACTCTAACACTAATGGAAAATACTTTAATCATTACGTTTATTTATTGAATTATTACAAAGGAATTGGCTCTGTGTAAAACCAAAAGCAACATTTTAAAAATATTTTTTGATTTAAAAATCGAACTTGCTACCAGACAGGTAACCGTTAAGGCGACTACAGGAGCTAAATTAGCAGCTCTATTTGTGGTGGTTCAAACTTCGTTTGAAATACTGTTAGAATAAAGTTCTAATCAGCTTGCACTACGAAGTGGTTGTTATGTCAATCTTTGCGGGCCGAATAGTGCGAAATGAGTGTTTTTTTGCGATTTACAAAAAATCTATTGATTTGACTAAAAAAATAAAACACTATGATGCTAATATGTTGCTTGTAGAATTATTTTCCAAAAAATTAGAATGATCGCATGTATTTTAGTATGGTTTTTACTCCTTAAAAGAATTTTTTAGAGATAAGTTCGTGATTTTTTTTATCGAGTAAAATTAGTAGTATTATGTTTTCAAAACACTATCGTACTAGCATTTATCCTGAAGAATATCATATATCATATAACTTTTGCATTATAAAACTCGCATTTAGCTCCTGCAGTCCCCTTAAGCTATTGCACCAAATCATCACTCGAGTGTAGTTAGATATTTTTTTTTGTTCTAATTTTACCTCTGCCTAAACTTTCAGGGAAAGCAGATGTAATGTTCTGTTATTTTTTCCAATAAGTATACCAAATATCCACCTAAATAAACACCGAACTGGACCGCATACTAAACAAGTAACAGGTCTGCATGTTTGCGCTAATCTCGTAAACTACTGGACCGAATTAGAACAGGCTTCAGTGTGTCGACAGCTGCCCTTCCGACCGACTCGATACATATACATTAGAAGCGTTAGGTAACTCTGGTGTTCGAGTTTTCAGTAATAATCGTATGTATTACGGTTGTGATAATATGTTTTGGACTGATATAGGTAAGTTTTAATGAAATATAATGTTGTCGATTCTGTTGTGCACAAAATAAAAATTAATTTAGGATATTGCTGTCTTTTTCTCTCTAATAAAACGAGAAAGAAACAGACATTATTTAGAGATGTCAAATTTCGTTGGAATTAATATTTCCATACAAATAAAGGGTGCACGTAAAAACATGTCGACTAAAACACGGTGAAGCGCAAGGCATAAACTAGTTTGACATCTCTAACTTAGTTCATAGCTATAGCCGTCCTTTTCTCGCACTGCCTTTTAATAAAAGATAGCAAAAGCGTAAATAAAGTTTAGTTTGTGCACAACAGAATCGACACCAATATATTAGTTTGTTATTGTCATATGTAAGGTAAGGGAAGTTTGCACACAGACAATAACAAGTTATCAGCACGCTTTTTTTATCCGAAAGTTTAGGCAGAAGTGTATCCACATTTAGCCAGTGGTTATTAAGCCTCGTTTTAAAGAAGGGCAAGCCTATTTCCATCAATGGGCACGAAATTAGACTCTTAGCTGCAACTGAGAAATTACGTATGGAAAATTCAAAAACACTTTTGGCTACTTGGGGATCGAAACCAGAACTTTATGCCCAGAAGTAACGCTTGCAATGACTAGAACAATGAAGCGCACTACCAGTTAATAAGAAAAATAATAGTTCAAGAACTAGAACAGATAGTATTAATCATGATGAAGTTTACCTTCAAAAATTCCAACTTCGTCATTAACACTACCCAAAAGTATAGTCAATCCTCATATAAGGTATCCAAAATACTATAAAGTAGTATTAGGTAATCCAGTGCCCAATGTCTGCCCGCCTACGTATGTGTTTGACCTAGTCCCATGACTATTTATGTTTGGTTGTTTACCTTTTGCACAAAACTAGCTGGCAGTTTGATTTTTGTTAGTGTCAAATCGATTCTTGGCGTTCGGTAGATACGTTCATTGAGGAGAATACAGTAGAATATTATACAACTTTAATTAGTTGAACTTTTCGACTAATAAAATTAAAAATTTACTGTTTTTTTTAAAACGTTGTCCCATTTGTTTATAAATGCTTAAAAAACAGTGACAATGTCTTGGACTTACACAGTCGCCAGAGAGTGACCTAAAATTACCCAGCATTTTTAAAAAGAAGTGATCACATTGGTGCCGATTCCCTTGTTTACAAACTAAACCAAATTTAAGTTCAGTGCATCTTTTTCTTTCTATTTCATTAAGAAAAGGACAGAAGATAAATTTTAGTTATGTTCTGTCAAATTAAATCAGCGCCATACAAGTTTTAGACGCGATTAAAAAGTTGACTACTAAAATTACATGAAATTACGTCAGGTGCAGACTGATTTGACAGGATTAAACTAATATTTATCTTCTGTCCTTTTCATAATGAAATAGAAAGAAAAAGATGCACTCAACTTAAATTTGGTTTAGTTTGTGAACAAGGGAATCGGCACCATTGTCTGCTTTTTTAATTTTAGTTACTTAATGATTGGCATAATCCTAAAAACCATACTTCCGTCAATCATTCATTCCTTGCGTGGAATGAGCTATATATGAGCTATTTATTCTCTGTTACACCTTACCAATCCATTGCAAGAACCATTACAGCCATTTCGCATCTCAAAACCACGCCCTAAACCATTCTACCGCATTTCTAACTTATCTTTACATCCGACATTACAATACCACCCTAATCAGAGCAAGGTTTTATTATTTTATTTGACTTACATAGCTTGTTACATAACACCCTCTCTTACAAATTACGTAAGAGAAACAGAGATGGAATGTGTCCGAGCGATTTCGATACGATACACAGCCGAAAAAAAAATTGACGATCGATTTTTGTTTTATTTGCGAACTCACAGTGACGTAAATGCAATAATTCGGTTATCATTAGACGTAAAATGGTGGCGCGAATCAACGCAAAAAGTTGTTTTTGTACGTGTAAATAACTTATGTACCGGTTTTGGTTAGTCGCTTAGAGATGTGAAGAAATATTACGTTTAGATTTAGTGACTGCCTTGTTGGTCTAGTGCAGTGTTTCTCAACCTGCCGGTCGCGACCCGCTGGGGGGTCGCGAAGCCTTTGTAGGGGGGTCGCAAGAGGTCGCGCAAACTACCTCAAAACAATGAAGCCTAGAAAGATAGATTTAATAAGAAAACGTTTAATAGGATATGAACATTTGTATGTTCATACAAATTAACAAAATAAAAACCTACGTATTACCTAGTACTCCATCTTATTGAGGGTTCGCTTGTTTGTCATTAACTAATTTCTTCATTTGTGGATCCGTTTTTGCTACATTGAGAATTAAATCGAATTCCAAATTTAAAAAAATATATAATATCCGAATCCTAATTATGCAAATGCATATAAAAAATTATATGGATTTAATATTTGTAACATAATAAAATAAATGAAAAAAAAGCGAAGGGTCGGGGGTCGCCAATATGTTTTCATACTATGGGGGGTCGTGTCATGTAAAAGGTTGAGAAACACTGGTCTAGTGGTTACAAGTATAAAGGTTCTGGGTTAAGTTCCCAGTTCGGGCAAAGTGTTATTGGGTTTTTCATCAGGAATTACACAATAGCAGTTCGAACTGTCTGTACCCTGTTGATGGATCGATCCCAATTATATGGAAATAAAAAATAACTGGCAAAATATGTGTGTGTATTTGCCTGACTCTTTGAAGACAAGAATCATTCCCCCTGTGTCGAATCCCTTTACGTCGACTTGTGATTTTTCTCGGTTTTGATGCACTGTCTTTTGTTTCGCCTTGACATAGCTGTCATAGAGTACAGTCACATCAAAAACGAAATACGGCTTTTTAATAAACAGGTGTGATGTTATATGTATGTGTTATTGTGTACCTACGAATGTTGTTTACTGTATGCAACATACATTTCTCTGTAATATAACAATATAAAACTTCGTTATTGCTTTTATAAGATTTGTATTATTATCTACACTAATATTATAAAGAGGAAAGACTTGTATTTTTTTTGTGTGTGTGTGTGTGTGTGTATGTATGTTTGTAATGAATAAACTCAAAAACTACAGCCCCGATTTCAAAAATTCTATTACCATTAGGAAGCTACATTCACCTTGAGTAACATAGGCTATATTTTATCCTCGTACTCCCACGGGAACTGGAACTACGCGGGTGAAACCGCGTTACGTCCTCTAGTTTACTATAAAAAGTAGATAAAAATGCAACAAATTAAATAACAATTGAATAAAATATAATTAAAATGTCATTAGCCCAGTTTTTATCTGAACATTAAATTAGTGGAAGTAACTAAAAGAGAATTAACTATAGGCTATTTATAAACCTATTAACTACCCGTCCCTGCTTCGCAAGGCGCCACCTATTGGGTCCAAACTTATCCTATCTCTCAAACTGGGACCAACCAATACATCATCATCATCATCATCTGCCTAGCCTTTTCCCAACTATGTTGGAGTCGGCTTCCAGTCTAACCGGATGCAGCTGAATACCTGTATTTTACATGAAGCGACTGCCTATCTGACCTCCGTAACCCGGTTAGTACTAGGTAATACGATACTCCTTGGTAAGACTGGTAAAACCAACCATACACATTCACAAAATTTCATGCTTTAATGAACAGTATTGCAACTAGGAATAATTATTGATCGGAATTAACTCACTCAGATTTTTCGTTTATATAAAAAAAAAAATAACAGGTTATAATGCATTAAGGAATTAAAAAATAATAATTTTAAATTGATGAAACAAACAATTTTCCTTAATTCTATTAGTGTTTCTTTATTTATTTAGGTTCATTAACAGTTTCTGAATAGATTAGATCTTAAGTATAGGTAATCATTTTCAGAAGGTAGTCATTGTCATCATATAAATGAGTAAAAAGTTGTTTGTTACACAAATCTACGCAAAAACAACTGACTTTGTGGAAAATAATAATTATTCTGAGCTTCCTTATTAAAAACATCGACAAGAATCTGCCCCCCCCCCCCTCCCGGAGGAGCTCGTGGCTAAATAATAACATCCGCTCGGGTCGATCGTTAGTTTAAGCCGCGCTTGTCTAGGTTGGTCTGTGGATGGGTGACCACCATTACATACCGAGTTTCCTCCGTGCCTCGGAAAGCAAGTTAAGCTGTTGGTCCCGGCTGTCATTTGTAGTCATTACAGGTAGTCAGTGGCCCATAAAGTCTAACAACCAGTCTTACCATGGGGTATCGTATTACCCAGTACGGTTAGACTGGAAGCCGACCCCAACATAGTTGGAAAAAGGCTAGGCAGATGATGATGAGATGATGAATAATCTGACCCTGGTTGATACGTAACGGATTATTTATTTACATACAATCAAGCCTGTAATTCCCCAAGGGTTAGGCAGAGGTATAGCTATAGACCACCCATATTTCGTGACTTATGTTTTGATCCCTTGTAATAGAAGGCGAGTTCAAAGCCAGCCAAAAAAATTTCAACAGTCCAAAATTAAAATGCTTGTCTAACAAACAAGGTAATCTACCAGCTAGCCACAAAAATAAGCAACCACTTAAATTTTCCACTAGGCCTCCATAATTTACGTGCGCCCAAACCTATCTCAAGTTAAACTGTGTAATTTATATTGCACGCCAGTGTATCCGCAAGGCCGCGATGGCAATACAACCTTACTGTTACACCAATTGCAACACTATTTACATGATGTTATGGTTTGCTTTTGGGTGATAATTGTTGATAATTTCGAGAGAAATCATAATATCCTTTTAAATTACATACTTAGGTAATTAGTTGAGTAATATTTTATTAACTTCGTTAGTTTGTTGATCTGAATTTTAAATGTGTTCTTGAAAAAAAATTGCCACTCTCATTAATTGCATTCACGGCTATGCAATGATATTATGCAATTTTGTATACTTATTATTAATTTCGACTAAATGATTTCTCTTAAATATCAGCTGATTCATTGCAATTTATTAGATGGCTGTAAAATTAATAAATTATTATGATTAATAAATTACTTCGCTTAATTGCTCTCAAAACATCCATAAAATTAAAAAAAAAACTAGTCATTTCGAAAAATCAAAACCAAATATTTTCCATATAGGAACTCTGAGTACAAAGCATACATCAAACAAAAAAGGAACGATCATTTTATCATTAAGAATTAAGGGCCTTACATGTCTCAAATGGCTTAGCATGATCCTCCGTTACGCCTAAAATACTGCAGCATTAATTTTTTATATAAATATATGGTAAAGTTGAGGATTAATGCTAAGTCCTTTGTGTGACGAAAACACGATTCCATAAACTTATCTTGATAGAAAAAAAATCCAAAGTTTTGTAGTACATGCTGATTATAACTCTATTCTAACAGCATTTCAAACGAAGTTTGAACCACCACAAATAGAGTTGCTAATTTTAGGACTACAAGGGCCTTAACATACGTCTCAAAGATTGTAAAATTATGGTGTTCATGATTTTCCATTTTCACAGTTAGTGAATATTGGCAAGGCTGTCGAAGAGTCAAGCAAATCCGGCGACTGTCGCTCTGGATTCTATTCATCATTTCTTTTGGTATGGACTATTCTGTAATCACAATAAATAATACATACCTACTGTATCCGGAATAAACACTCATAAGTTATATGGGATTAAGCAGAGGTCAAAGTCTCAAACCACGACATAAGTCACCTAAGACTTTTGACCTCAATAGCGCACGACTCAGGAAAATTTATACTAAATGGGCATTCTCCTTTGTTTCGAAAATTCATAGTTGTTGGGCATTCCCCTTTATTAGTGAGTCATAAATATAGCATTTATAAATAAAACTGTACTGCTTTATCGACTACGAAATCCTTTTGTATGTTGTCGGTCAATAATCTTGCGGTGTTCGTGTTTGTAGTCTGGTCAGACGGATTTAGAGTTCCGTTAAGAAATTTGGGTGTGAGAAAACATTTCGAGTTCAATTGCTTGAAGGATGTGAAACTTGTGGGATTCATAACTTCTTTTGGTAGTCAGTATTATTCTGTTTCTTAGTTTTTATGCTAGAACTGTATCAAAACATAGCCTTAATATTTGGACATGATTTGTATGGAAGGACTGGCTGTGGACATCAGATACTGACAGATACGTCAGTACATTACAATATCTGTAAGAGTATGGTGTACGGGCCACGTATGCAATTTTCAATTGACCAAATTAACTTCAGACCTTAGATGAATTTTCCTGATAAACAAAAGAAAATTAGAAAAAAAATGTTGACTTTTTTACGGAACAAAAAAAATATAATAATATAAATCCGTGTTTACGTACCCATTAGTTCCATAGTTTAGCCTTATAATAACCGATTACAACAACATAAAAACGCATAATTACAAACTACATTTTACAATTATACAACACACAAAAACAACAGTAATAATTTATTTCCTGTTTACCTATACGAAACTTAAAATGATTATACCGATTCGCACTTGACGGTATTTTTTGCAATAATTTCATGCTAGATATGGCGGTGACTCGACAGAATAATATTTGTAAAGAACTTTGATCTTCTGATGAAATTATCAGTTGCACAAATGTGATCAAATTGAACTACAGAATTATGAATCGAATTAATCGTTCCACGGGGAATACTTGTGATTATCTATGAACAAAGAAATTTAAGATACTATTCAGCGTTTATCACAAAAGGATGGTCATATTTAAGGGTCTGGTACAAACGACTAAACTTAACATCGTTGTCTATGGGAGCAACACTGAATTCTCTAAAAAAAATCGGAGCAGTCTTTGGGGACTGCCGATAGAAGTGAAAACAAAAAGTACACAGGCCCCGCCCCAGTCGTAGCACTGGTTATGCCCCGCGCATGCCTATGTGGTGCTACGCCGTAGCGGATGCTACGAGTGCTACGAACGGCTACGAAGCGTGACCGGACGTTACGTTACGTGACGATGAGTTCAATCTTTTTCCTTCACCCAAGAAGTGCTTAACGCGCCTAAAGAAGTTTTCACTTCGATATCAACTATCCCAAGAAAACTTTACTACTTGCTTAACAAATATCTAAGTGACAGATTAAAGAGAATGATAGAAATGCACATTTGACACAACATTACACTTATACCGACAGAACCAAGCTACACGAGACAGTCAAATTTTCCTAATCAACCTTGAACTTAATGGTTTAGCGATATAGTGAAAATCTGTTAAAGAAAATGGACAGATTTTGTTCGCGTTGTCCCGTCAATCTTAAGTGACTTTGGACCTGTGGAAGTTAGACGACAATGACATTGACAGATTTTCAACCAATGACGATGTTGGTACAAGCGATGCTAGCGCCATTAGTTCCACAGTTGCCATCCCCATTGATGATTGAATTCAAACAAACCATAACATGTACATTGTTACCCCCAAAGGTGATGACATTGACAGATTTTCAACCAATGACGATGTTGGTACAAGCGATGCTAGCGCCATTAGTTCCACAGTTGCCATCCCCATTGATAATTGAATTCAAACAAACCATAACATGTACAGTCAAAGGTCAAAATTCCACTTCCACCGCAATGCACATTATCGTTTGCGCTATACGGGCGGCGGCGCCTATACACACATACGCATATTTAAGAAGAAGGTCATAAGTACCACCAATATTGCTTTGCCATTGTGTTGCGAGATTGGCAGTCGACTTCTGACTGTTACTGTACATTGTTACCCCCAAAGGTGGGCCTTTCCCTGAAAATTGTATTAAAACAATCAGTAAAATCAGCTGCATTCAAATTAAAAACAAAAAATAAATTGTAATGCACTACAAGTTTTGTCTGCGACTATTCTTCTATTTAGGTACATCGTTCGTCAAAGCTCGGCGGTATAAGCTGATATAATTTTTTAAATTGAACTTTATCAAGAAAAAAACTTTGTTGTGTGTTTTTTTTTAAATAGAAATACCCTGTTTGAAATTAAAAAATAAAACTATTTTTTATCTACACTTCTACACTAATATTATAAAGAGGAAAGATTTGTATGTTTGTGCACGTATGTTTGTAATGAATAAACTCAAAAAGTACAGCGTCGATTTCAAAAATCCTTTACCATTAAAAAGCTACATTCACTCTGAGTAACATAGGCTATATTTTATCCCCGTACTGCCACGGAAACGGGAATTACGCGGGTTCAACCGCGTGACGTCCGCTAGTTTTTTTATAAAAACGTAACATATAAGATTTCGAATTTTCAAAGTGATCACAAACTTTTTTTGATGTGTGTACCTACTTGAGTCCGCGGTTAAAAGTACAGTTACTCACAAATGGCGTATTATTAAGGTGAAGATACTACAAATCATTACTCATTAAAGACAGGATGTGTGCTTCTGACCCAGGTTTTTGAAAGGAGAGCAATGAACTCGAATAAACGAGGATGAGTTTACAAAAATTACCTCGTGAAATGCAGAACTTTAGTGCAATTTTTGTATCAGTCATGCAAGATGATGAAATTCCTCAACAGAAAATGGACAAAGCTCAAAAGAAAATGCTTCGTGTTTTTTTCGTAAAATCGTAAATGAAAACAGTAGGAAAAAATCGTTTTTGTTTATTCTTTTAAACATTTAACACGCTAAGTTCTTAACTATTTATTACTGACAAATAATTATTCTAAACAAAGAAAATAAGAATCTGCCATCGTCAATTATTATTGACCAAACTAGTTTACATCTTAACCACAAAGATTATCAAGCAATGCTAGAATTCTTTTAATTCCTATTTTCTTGTTATTTGTAGTAATCGGTAGACTAGTGATTTGAAAAACAATAATTATGAGGTATTTTACGCTAGCAAGGAATCTTTGTAAATAATATTAATTTACTTGATCATTGTTATCCAGAATGCGGTTCTACATTTGAAAAAAAAACAGTTGCTTCATCAATGGCCACGTGTAAGTGATTTACGTAATTATCGAGGTTGCTGTGGACACAGTAAGCCTAAGAGATGGAGTGGGCTGTCATCTACCACGCGACCTTAGAGTGTGGGTTAATGATCGTCACAAGTCTTCTATTTTTTGGCACTAGGACATGCCGATTTGTTCACAATGTTTTCCGTCACCGAGCAATGGTAATGAAAATGAATATACAAAGTAAAATGTCTGTTAGAGTTTGGACCTACGATCTACACCTCGTTACCATTCTCTCGTCTAGGTAAACAAAATATCTTCTTAATGAAGATAAATGGATGGACTGTCAGCGCAGACTTAATGCACCGTTGAGCAAGAGATCACTCACTCTAAAAGAACGTTTACATTTGATGGAGCAACGAACTGCATATAAGTACACAGCGTAATCACTCTTGTAGTTACTTCTTCTTATTTTTTTATGGCATCTCTCAGGTCGATCTATAAGGCTGGATTCTGCTTAACCGGACTATCCCGCGGGTGCCTTGAATGCCTCCAGCCAGGGGCATTAAGTTGTCGATAGCAATAGGCTAGTTTCCACCATCAATAAATTGCAAATCTATTTAGTCCGTCAGATAGAGTATTGGAAAATAATGGACACGTATTTTTTGTTTTTGTAAATCAATGAATATTGACAAAGTTAGAACGCATCAAAACTCGGGAGTGGGGGTGACGTCTAAATGCACAAAAAATTATAGCACGGCGCGCGGCGTGACGTATTGAGCATTTTAAAAGCGTCGCATCTTCGTCAATTTTGGTCAAAAAGAAAAAATACGTGTCAAATATTTTAGAATAGATTTTCTGACGGACTAATTAGACTTTTTCAGGACACAAGCCTATTTATATTAAGTCAACCCAGAAATTAGCTACGGGTTTAACGCCATCACTAGCGTCTATCAATTCCTGTATTCAGGAAACGATATCAGGTGTCCTATCGTTTGTGGAACAGCACCACATTTATACTTTTTGCTGGCACTAGTACTGATCAGTTAGCCACTATAGTTTAACTCTTCTAGTCAGAAATTTAAGCATAACGATTGGTATTATAGTCTAACAAAGAAGTTCTTAAACAATCTTTACATTATGTAATTGCGGATTGATTGAGTAATTTGTGTGTACTACCTAGTTCCTTAGCTGTCATTTTAGCGTATTTTAGTAAATTTAAACGGTGTATAAGCCGCGTGGTATCCGGCAGAGTAGAATAGAACCAGCCCATTACACTCACGGGTGTAAGGCGACTAATGTTTGAGGCAGAACACCTTGCGCCTCCGTCCGTAGACCAGAGAATGGGCAGCAGCGTTTTCTGTTAGTCTTTCATCACTGCGATCTCCAATCCGCCTGTCAAGCGTGGAGATTACGGCAAATTCCTCGCATCATGGAGAGGCTTATGTCCAGCAGTGGACGTTATGGGCTGTTGTGGTGGTTGTGGAAACGGTGTATAAGAACGTTAAGAGTCCTTTACAATCATGATCTTCATCATCTCCCTGCTCTTATCCCATGTTACTTGTGGTCGGCGCAACACGTTGTTTTCTTCCATTCTCCTCTTTCAACCGTCACGCTATCATTTACTCCTCTTTTTCATATCATTCCTCACATAATTCATCCATCTTTACATCTTAAATTTAAATGAACATACGTACAGGGCCCTGTTTTATGAAGCTGACAATCCGACATATATGTCAAAAAATGTCAAAATTGTAGAGTTGTCGCGCTTAGACTGTTTCATGAACGTGACATATATGTCAAAAAGCGACAGGTGAAATCCTGACATAATTGTCATCTAAGAACGCGTTTTATGAAACTCGACATTATGTCGAAAAACGCGTTTTATGAAACTCGACATATGTCGAAAAACCACAGTCGAATTATTCGCGACATAGGGCAACGCTCCTGTCACTTGTCGGACAATTCTACATATATGTCATGACGTCATGACAATTGTATCGCCTTATAAAGAAAATTTGACAAGTTTTTCACGACAAATTGTCACCTGTCGCTAATAAAGTTACATAAAACAGAGATATGTCGGATTTTCGCGACAATTCGACATATTTGTGAATTTTCCACCATGACAATTATGTCACCTGTCAGCTTCATAAAACAGAAAAAAATTACAATTGTCATTTTTTGACATATGTCAACTTGTCGGATTGTCAGCTTCATAAAACAGGGCCCAGGTGTTTTTCCTTTATCCGTACCTTTTTTCTATTTTTCATAGTTTCAACACAAATCCATTTAAAACTCCTTGACCAATCTCAATAATTGCATGATTTTAGCAGTACGAGTACAACCATATTTCTAGTACTCAGAAACGCGAGTACATGTGGAAAATTCCGAGAACACATCACACAAGATCGATGGAGAACACATAATTTTCTCGATATAAAATTATAGTTACGATTAGTGCTCGCGTGTAATCGATTGAGTTATTAATCGTTATTATAGCCAAGTGTTTAGGAGTTTAGGAGAAAAATTAAAAAGAGCATATTTTCAAACTCTTCCGGTATTACATCAATAAAGACGTAACTTTGATTCTATTAAATATCTCTGCAAGATCTAATGCAAATTACTACGAAAAATAATTTCTGGGTCAAGACGAAAGTGTGCGAACGGCTCAGAGCTAGCCGATGTTTTCGCAATGTGAATTATTCTGTTTGCTCAAATTCTGGTCAAATTATACAATTTCAGAAGAAATTGAGGTCACAGAATAAATACTACACGCTTTTTAATACCTTAGGCGAAAAAAAATAATCAAATACAAATCCAATCAGAATAATTACGATGCTAATCACAACACTTAATATTTTAAAACTTACGTTATAAGCATCTTGGCGGCCTTTGGTCAGCTTCCTTGTATCATGTACTCGATTCACAGCACAGTACACAGAAACAAACACCAAAAATAACAATTACAATAAATAAATTAATTAATTAAATGTAAAAACACTCACACACACACGTAACGTGGAATTTGCGTAAAGGTTTACGAAACTTTCTAATTCGTGGCGCGAATTTTGCGGCGCGAGTGGTCAAAGACGTATGATGTGCGGCGCGCTCGATCGCTGACTGGCGCGTTCCGTTTTCGCTCACAGGCCGCGGCGCGTTCTTTTTTTTTAAACCGGCTCCCACAGACTATAACACTGTCTTAGTGGCCAGTCCGGCGTGTCAAGCAAGAAGGTATGACGCAAGTAGTTTCGGCAACACTGGGTTTTTTCGTTGCCCCAATCGGCACACACATTCTTAATGGCTAACTTTATTCGGTGTTCGCTCCCAGCGCTAATTTCGTATATTAATTAGATTGAAAGCCTTCGGTCGTGACGTGGTGTGAATAGTTTAAGAATCGCGCGACGTTTTGCATGCGATTTCGTCTTTCGATGTACATCATATTGAATCTAATCGATAAACTCCAAAGATAGCAACACCATCTTCCATTGCAACGTTGAAGGTAACGCATATTGGACACGGTTCTGTTATGAGACAAGATTGTAGTGAAAGTCTTTTATGAACTGCCATTACTTCTAGTATAACTATTCGGTCACGCCGAAATACAGGTCCTATCAAACTATTAACAGGCATCAATCTTAACTGACACCAATCTGCGTCAGGTGCAGTTGAAATCGAAAGGAATAGTTCTGTTGTGCTACTGGCATTCTTGAGAACATAATGAAAATGAAACTGGTAGCCTGGTAGGCGTAATTCCATTCTTGTTCCCCCAGACTCTCTAGACTGAGAAGAACCCAAAGACTCCTTGCCCAAATCAATATCCTCGTCCTGTCCTTGTTCCATATTTTTTGGAGTCAGCGCAACATGATTTATAATCCATTCCATTGTGAACCCTCACGCTATCATTTACTTGCACAATCCGTACACCTTTTCTGTGGTTTCCTCTGCCTCTTCATTCATTTATTTTCATCTCTCTTTTAGTCACATGCGCTTTGTGCCTCATCGTCAGATGCACAGTAAGCGTATCATCTTGATAGTCCAGGTTGGCCGCAGCATGGATAACCTGCTCAGGTGGAAATTTATAAATGACTGCCCTGGAGCGTAAATGTGGTGTTGTTCCACAAACGATGGGGCATTCAATATTGTGTCCCGCATGTCCTGTTGTTTGTTCATTATAAGAACTAATGGACGCTACTGAAGGCGACAAACTAGAGGCTCATTTCTGGGTCGACACAATTTAGATTGCCATCGACACGCTAAGAAGAAGAGTCCATAACTCATCTAGACTACTTGTCCGAGAAGAATTGATCCTAAAAAGAATAAAGAGAACAAAATTGTCTCCTCGGACAGATGTCCAAAAACATGCTTTACTTTACACTCAAGACTGAATGAACACACACAGACCCTAGCTGTGGTCGGAGAAACCAGTTTGCTAAATCGGTCGTGGAATGAGGAGGCCTCGCAAAATTCCGCGTACCGGAAGGGCCGGTAATGAAAGGCCTACTCAAACAAAGTGGATCGATGACCTGGTGTTGGTGAAGGCCTTGAGAATCCAGTGGTTGAAAGCAAGCGCAGGACCGGGTTATGATGTGGTGACTTTTGGGAAAGGAGCGCCTTTATCCGAAATTGATGATGGTAATTTCAGCATACGGGATATATAAACATAGTGACTGGGTAAAGGGTGATATGGCAAGAAAGGAGTTGACTGCTGATATGACGACACAACGACACGAACAGAGAAGTATGGAAGAATAAGACATGCGATAACGACCCCAAATGAATAGGTGAGTATACCTGAAGATCCTTATACTGAATTTAAAGTATATAAAAGAAATACAACAGGTCTAGTAGAGATCAACCATTATTTTGTAGGTACTTATTATTACAAGATGAATATAGGAATTAGGTACTGATAACCTTCCATAATTACATAATTTTGTTTCAATTAAAACTACAAGTGTCTAATTAATTCAATTAAATAAGACAAGGTTTTTTCGGCGTGTTCGTCAATCTGTGTGCCCCTAGTACCTCTAGGCTATTTATGTGGTTAGTAAAAAAAAAACTTGATATCATCAAAGGCCAAGTAAGTTGCTTGTAAAATAAATAATAACAATAACAAAACCTTTATTTTCAGGCTACTTTGGCCCATAGAATACCTTACAGACTAACATAATATATATTATAATAATGGTACAATGTGTGTAAGTGACCAGAGAAACCAGAGTAGACCAGAGAATGGGCAGCAGCGTTTTCTGTTAGTCTTTCATGACTGCGATCTCCAATCCGCCTGCCAAGCGTGGAGATTACGGCAAATTCCTCCCATCATGGAAGAGGCTTATGTCCAGCAGTGGACGTTATGGGCTGATGTTGTTGTTGTTGTGTGTAAGTGTATAAACTTAAAACTATGTTAGTAAAACACACTTCACTCGAGCACTGTCTGTGCGATCGTGTGGCACTTGTCCGCGGAAGTGACGGAATATTACACCTTGCGGCCAAAAGTCCTCTGCCATAACGAGGTGCAGGTAGCATGTAGGTACTCGCACCGCGATTCATTTCGTATTTCGACTGAAGGAATTGGCTTTTTAGTAACTATCATTCCCATACAATTTTGTTGCTCATATTATCATGGTTGTCGCTGATAGAATGTCATTTTGTCTAGACCCTTGCTAACCTAAACTATTTTTTTTCTTTGCCCCTTCCTAGGAATTTCTCCTGAATCGTGCGTGCGTTTACAAACATTGAAACTCACATAAACAAACAGCCAGACCCGGAACAACTACCTGTAGATCATACATTTGTTCCGTGCGGTGATCGTGACATGCAGCGTAGCAGCCAATCGCTGAGCCACTGCGCCAACTGTGCCGTCAAATTGATCTTAGTTTGACTTTTGCTCAAACAGATGTAAGCTCAATGCCCTTTAAATATAATGATCATCACCTCGATGATATTAATCATCACCTCGACCTCCACTCACCATCAACATTTAAAATAGAATGTAGATTAGTTTTTTATTTATAAATAGCTTGGAAAATACTTCAAGTCCTTTGGAATTACCGAATTAGAAACAAAACAACAATAAACGGACTTGAAAATAATTACGTAAAATAAAATAATTTTGCTGGGAAACACGCAGGCTCTCGCTGTGAGAGGCAGCGGATGGGCTATAATCGCGCTGGCCCACTGCGATTTGATAGTTGTCACATGTTTTAGAATTCGCAGTTCCAGTACATACCGGTTTCCTGACGATGTTTTCATTCACCGTTAAGAGAGTAATGGTGATGAAATAAACAAGTCTGCTTTCAGGCCGACGACGTTGATCTAGCTTGTATGTCGGGGCCGTTTCCTTTGGACCACCACAGCTCCCGCTTAGAGGCGTGCTCTGCGTTGCATCTTTGATTTTTTGTTAACAAAACATCACGCCTAAAATCCCCGAAAGGTAAAGCAGAGGTTTACTT
Organism: Xestia xanthographa; assembly: GCA_905147715.2. NCBI lineage: Eukaryota > Metazoa > Arthropoda > Insecta > Lepidoptera > Noctuidae > Xestia > Xestia xanthographa. Next base: position 1,549,369 of record LR990664.1, read on the forward strand.
ACTAGTGCAGTACGAGGGTGAGCCTCTTTCCGGAGACAATAGGCAATATGCAATCATATTTATTAAAAATGTCTTGTATTAGCGCATAAAATCATTGTGGTACACTTGTTTAAGTTCCAAAAACATTACTTATTTTACAATTTAATGTTTTATGTGCATGTTTTATGTATATTATGCATGTTTTTGGTGAAATGGAACGCACTCACACGCACGCACGCATCATGCTGAGATAGGAGCCTTTTTGGCCTCGCACAGGTTTTCTTTTTGATTTAGTTTTAGATTCTTTTTTTTTTTATATTATTTTTGAATTTCCTGCGCTTGACCCAAATAAATATTTTTCCATCTTTCTTTCTTTTTTTCACTCTCAAAACGCGTCGTCCTCGATAACGCCGGTAGTGACGTCAAAGTCTATGTGTCAAAAAAACACTTTTATTTGAAAAGTAATTAAAGTTTCTCTAAGATTTATCGTAAATATCGTTATCGCAAGTTTTGCTTGAATAAAGTACATACAATCAGTAAAATTACTATAATATGGCCAAAAAATTAGATGTAAACAAGGCAGATTGAGGTAAATGACGTCACATCATGGCCGGGACAGTCACGGACGTTTGAACTGTCATAGAATATTGCAGGAGTTTAATATTATTTTTGTGTGACAAGCAGTAGTTGAACTTAACTTTTAAAACTTTTCTTGGGTTGATAACACTATTTTATTGATTTAAGTGAAGAAAAAAATTACATGCATACGAGTATTCCCTATTCCAGACTCCGTGGTTGCTATTGAATCTTGTATTGTTCATAAATAATCTCGGGGTGAAGAGTATTCTCTTTTGACTACGACTTCAGCGGTTTGAGATAAATATTGAGTCCTTTACATATAGTAGGGGAGCCCAAGCGGGGATTTCGGGATTTACTAAAGCGCGGCAGATTAATATACAGGGGGATACCTTGTACCCGGTTAAGTACCTCCACAAAACATGAGGCCCATATATAAGGCCGCCCGTGAAGGATACAGGATCAGATTAGTAAAAAAAAATTGACCATCAGAAATTCTCGAGCGCGTCAGATTAAGGTAGGGTGAGTTAATTACATCCTAAAAAGTGTATATTCCACTAATCTGACAATTTGAGAGTGACGTAAAAAAAGGGGAGGGCAACTAAGTTGTAAAAAAAAAACGTCATCTCGACATTCTCGAGCGTAGCTAATTTTTTTTTTATTTTGAAGGAAATAATTCAAGAATAATGAAAAATATATAATCTGACGACTTCCGCAAGCCGAAATAACAAAAATTCGTCAATAAAGTTAAATGCGTGCAGCTGCGTGATGCCTACATTTCCTTCTCCGGATTTCTATTCCTCTCTCACTCTTTCTCTATCTATTACTCTCTCACTCCGTCCCCACTCTGGTTTCTGTTGCCATGATGCCATCACAGCTGATCATAAAGACTCGTTCGTGGCATACAATACGGCCGACGTATCTTGGCGAGTCTGAACATAGGCTTTGCGAACTTTAGCGCATGTACACTCGTGAAGAAAAATAAGTATCAAAACACTTGGGAGACAGAAAGCTACAAAAATAACTTTATATAAATTAAAAATTTAATTTCAGTCCCTCACCTTTTGAAAGCGGCAGATTTTTATTATAAACACACACAATATTATTTACACTTAATACTTTTATTACATTTACACTTATTATTTAATCACTGTCGCTGAGGGGGGAAATCCCTAACATAAAGTCGTCGGCCCCTTGCGTACCATGTGAGGTACTTGGCATAGGTTCATCATCGTAATCGTCGCTCTCACTTTCAGAGTCAATTTCCGAATTAGAAGCTGTATTAATGATGAATTGTTCCGTCATTTCGTCAATAATATGGTCGCTCTTCCTATATTCATTTTCGACCTCTTGCTCTTTTCTGCATAAAGATAATGCAATGCATAAAAACAATTAAAACAAACTTATCACTAAACAAAAAACTTAACAATAATAATAACAATTAACAACTATAACAACGAAAACTTTTCTAACCGACTGTACTCAAGACAGAGATAGCGACACGAACACGACACCAAATGCTTACGTGTGACTGAGAGATATTACCGTGTACCGAGCATTGCCGAATAAGCACGAAGCTTCACGAAGTAACCAATAGTAAGTAAGTACAATTTCTAGCGCCCAGGAATGGAATTAGCGGGAAGTTGCAGGGATGGCCTTTAAAGTGAACCGTTTTTCTAATTTTTTTTTGTCAGATCAGGCGAATCCCTCTAGATAATCGTCAGATTATGAGACAGTACGTTTAGAACATAAAGATGAACCATATATATCTTAATCTGACGCGCTTGAGTATTTCAAAATGGCGATTTTTTTTTGCACATTATGAAAATGGCCGCGAGTTTGCGTCCCATCGAAATCGTCAGATTAGTGAATGAGAGCTTTTTTTTGGTGTACTTAACACTCCCTTAGAAAATCTGACGCGCTCGATTAATTTTTTTTTTTTTTCATTTTCAACTTTCAACCCTTAAATACAACCACCCGCATCATGCAAACGATCAGATTAACATACGTACATTATTAAAAATACGTAGGGCATTGATGCTATCAATATCTGATGCGCTCGAGGATGTCCATGCAACAGTTTTTTTTTACATATTTAAAAATCTATAGCCGCTTCCCCCACCGATGTAAAGGTATATATCATATAACATTTTTTTCTTCTTATCATCTAAGCTTTGCATCCCAATAGGTCTCTACGACGCTCGAGTAAATCCCCATTTAGCCTCGTGGGCTCCCCTACTAATATTATTTTGTCTCACCAATTTGAAAAAAGGACTAATTTAATTATTAACTTTGAGTAGGTAGCACGAATCTATCTCAATGACGTCTAAATGCATACCAAATCTGCTATAAATAAATGTTTCATACCTATCATTAAGTTATTTATATACATTTGACTTTGAAAAATAAAACATCAATTTATCAATTGGACTTTTAAAATATTCTGATTTGTTTGCAAATGTCAATGTCAGTGACCGCAAACCACTACTGCTGACTGAATATGAGGTCTTAGCTTCGATTCCTAGGTCGAGTAAAGTGTTAAGGGTTATTAATTAAGGATTTTTTTTAACAAAAACAGGCTCGCCTCGTCTTGTACTATAGAGCCTTTCAGGGATGATGTTAAGTAATACTAAGAAAATAAATAACTAATTAATCAAATTTGTTATCTTACCAAGAAAATCATGTTATACTTCACCATATTCATATATTAACACACGTGACCAAACTTCATAAGTATTCAATATCTTACACTTTGACCTTGTAAACAATTAGTTAACTCTAACCATGAGATTAACCGATAAATCAAACAACTTACTCCGACACTGATAACTGGGCAGCCTTAGATCAGTGTCATTAGACATGTCATCGATCTCTAAGAGACTCTTAAAATAGGTTCATGGGATGAAAATATGGTAAATACTTTTTATGGTATTGTCTTGAATTGGAATGTGACTGGCCTTTAAGGTGAATGCTCCAACCAGCCCGCGAAATTCATTTTTTTAGAGTTCCGTACCCAAAGGGTAAAAACGGAACCTATTACGGAACGAAACTAACGGAACTATTACTAAGACTTCGCTGTCTGTCCGTCTGTCCGTCTGTCTGTCACCAGGCTGTATCTCAAGAACCATGACAGCTAGACAGTTGAAATTTTCACAGATGATGTATTTCTGTTGCCGCTATAACAACAAATACTAAATATAGTAAATGGTACGGAACCCTTCGTGTGCGAGTCTCAATTGGCCGGTTTTTTTTACGTTTTATGCAATTTGCAGGCCAGTGCTAAGTTGTATGTTGATTAAAATATTATTCGCGGCTGTAAGACGAATGTAGTTACAGAATTATAATCATCAAAATCATCAATACAACCCTCCAAGTTCATGTAACTCGATTGAATGACTTTTACATGAAGTAGTCTGTCAATCGAGGTTCATGAATTTGGAGAGTTGTATTTGTTATTTCGCGGGCTACCCTGGAGCATCAGCCTTAAATGTCCAATAATATCAATATCACCGGATATTTTTTAAAACGGCGGCGGCAATACTTTAGTGACGTGTACAACTTGTACAAACGGAACGACTACGAAATGGCAAAAATAAATATCAGCTGCTTCATACATATTGTCGGCAACAGCAGATTTTTTGACCGTATTAATTTCATAGTTAGTTCCATTTTAAAAGTTGCTCATATTAATATGTATTTCACCACGTTTAACCAACGACTGTCAAAGATCTACAAATGACAGCCGGGACCAACGGCTTAACGTGCTTTCCGAGGCATGGAGGTAACTCGGTATGTAATAGGTGGTCACCCATCCACAGACCAAGCTAGGCAAGCACGGCTTAACCTAACGATCGCCCCGAGCGGCTGTTATTGTTTAGCCACGAGCTACCAATACCTTTCCTGAAAAATACCAATAATAAACATCAAAACCGCAAATAGATCAGTGTTCGACAACCACCAATGAAACAAAACCTTCTCACATTCTAAACGCACTATATCGCAATACATAAAACTAAACGGCGCTCCATCTAACTACTGACCGCGACACAGATTGCTTAACCGCGTGAATCATTTCCAGCTAAGCATTCGTGCCAGCTCATTATTTATAAGAACCTTCATAATTTTCCTTTATGTGTAAGGATTGTTGTTCTGTGTGCGAATCTGACCTTTGGCCAGTATGGCAATTTTCACCAATTCTAGATATGTAACACTTAATTATATGCCTAGAAACTGACCTGTTGGAATTTCAACGCTAGGCTCAGTGAGGAGAGTTGAAATTATCATCAGTGCAACACTATTTAGGCTTTCACTTAGGTGTCCTAGAGTTCGAAAAGAACAGGACACCGGACGAGTCCGAAGCTGAGTGGAAAATTCTTACAATACTGCATGTGAGTCGAGTAAAAGTAATAAAAAATAACCCACTTCACACCTTGTAAATAATCCAAATTACAATAGGAAATCCCAATTATTTTACCTACAGAAATAAACAAAGAATAATGTTTATTTGACGTCAGTTCATTAAGCATACAAAAAATAATAAAAAAATAGTTCAACGAATAAAATTAATAAAAAAAGAGAAAATACATAGTATGTGCTGTGTGCCTTACGGCTGTGCCAAAAAGGTCCATTTCTACATTCATTTCAGACAGGTAATGCTATCTGACGCTACCTACATTAACTTACATAATTACATGTATATATAATTTAGAAACCACAATGTTGTCAAGTCGTATGTATGAGGAGGGAAGAATCGCATCGCATGTGACTAAAAGAGTGATGAATATAAATGTGGATGGATGGAGAGGGAGAGGAAGGCCAAGGAAAAGATGGATGGATTGTGTGAGGAATGATATGAGGGAAAAAGGTGTAAATGATTGCGTGACGGTTGACAGAGGAGAATGGAAGAAGAAAACGTGTTGCGCCGACCACGAGTAACATGGGATAAGGGTAGGAAGATGGTGATGAATGTTGTCAAGTTGTAACAAACGTGCAAAGCAGGAGCAGGACACTAGTATTACAATAAGTTTATAGGATTTCTGTGCACGATAAGTAAATCCATAAATAATCTGATATACATACTATTATTATTATTTATTTATATTCTCAACCACATGCTAATAAATAAATAATCAGTTTCCAGCAGCCTTTGGTCATCATTAGTAAACATCGTCATACTCTCCATGACGTCAAACGCTGCTCAGAACTGACAGACGCGGGAAATTTCTTAGTACCGCTGTTATTTATAAAAAAATCATTGTTTCCTATGTTAAATTATGCGACCATATTTTTCATAGTAACATCGCATTGAAAGATATTGGATTGTTAGATATTAGAAAAGTTTCTTGTGGTGTAATCATATTGATTTGTGTTAATTTTATTTGCATACTTTTAACACTTCCCGTATCTACAATTTTCTTCGGTCCGAAACGGAAGTAGTGCGAGGAACACACTTTATATTAGAACTACTTACTGTCTAAAAACGATTCTTTGCTCTGCGATCTTTACTCTACGTAGAATAGATATAATTATCTATTACTACGCAATCGAGCAGTTTCTTGTAATTTTTGTCGTCTTTATTTTTTTTTCTATTTCTAGGGCGGTCATGCTTTGCCTACAAAATAATAAGAGTTCAACATTTTGTTTGAAAATAAAAGTAAGCCAAAGTTATTTTATTAGATGTAATAAACACATTGATGAAATATAAAATTCATAACTGGATGAAAAATAACAAATATGAGTCACTGCGATGATTAGGTTTTACACCAAACAATCATCATAATCATTGGGGCCGACGCCAACGATGATGATGTTTATAGTCTATCCGGCTGCAGCTGAATACCAATAAACTATATATAGGGGAATTGAAGAAAATACTGGTGTTCAGATGCATAAAGTATAAACATCATAGTAACACTTATATTGCCCATTCACCATTCCTGCCTCAATATGGAACAGCAAAACATCCTTGTAATCTACCATTTTCGTCTAAAATTTCTGCCACAAGGCAATTAATGTGTTATACGCTAGTTGGTGTCGTTTAGAGCTATATTCGCTGTTAATGACTTAATTGGACTCATATCCTGTTGGCATAGATACTTTGACTGATTTATTGTGTGATGTGCCTTTAGCAACAGAAGTGACACAATAACAGAAATAGTTTGAAGAGTTCTAGGTCGCCACACGTGACGTCTTGGTCGTTCATTGATTAAGTTAGGTTTTATAACGACGTAAGAGGGTGACCCTACTCGTATTGCCATAAGTGAGCACACAAATCGGTAAAATCACTTAATATTTTGCCCTGCCTGGAAATTAAATCCAGGACTATATTCTCCGCTTTTGAGTCAGTGGTCAATGCAGGACTATATGCCACTGTACACAGACTGATGCTTTTGTATCTACACTAATATTTTAAAGAGGAAAGATTTGTATTTTTGTGTGTATGTTTGTAATGAATAAACTCAAAAACACTACGCTGATTTCAAAAATTCTTTCACCATTAGAAAGCTACATTCACCCAGAGTAGCATAGGCTATATTTTATTCCCTTACTCCCACGGGAACGGGCACTACGCGGGTGAAACCACGTGACGTCCGCTAGTTCTTTATACACCTTCACGGATCCTTCAACCAAGCATTCTGTATATCAAACGTAACACAAAAATGATTGCTAGGAAACGACTTTTTTTTGGAGTAAATATTCAAGTTTTGCGAATTAGGACTCAATGTAACGCACTCAACACGCTGTGCTGTGGATGCATTGATTAATATGTGGGGTCATGGAGGTATTTAAAGTAAAGTTTTTAAAAAAAACTTGCAACAAAAGTTGGAACTTTGACCCCCAAAGTGCGTGTCTTTGGTTCGAACTATGACTTGGCAGTTTGACGTTCACACTAGGCTATCTTTGCTTAGTTTATTAAAAAGTAGGTACGTTTGCCAACAGACGTGGTAAGTATTATTTATTATAAATAGCGTAGATCACACGATACGTTTGGCCAACATGTGGGGTCAGAGGCGGGAGGCGGTGGCGTGTTATGTACTCATTATGTAAATAGAACTAGTAGGCCAACGTTCTTTCTGCTAGAGATCACGTGTCAGTTGTGACCATTTGACAACACGTTTCGCTAAAACGTGATACCGAGGCAAATTCTTGTAGAAATATACATACACCTATCAATGTGAAATGATACCAGTTTGATATGAATGGATGAAATCAAGAATGGCTAAAAGGAAGCTGATTTTTAACAAACAAGATAGAATGTTACTTGTTTTAAGCACCATGTGCTCATTGTATGGGAGTCACCCTATCACCCTCATCAAGTTTGCCCCCTAGTCACGCGCCATAAGACTATTAAATATTATTTCAGATGAGGTAGATATGTTTCGAGGAGCTCGTGGCTAAATAATAACAGCCGCTCAGGTCGATCTTTAGGTTAAGCCGTGCTTGCCTAGGTTGGTCTGTGGATGGGTGACCACCCATTACATACCCAGTTTCCTCCGTGCCTCGGAAAGCACGTTAAGCAGTTGGTCCCGGCTGTCATTTGTGATCTTTGACAGTCGTTACAGGTAGTCAGTGGCCCAAAAAGTCTGACAACCAGTCTTACCAAGGGGTATCATATTACCCAATACTAACTGGGTTGTGGAGGTCAGATCAGAGGCAGTCGCTCCTTGTAAAATACTGGTATTCAGCTGCGTCCGGTTAGACTGGACGCCGACCCCAATAAAGCTTGGGAAAAGGCTAGGCAGATGATGATGAGGTAGATATGTTTCACTGCTACCTGATGAAGTTCACAGGTGTAGCACTGAATTGCATTGAGAATGTTTAGAGATGATGTTAATTGTAGGTATTTTTTTTATAAGCTAATTGTTTTTTTTTTGTAAGCGAGTTAGAGGTATGTGTATGTTGGTAGTAACATCGCATTTACGTTATAGCTGTTAAGGTGTTATTTACATAATTTTAAATAAATAATAAATAAATAATCATCACGTTTCTCCTGCCCTCATCTCAATTAACTTGCGGCTCGCATTTTTTTTTAAATCAAATGGGAACAACAAACAGCTACATTATGGGATATTACAACATGATAACATAAATTACTTAAATAATAATGTAGCCCACGGCGCTGTTCACAGATTAGCTAAACGCGAGTTTTATAATGCAAAAAAGCATATGATTCACTGCAATAAACAATACCAGAAAAATATATGATATATCTTCGGATATATGCTAGTACGATAGTGTTTTGAAAACATAATACAATAAATTTTATTCGATATAAAAAAATCACGACCTTATCTCTAAAAAATTCTTTTAACGAGTAATAATAGACGAAACCGGGACGTACAAATATCTAGGGTATATACAGGCTAAACAGATTCAGCACAAGGAAATCAAATCCACACTTACTAAGCAATTTAAACATAGGTTAAAAACAATATTTAACACTCAGATAAACGCTAAAAACACCATTAAAGCTATTAACACCTATGCCATCCCCATACTCACCTACTCCTTTGGCATCATAAAATGGAACAAGACCGACCTCAAAAACTTACAAAGGATTATAAACACCACTCTCACTAAACACAGGAGACACCATCCTAGGTCATGTGTACAGAGACTCACGCTACCAAGGAATGACGGCGGAAGGGGAATAATAGATATCACTAACCTACATAACAAACAAATAACAACATTGAGAACATACTTTGACAATAAAAGCTCCACTTCAACCCTACACAAAGCAATAGCGTATAATGACAAGAAACTTACCCCTTTGAACATGTATGACAGGACAACACAAAGTAATGAACAACAGACTGACCGACAGACAAAAATCGCTGAATGGACTCAAAAGTCACTGCATGGGAGACACCGACACGACCTTAATCTACCTAACGTCGACAAGTTAGCGTCGAACGAATGGTTAAAGCGTGGAGAACTGTTCCCTGAGACCGAAGGGTTTATGATAGCGATTCAAGACCAGGTCATAGAAACCCGAAATTACCAGAAACACATAATGAGAGTTCCTCAAACAGTAGACATATGTAGGCGATGCAATAGTTCTTCGGAAACCATTCAGCACATCACAGGTGCGTGTAAAGCAATAGTCCAGACTGATTATAAGCACAGGCATGATCAAATAGCCAACATAATTCATCAAAAATTAGCAATTAAATATAACTTCATCTCCACACCACCAGTACCTTATTATAAATACCAGCCTGAAACTGTTCTTGAAAACGCCACTCACAAATTGTACTTCGACCGAGGAATCTTCACAGATAAAACAATTCAGTACAATAGACCAGACATCACATTATTAGACAAACGTAACAAAACCGCTCAAATTATAGACATCGCCGTACCAAACACCCACAATCTACAAAATACAATAGCCGAAAAACTTTCAAAATATATAGATCTTAAAATAGAAATCAGCCGAATGTGGTGTCTAAGCAATGCCGCAATAGTCCCTATTGTGGTATCAACAACAGGAGTTATTCCAAAACAACTCCATCAGTCTTTAAGAACTCTTGACTTACCACCATACACATACCAAAGTCTTCAAAAAGCCGCAATCCTGAATACATGCAGGATTGTCAGAAAGTTTTTGCAAAATGAAAATAAATCTGTAGTCACCACCACAAACACAGAACCTCGAGTCACCGCACACACACAGTTCACCAGGCACCGACACTCATCATCGCAAAATTCCGTCATATCATCATCTCATCATAATACCACTTTCCCGGGGTAGTACTTGGCTTCGGCCCGTACTATAAATTCTATAAATCCGGCATAAAGCCGAGATATGAAAAAATATAAAAACAAATAATAATAATAATAGCCTTTATTCAGATCAACTTAACCTAATAACAATATTCAAAAGCAAACTTATAACTTATTAAAACTTATTCTAATATTTGCTGCTTTTTTTTTATCTGTTGCAATCTGTTTGCCTATCGGCAAAGGCCTCCTCCAACCTTTTCCATTCTGATCTTTCACATCACTCCTTCCACTTCTCTTAACTCTCTGTATGCTTTTTTAACTTCACCCGTTTTACTTATATATTTTTCTATAATTTCCATTCTGTTTTGTTTTCTGTCCTTTCTAATGCTATCTTTAATTTGTTCACTAATTTCTGTTAAATTTTTCTTCTGTCCTATGTATCTTTAGTGCTGATTAAGTGGTTTCTCGCTTCTAGTAGTTTTGTAGTACCTTTCTGTTGTTAGCCATTTTTTTCAGTTCAGTTTTGGTATTTTTGCAATACTTGTTTTTGGGTTTTTAAAGTATTCTCTATCCAATTGTATCTTTCTTGTGTTCCAATTCTTTTGTTAACACACAATTTTTTTTTCTGTTTAGTTTTAAGATTTTTATTTTATTCTTATTTTTATTTTGTTGTATGCAGTCCCGGGGTCTCTTATACGGTAAAATATGTAATCTGGATAGGATATATATTTTCACCCATTCTTCTCACTTCGCTGATGCCAACAATATCCCATTTGGTGTGGGTTACAGCATGTTATGAGTTCTTTATGGTCTTTTCTTCACTTTTCAGGGTAAGAACTTCGAGTGCTGCGCTAAAGATTTTAGATTTTTGCTGTTATTGTTGTCACTTATTGTTGGAGGGTTGTGGTCTCTTTCCCCCACGAGGACCAGTCGGCTTGGGGGAGGTTGGTGTATTCTTTTTCCTTGTTGCCAGTTTCTTCGGTTGGTTTTGGTTTCCGTTTGCCGTTTAACGAGTAAAAACCATACTAAAATACATGCGATCATTCTGATTTTTTGGCAAATAATTCTACAAGCAACATATTAGAATCATAGTGTTTTACTTTTTTAGTCCAATCAATTTGTAAATCGCAAAAAACCACTCATTTCGCACTATTCGGCCCGCAGTGACTGACGTAACAACCACTTTGTAGTGCAAGCTGATTAGCACCTTACTCTAACAGTGTTTAAGACGAAGTTTGAACCACCACAAATAGAGTTGCTAATTTAGCTGTTGTAATCGCCTTAATGAAACCTTAAATTGCTAGGAAAAGCTGTATTCAGCATATCTTCTTCTTTCACACTTCTTTATTACTGTCATCGCATCAGTCACCTCCATTCTTACCGAATAATCCTTCATACAGACTAACACACTAACATCTAGAATCGATCTCAGATAGTTATCCTACGTAAACAAATTACTCCAACTGAGCGCACCGCTCTCGGCAGGACAAAGTCCAACAAACTGGTTGCCGCAAGGACGATTTCGCCCGAACACTTGATTTAAAATCGTTTTAAATTGTTAAAACACGCATTTATTAAGGTATTGCTTTGTCACTGTCTACGTCAGTTTGGAGAGAAAACGGGTTCTTTTTTGGAAAAAGAATAAAAAAAGAGATTTTATTTTTTGGGTTGATAAAACTAATATGCCTGGTTAGTCTAGTGGCCAAAAGCGCGATTGATAAGCACGAAGTCTTGGGTTTGAAAATATCGTGTCCTAAGTGTCACGTTATTTTTTAATAACAGGAAGTTTTGGACGCTACTAAGGGCGCCGAACTCAAAGGTCGACTCAATTTAGATGGCCATCGACACGCTAGGGAGACCCTCATTCCAGCCTAGCATCGAATCTAGGACCCACGATGCTACGCAGTTGTGCGCTCCATCCACCCATAAAATTTAAAATAAAAAATACCAAATGAAATAAGGTGCTGTTGTGGTTATTAAAACCTGATTTTAATCTACTTCCAGTTTTTACCAGGAAAAACCCTTTTGGTCCTCAAATTTAATATCAATCTATATTCATATTTCGTATTCTAATATTTTTTTAGGGTTCCGTACCCAAAGGGTAAAAACGGAACCCTATAACTAAGACTTCGCTGTCTGTCCGTCTGTCCGTCTGTCTGTCACCAGGCTGTATCTCATGAACCGTGACAGCTAGACAGTTGAAATTTTCACAGATGATGTATTTCTGTAGCCGCTATAACAACAAATACTAAAAACAGAATAAAATTAATATTTAAGGGGGGCTCCCATACAACAAACGTGATTTTTTTGCCGTTTTGTCTAATGTATAGATAATGGTACGGAACCCTTCGTGCGCGAGTCCGACTCGCACTTGGCCGGTTTTTTTTTTATCTGAAACATCTATAGGCGCGGGTAAAACCAAAAATGGCGTAGCATGGCGACGCATGCCGTGGCGTCGCGTCGTCAACTGTCAAGTTGTCAACCCGCCCGGAAAAATTCCGAACATTACCGACCTGTTAAAAATCTATTCCGACCTGTTAAAGATCTATATATTCGCCACGGTTTACAACAAGCCAGCTGGTCTCGGGGCACAGCGCTGGGTTACAATCTCGTGACTTCGAGTTCGATCCCAGCATAAGGTTTTTCTTTTTGTAAATGTATGTCTTCGTTTTTTATATTTACTTTTTTTTAAGCATATTACTTGTACAAAATAATTCCGATGTTTCACATCTGCCTGGCGTCCCGTGTCGGCTCACATTTTTTTCTTTAGAAGGTTATGATTGAGTTTACTAATTTTTTCACAAGAATTTAAAGAGAAGAGTTTAAAATTGAATTATATTAAAATTGTCATTAGATTTAATAGCATACAGCTTATATGTAATAATTTTAGCTTTACTACGGCAACCGGTTGGCCTACCAATATTTAAATTCCTTTACTTATTTTTGAATTAAGTTATTTAAGTACTTAACTAACGAAGGCTACAAAATATTTATTTTATTTTATTGTGTTTGGGTGGCTTACAGCTAACAATACAATTTAATATTTCATTAATTACCTGCGCAGGCAAGAATGAAGGCGCAACTACTATTTAAATTCATCAAAAACAATACAGCTTTTAGACAAGGCAGAACATTATGTATGAATAAATATTATGTTCCTATGTTTTAAAAGACACTCGTTAGTTCAGTGGTTGTAAGTGCAATAAAAAAATAAATAAAAAAATGCTAATAATTAAAACAGGCGTTATTAACATCACATCACATTTCAAAAAGTGATACCGAATCTGGTCAATTGGTATGTTAAATAAATATTGTTATTAAATTTAATTACCAATATTGTTATTATTTAATTTTATAAATGCTCTGATCAGGAGAAGTTGTACATACCATATGCAAGTGCTTTGAGTAAAGGTTGAAAAGTGGTCGACCGTCAGTAATACATGATTTAATCATATCTAATAGTACAAGTTTTTATAATATTATTCAATCAAAAATAAATAAATCAGATGATTCCCGTCATCCCGAAATTAACACGTAGCCAATGTCTACGCCTCGTAGCAATAGCTACGTCATGCGTAGCGTCGTAGCAAATCCCGCGTAGCAAATAAAAAACTTAAACGATTTTGAGACAAAACTTTGAAATTAGTTCTCACATGGAATAGCTTAAAGTTGAATTAATTTGTCAATGCCTTATTGTAATTGACCGCCAAACGGATGGCCGTGTACGTTGACCGATGTATTATGGTAATGACATATTTAAGGCTAACTTGTGAACGAATGGCCAAATAAAGTGTCAGCAGGTCTATTTATTTTGGGGACGGACGAAATTATGAATTCATAATGATTCAGCTAAGTCGGTATGGGCAAATTAAGGACACGGCTGGGGTTATGACAGATAATGTGAGGTTCTATAGTATCTGTCAGAGTCAGTAGTACTCTACAATACTGTAGGGATATATCCGTGTTGTGTGATTTTTATTTAAATAAAAGGCGTTTTAGATGCTTAGATTAAGATTATTATTTTAAAGACTCGTATTTATACATGTCATTCACTTTAACGGTAGCATAGGTCTGTCTAAACTTTCATATTTTTCCAATGAGGGATTTTCTTTTTAGCTCTTCCCTAGTCGCTGGATAGATGGCGCTAGGAGTAAGTATAATAATGCAAGGAACGGAACCTAAAAAAACTGATTTTAACAAAGCGCGAGAAATGTTGGTTATATTCGGAAGGTTAGGCAAATGAAAGTGTCAGTCAACGAGAGTATGTGACGTGACACAATGTTTTTTTTTTTCAAGCGTTTTGGCTTTGGCATAGTAAGTTCAACGCCAGATGGCGTTATAGAGTTCTTGGAAACTATTTTTTTTTTTAAAACCTCAAAAGGAAAACCTCTCATTATGAATTTCTTTTTTTTTTCTTTTTAATTTGCAACGTGCCAGTTACTTCATAAAATCCCGTAGAGGTTTACATATCTACAGTACTTATACTGTACGAGCCCAGTGCCTGCAGCATGTCCGTAGGTGTATTTTCCGTTGACCCCACCGCTCGTGGCCCCACTGGTGGGAATGGATTTAAAATATTTAAAAATTGTTCCCGTTGACCCCACTGCATACAGGTTTGATCGAACCTTTAGGTTTTACACTAGCTCAAGGTTCACTATTAACACCTTCAGAGTAATTAATTAAATTCGTAAATATAGAATAGAGTCGGTCTCCGGTTTCAGTTGTCTAATAGTAGGAACATACTAAAGTTACTTTTGTAAGATTTCGTGGAGAGGAATTTAGATAGTCAGAAAAAAACTTAACATTCCGGTTAATCATCGTCATATTATATAACTAGCTCCTTCAATCTTAAATGATAAGTTATTGGATGTTGTAAAAAACCCATCATTCATTGGAAAGCTACGTCTTTTCTTGACTTGAATGTGCTCTGGCGGTTGAGAGCACCTCATGCTCACTCGCTCACTCAAATTCCGCTGATGGTGGCGCACATAAGTCATGTTCATGAACGGGCGCTGTCAGTTGTAACGGGTCATCTCTTAGTTGATACGATTTATTTGAATTAATTAATTTATTTCTGAATTGTCTTTTTTTTTGTTTTTATTATGGACACTTTTAACGTACACATCATACTACATCAGTCTCAACTAGCGTACCATCTCATCATTAATGAAGTCACCAGGGTTATGTTACAATAGGCTGATTTAAAAGAGTGTCCATGGAGTTTCTTGCCCGTTCTTCTCCATAGAGATCTACGCTTTGGAATGGGCAACTACACTCTACAGTACTTTCACAGTTTTTATTTCTTACATTTCATTGTTGTCTTTATTGCGACAGTTAAAAAGTGCCTGTAATTGGCCTACTTGAAATAAATTTAGATACTGAATCGTTTGTTTACTAAATTTCTGTGCGTCTTTCAAAACCTCACAAAAGTGTCTGCGTTTTTTGTTTTAAACAAAGCTTTCCATTTGTATTTTTGTATGCTGAAGTAACGTAATTAATCCCGACTTTACATTTTATAACCGTGTAAGGCATTAACCCTGTAAATGTTCGTTAACCCTTGAAGACCGTCACTACACTACATTCACGGATTTGTAACGGAAACGAAACGTCATACTTTGCAGTAATTAACTTTCTATAGGAAATTGAAAGGCATATTTTGGAGCCAGAGGCTGTACGGAATTGGTGTTCAAATAATTGTAGTACAACTTTTACTTGTGATTTTTGAATATGAAATCAATGTCAGGTTTCCCCACTAAAACGTAACACTACTCCAAATAATTGTCATGTCAGAAAGGATTATAAATGGACCCTTAGTTATCACTGATCCCGTGCGACTCGCATCCAGCGGATCCCTGCAACCTTCACCAGGTCATCGGTCGACATCAGTGAGTCTATGTTTGTATGTTTGCATTTGCGTAGATATGTTCCTCCGTAACGCATGCGTAGCGTAACATAACCCGGTAACATAGACTACATTTTAACCGACATCAATAGGAGAAGTCGATTTTACCTTCTAAACCCCGAATTTGATTAGAGCGTGATTTTTCAGTAGTCGGGTTTTTTTGTTGTAGTACAACACAAAATCTTGTTGACTTTTGAATCGAGTTGTTTCAAAGTGTGCCGTTTTTGTTTTTCATAGAAAATAAAATAACTTAACAAACACTATTTAAATTGATACTTTGATGTGTACAGACGTCAGCACTCAATGTTCAAAGGGAAACCAGGACACCACTTTGAAATAGACTTTTAACAGATTTTTTTTCTTTTCAGTGACATATAATGGCTCCAATGAGTAATGCTGAGAGACAAAAGCGTTATAGAGAGCACCTCAAATAAAATCCAGTAAAATATGAAGAAGTGCAACGTAAACATTTAGAGAAAGTAAAATCAAATAAATTGAAAATTACACAACAAAACCATAGTCAAAAAGAAAAAACAAAGGAAAAATGGCGAAAACATTCTGCGCGATACTATCAAAAGAAAACAATGTAAATCTGCGAAACCAAATACTGAAAACAAAGAAGAACATGCAAACATTTGGAAACTTAGAGCAATAAAGCTATGAAAAGAATAAAAAATGTGTCAGGACGCATTAAGTATATCTGTTATGACAGAGGAACGAATGAGACAGCAGATATCGACTAAAAGAAAAGCTCAATCAAAAGGAGACAGGCAGAAGATCAACCAGATCAACCATTGACGATGATTGAGAGAACAAAACAATTGTTAGTGTTGAATATGGTGTGGTGACAACGAGCCAATTATTACTAACAGGACTGACTGTTGACCAATAAATATTCATCGTTATTACTCAGGGTATAAGGGTGAAACGTGATCGACTAACAGTAAGACAAGCAGATCAACCATGGACCATGATTGACACAACAAAACAGTTTTTAGTGTTGAAGATAGTGTGTTGACAACGAGCCAATTATTACCAACATCACTGACGGGCGACCAATTGTCAACCTTAAATCAGGACATAAACATAAGGGTGAAACGTGATCGACCGTCATTGAACTCAGTAGTACATTTACATTATGCACCCTGACCATTTCAAAATTGTAAAACGGAGCACTTCTTCATGTTTCTGAATCAGCATCAGCCTTTAGCAGTCCACTGCTGGACACAGGCCTCCTCAATCGCACGCCACTCAACTCGATTCTCAGCAACTCTCATCCATTCACCCTGCAAAGATCGTCACTCCACCGAGCCTGAGGGCGTCTCACCTTACGCTTGCCGACTCGCGGTCTCCGCTCAAGACCATGTCTACCCTAACAGTCATGGGTTCTGCGGTTAATATGACCGGCCCATTGCCAGTTCAGCTTACTTATTATGTAAGCTATGTCGACAACTATATCGATCCATAAGTATCGACAGCAACAAATTTCTATAAATTGATCTATGGATTCTGTGAAGTGATAACCATGGTTTGCCAAAAAAATCCTGTCTTTCTAGACTTCAGAAAGATAGATAGATACTTACTGACCTGCTGTTAGGTTTTACATAATCGAGTTCCTCCGATCTCCATATTAATGTAACCTTGTCGAGTTCATGTATATACCTTGTACAGAGTTCATAAGAGAAAAAATACTTTAAATATTTGAAGGTTATGTCTATATACCTGCCAATATATGTAGATATATGCTTTGAATATTTAATGTACAATTATTCAGTTTGAAATGAGTATTTGATATCTTAATTTTACTGTCAAACTCCAGATGTTGCTTTGCGAGTAAAAACCACCACACATAATGATATTTTGTGTTTTTCATTGATTAACACCTACATAGTGAACGTATGGCTTGGTATTAATTAAGTTTTATGAGAACCCATGAGAAAATTGATGTAGTTACTGATATTGTAACATTTGAACTCAACATTATTATTACTTGCAAACTGTTAAATATATTTTAGTTATAGTTTACTTATATAAACACTTATTAGACCATGAGAAGTAACACTAATGCACCTAAATACTATTTAAATAACCTATGCTTGTACTTATTGTAATGTTTTCTTTATTTGTATAAAAATGTTTGAGGACAAACTATGCAGGCCACCTTTAAAGTTATCCGAATTTCTTAATTTAAATTATTATTTCACTTAGACCTACATGGGAAGTTATGAAATGTGAAAAGATAGGAGCACGGTTCGGATTGTTCGTTTCCTATGGATAAGAACTGGCAAGAAACTTCACGGTTACATCATAAAATAATAACTATTTCACTAACGCTAACAGACGTCTATGAATACGGCCTTAAATCATTAAATTGACATGTATTGTATAATTCCCATTAGCATAAACATATAAAAAATCTTTGCTTTTGTCAAAATATCTCCTTCTGTGGTTTAATGCGAAAATATTAAAGATGTTTGTAATAATTTACATAATTATGTTAAAATGAAGACCCGGTAGTGAATTGTGGTAGGATGTAAATATAAAGATAGACATTCAAGGCAAGCCATACAACATATCATCACCCCTGAAACCCCTGAAGGGCAGAGGTGTAGTTCATACTTCACCCAAAGGAGAATGGCGAGGTTGGACCCACGTATTTTAAAAATCAACGGAGCGCCGTTCACGGTCTAGTTTATATTAATTATAGTAAAGAGTTTATCAGAGTTCTAGATAAACATATTGAGTTACTAGATGATGGGAATTAAAAGTTACGAATGATTTTAATTTATTTAAAAAAGGTCATCGTGCAGTTTCCGAACGCAACGTTTGACATTTACCTTTTACGACTGAGAAAAGTGTCAAATTAATCTGTGGACATAGTCTGTGGATCATTCTATCGTTTGTTTGTGTTCAATGGCTACGTGAAATACGGATAAAAGCTATTTTATGCCATTCTACTACTAATAATAACCAATAAGTCCGTCCGCCCGCCCGCCGTAAGTAAGGTAATAATCTTCTACCTTGAATATCTTTTTTCTCTCAACTTCTATAACCTACTTTCCATTTGCTTTTTTGTTAGTCTAAGTCGTTCTTTAACTATTCATAAGTTTCCACAATGTACGCTACCCATATCACTGGGTCCCGAATTACATGCAATCTCGCCATTCTCATTTTACCTGCTATTTTTAAGTCCCACGGATGTAATAGGGGGCGAGACGATTGCCAAAACCCGAGCAGGAGTCCAAACCTCAGACTACTATTGAGTTATTCCTAATGGAAAACCCTACACCCTTCTGCCCGACCTGAGCATTGAACCAACGACCTCTTTCTCTGCAGTAGCGCTTATGACAACTAGACGAAAGCAAAAAATATTAGCAGATCAAATTTATCAGTATATAAAAAAATGTTAAAGGTATTGATTTAGAATGGTTTGTGAAAGTTTCGTATCAAAATGAATCGAGCAGTTTTGGAGATCAGGAAACACAAAAAGACAGACGTGGGCGGAAAGCGTGCTGATTGTGTTACGATAAATGTTAAATAACGTTATTATAATAATACAATATTATGTTGTTACGAGTATTACATAGTGTAATACATAACAGATAAGAAACTTCATCTTTTATAAGTTGTAAACCCTTTGATGTAATATGTAATAGTTTACAAGTGTAATTTTATGTTAGTAATCTTTTTCTTACAAATTAACACGAAGTAGTATAGGTTTTAACCGAGTTCTAAAAAAGGAGGTTTACTTGTGACTTTTATTGATTCATAACTAGCTGTGTGCAAATTTGAAGATTTTTTTTGGCCGGAAATCTTCACAGGCGTAGACAGAAATACCTTCTTAAGTTTCATCACAATTCAATCAATGGTTTAGATAAACATAGAGGACAAACATACAAACATTCATTTTTATTTACAGAGATTTGAATGCCTGTAAGTAACCAGTTTCATAGAACACTCGTAATACCGGGACCAAAACTATCCTTTGTTCTAACCAAGTCATGGCTTATCCGTGTGCCAAATTACATTCACATCCGTTCAGCCATTATTAAGACGCAAAATGGTATTGGAGTTACATATAAGCTCAGAACTTATCCGCAAATGGTGATAGGTCATGAATAATTTGTTAACCAATAGCATCTGCAAGCCAATTTAAATAAGATCTTATTTCAATGTTTAGGTGAATGACTTTATTGGGAAAATTGGATGCAATTTAGGGTGACAATTTGTTGCACTTTTTTTTTTAAACCAACACTCAAATATGTTACGAACTGGATACGTTTCGTCAGAACTAGGAGGAGCGGGTTCGTGAGAAGTGGGAGGAGTAGAGGGACGCCATTACCCAGGAGTGTAGCAGAACAAAAAAACCAGCCAACTGCGAGTCGGACTCGCGCATTTCGGTTCCGTACCATCGTAGTAGGGCCCGCTTTAATTTTAATTATTAATGTTGTTATAGCGGCAATAGAAATACACATTCTGTGAAATTTTCAACTATATCTAGCTATTAAGGATCATGACATACAGCCGTCTGACAGACAGACGGACAGCGGAGGCTTAGTAATAGGGTCCCGTTGGATACCCTTCGGGTACGGAAACTTAAGGCCCTTCTAACCCTAAAATTAGCAACTCTATTTGTGGTGGTTCAAACTTCGTTTGAAATATTGTTAGAATAGTTCTAATCAGCTTGCACTACAAAGTGGTTGTTACGTCAGTCACTGCGGCCGAATAGTGCGAAATTAGTGTTTTTTTGCGATTTACAAAAAATCTATTGATTGGACTAAAAAAATAAAACATATAAGACCTGCTTTATAGTTAGTTCAGTTAGTATGCAAAGTTTCATGATCTAATTTGAAGTACTTTCTGAATACCAGCGGTTTATTGTTCGATTTGAAGGTAAATTTGGACTTTTTTTCTGTCGAGAAAAGTTTATGGAATCGTGTTTTCGTTACACATAGTACTTAGTATTAATCCTCAACTTTACCATATATTTATTTCAAAATTAATGCTGCAGTATTTTAGGCGTAACGGAGGATCATGCTAAGCCATTTGAGGGAGTATAGGCCCTTAACAAGACACATTGAAGCAACTTAGCGTAAAAGTTGCGGCCAAATATTCAAATACTGCCCTAAAGTTATTGAATACTTTGATAATGGCAAAGGTACAATATTCACAAACCTTAACTATAAGTTTAATGCTGGTTGCTATAACTCTTCGGCACCAAAAGGCCGCGGTCAACTCTCAACATATTTTCCACTTTCTGCCTTCAATTTTGCGCTCTCACTTTGTAGTAACGACTTTATGAGGTAATATTTACTTTTAAACTGTTTATATTTAAATATAATTTGTAGAATTACAATGTTAAAAATGCTGAGTTGACTCCAGTTGAAAATTATTTTAATTTTTGAGAAAAATAAAGTCAAAATAGAAAGACTTGTTTAAATAATAATTGGTACTATATAAAATTGTTTTAGCTACTCTTCTTTATTAGCTAATTAGCTTATTATAAACCATATTAAGTAGTTGACATTCAAGTGATGATCACCTTTTTTGTGTTCGGAAACCACGGAAACCTTAAAAATACTATACCGGTCTTTGGGAATAAGACTGAGGACTATGGAATTTTTACCTCGCCAAAACCACCCCGGTGATCACAAACCTGTCCGAAGTCCCCTCTGTGCAACGCCAGCAAGACACATCCCTAAGGAGATCTAAGAGGTCTCCCTAAGCCTCGCTGTGCAAGAGTGCACGGTAGCACGTGACCACTGTGCTGCCATCTCTGTAGTCAAGATGTCATCACCTATGCACCAACCACAGAGCCATTTTGTCAGACAAAGCGCCATTCTGTCAGCGAAAGCGACCATGGAGACGTATTTGATTGACATAAGTAAGCTACCTCAAAGCCTACGTGAATACGGATGAAAGTTATCTTAGAAATACAATACGCTTTTAAAGCTGCTGTTAAGCCACTTATTTGGGGCATTGTCCTCTTTAGTTGTTTAATTGAATAAATGTCAGAAAAATACGTTTACGTCACCATGACTTAGGTAATTAGTCTTGCTTACAATAATAATAATAATAATAATTTATTCAAAAATACATAAGGTAAACGATTACAGTTTTTCTTAAATCTATGCCAAGTTCACCTATAAGCTGTGAGCCTGAACTAGGTAATCCTGTGTTTCAGGCGATTTGAGGTAACATTTAATAAATTGATCAAATAATCACATACATATTAATCTTATTGGTACCAATGAATGTAAAACAACAATAACACATCGTTACCAAGAAAAACATCCGTGACTAACGGCCCGACCAACTCAAAACAAAAATGAACAAAAGATGCGATCATTAAAAATATTACCCTGAGCTACAGTAAGTAGGGTTATAGCGTCCATGCGTCTTATTTATTACTGTTATTTTAATGCGAAATTTTGTGAGGATGGATGGATGGATGTTTTATTACTCTTTCACGCAATAACTACCGATTGGAATTGGATAAATTTGGCAAAAAGATAGTTTGACCTAATTTTTATCACATTAGTACAATCCCATGGAACAATTACCGAAATCCACGAGGTTGAAGCCACGTGTCTAAAATCCCCGAAAAAGTAAGCAGTGGTGGTTCTCACTTTACAGGATTCTAGACACCTTCGTATCCCATTTTGACTTTGTGAATCGACCCTGTTACCATAATTTTGGTACATCGTTATTAACTCACTACTCAATAGGTAATTAATTCATCTCAAAAGTTTCCGCTACCAAAACCATAGCTTTTTTGCGAACGACTATAAGACTCAATTTGTTTACGTCAATAGGCGCCATGATATTTTACTATGAGAAGTTTAATTAAAGGCCTATCGAGTTCAAAATTATTCTATTTTTCAATGTGGAATCTACCATAAATAAATGTGGAATATACCTTAAATCTTGTATAAAACGCACACTATGTAGGCAAGCATATTATAAGTTGGGGGATTACATTGATGATAAAAATGCTTGGCTAAATGCTGGTCCTGCTCCACAACCATAGGTGGGGGGGGGGGGGCAAACTAATTGTTTGTACTGGTCGGGCATTATTTGAGTCCATCGTCACGTAAAGAAGAAGATGAAGAATTGATTCCCATGTTAATGTATTGTGGAAGCTGCAGAAGATTGTAAAAATATACTTGCATTGTATAGATTCCAGTTCTTAGTATTATATAATTGCATAGCACATGTGTGAGTACTTTGTACTGTTCAGCCACCATTTACATTTATTTATCTTTCATTGACTTGAATATGCCTTGGTAGCTGAGAGAATGTCATGCTCACTTAGATGTCTCGCTGATGGTGGCGGGTGTGTCGGGTCATTTAGTTCCCTTCAATATGGTTGAGTTGAATGGCGCCGGTACATGCGTCATGTCTGTGAACGGGCGCTGTCAGTTGGGACTGGTTATCTCTTAGCTGCCAAGGTTCATTTTAATTACTTTATTCATAAATTTTTGATCTAATCTTTTACTCTGGATGCTCTTAGTGTGCACGTCTTTTTACATCGTTCTCACATATATGTATAATCTCAAAATTAATGATGTAACCAAGATTTTGTAACAATATTTTGATTTTAAAAGAGTGTCCATGGAGTTTCTTGCCCGTTCTTCTCCATAGAGATCTACGCTAGGGAATGGGCAACTACAGTACTTTCTCAAGTTATTATGCCTTGTGACTGGGACTGTAGCTTTGATTTTCTTTTTTGTATTTTTGACTTTCAAAAGTGCCGTAATGGTCTAATTGAAATAAATGCTTTGAGTTTGAGTTTGAGTTTGCATACATATTTTTGCAAAATTTAATTGGAATCGGTTGGATGATTTCGGAGATTACACGTGATTTTTATATAATTATGAATCTGCCTTGTAACATAATTTATTTCTTGTGTACCTGTCTTTGTTTTCTTGCATAACCTAACCTAGCACTATAAAAACATACACAATACATAAATAGACAGAAGTTCCTGACAACATCATTTACATAAACACGTGTGGTGGTAAAAATAAAAATGTGTATGTACCTACAAATAATAGTTAAGTACATAGAGGAACGGCCTTCAGGGCTCAACTATTGACCTCTTACAATGGTACAGTGTCATATAGTCAAGGCGTTAGGTACTATTATGACTAGGTATAACAATAATTACAACATACAGTTTACTACACGACAAGTTTATCTCGGATTCAAATAAAAGTTTGTACTGATGAAGAATGCATACTGACGAGAATGATCGTCACATACTGGACGCTTGAGGGAAGATAGCGCCGTCGAGGTCGACCGCAGCGAGGGTGACCTGACGATCTGATCATGTTTGCAGGTCTAACATGGCCATGGCAGGTACGGAAGAAGAAGGAAGGGGTCCGCAAGGACCGATGCCTGTCGGGGTTGCGGGACTGTTCGAAAGAGATACCGTGGCCCCGGAACACAAAGGGCGATGAAGGAACATGGATAGGTTTTAGTTAGTAAAAGTCTCACACTCCCTCCTGCTCCGCGCAGAGCGGGAGGAGTCATTTGATGATTTCCCATCCAAAAAAAAAAGGTATGAAAGAAGAAAGAGGAGGCCTTTGCCCAGTAAAAACAAAATGCGGGGCAGTCTTTGGTGACTGCCGATAGAAGTGAAAAGTAAGTAACTTGTTGATCTCCCCCCTCCCCCTTCCCCAGCCCCCTCAGGCACCACCCCAGTCGTAGCACTGCTACGAGTTGTGCCCTGCGAATGCCTAAGTGGTGCTACGCCGTAGCGAATCGGCTACGAGTGCTACGAAGCGTGATGTGAGGTGACGATCGTTCAATGTTTTTCCTTCAATAAAAGTAAATATAGCCAGTTATGTTTTAAGTCCTATGTAACAGGGGGCGAGGCCATTGATGATGAAGATAGAAGAAAAATAGAGATCACAACATGTTGAAGTAATGTTGTCTTGTCCGAATTCCGACTAATAAAACAATACGTTACGCAAAATACGCGCTTTGACGTGGATTTGCGGACACCAGCCCGTTATACAATACAATTACATAACATAACGCCTATTGTCCTCTGAGCGTTTGACAAAGGTTTACTTATGTCCTACACCCACCCACGTACTAGTTATATTAAAGTTCTATGTAATAGAGGCGCACCTATTGCCACCAACATGGCACAAGACCCAGACTCCGGCTGCCACTGAAAAATTCCTACTGATTTATTTTTCGCACGTTGCCTCACCCTTGGAATTTCTCCTGTATCATGGGTGCAATTTCAAACATTTGAACTCACATACACAAACATTCATACCAGGAACAACCACCTAGCACACTAGGTCATACAAATATTTGTCCCGTGCAGGAATCGAAACCGCGACACAAAGCGTAGCAGCCAATCGCTCAGCCACTGCGCCAACCACCAATCAATCAATCAATCACTAGTCTTTATTTGTAAACACAGGTTATTTATTTATTAATATAGGTTCACCAACAGCTTCTGTGTATAGCATTTAGGTATACATAGGTTTTACAGTCTTGGACTTACACAGTCGCCAATTACAGGTTAACCAGCATTCACAAAAATAAGTGTTAGCATAAGAGAACAACAGTGTACAGGATGGTACAATACATTTTAAAGTATATGCCGTCAAAATTGACTATGTATTATGTTAATTTTGCAACTCCAATAAACTCAACTCTCGTATAACGAGGCTCCCATACTAAATCTTCAGATAATAATCAATTAAATTGGAATAAATTATAAACGAGATCAAAATCTCAACGGCCTCAGTAAAAGGTCGCCAACTATCTCAGTTTGGTTAAAATCCACTTACAGACACTTTATTCATTACTTATAACAAGTCTTCATATGAACTTGAACGTAATACTGGCGTATGCGCACGTTTTACGGGAAGTTCAAATGTAGATTGGTGTCGATTCTGTTGTGCACAAACTAAACTTAATTTAAGCTATTGCTATCTTTTACTAAAAGGCAGTGCGAGAAATGACGGCTATAGCTATGAACTAAGTTAGAGATGTCAAAATAGTTTATGCCTTGCTCTTCACCGTGTTTTTAGTCGACATGTTTTTACGTGCACCCTTTATTTGTATAGAATTATTAGTTCCAACTAAATTTGACAGCTCTAAATTACGTCCGTCTCTTTTTCGTTAATATTACTCATACTCATACTCATAATAGTACACCCACATTTCGCCAGTTATGTTTAAGTCCCATGTAATAGGGGGCGACCCTATTGCCATCAACCCGGCACAAATCCAGACTCCGTGGCTGCCAATGAGAAGCAAGCTCAAGCTCAACAGTCGTCAACCACTAAACCAATGAGGCAGTCCTTGTCCTTGTGTGGGCATTTACAAAATAATCAGTTCATACCGTTCCCACTGCTGGGACACATCACACATATAATAGAGCGGGAGAATGACGTATGATGAACATGAAGGAAAGTTCTGCAAGTTCATCATTCCTCTACAAGTCTACATTAAAAACTTTATTAGTGTTATTGCCTTGATCCATCAGGGATTTTTAGTAGACCCCCGGGGGCTGGATGTCTCGTTATAAGCTTCGGCAAGAACCTGGACTCAGCTATTACTTTGGTTATTTCTAGGTCTTCATTAACTTCTAGCTAAATAAAATAAAAAATGAAGTCGGTTAAAAAGAAACAGCGCCTTGCGAGCATTTTTGGAACTAACTTGTACAAAAGCAAAACCCGTTTTCACTTTTTAACAACTTGGAAGACCTAAATAAATATCATTTTACTGTTGAATTTTCCTCTTTTGACGCTGAGCTAAGCATTAAAAATTCAAAAAGAGGGATTTTTAGGCATTCATTTAGATTTTGCCTAATTTTCGTGAAAACGGGCTTGAGGACCTAAAACGCTACTTGTTTAGTTCTTTATGACAACTAAGGTAGCAGCACAGATGCTGCGTGCAGCCCACTACCTGAACGCGCCCAAAAAGGTGGTAGCCGTAAGGCTGGCCCGTGGGTACCGCACGATCTCCCGCGAGGCGGCGAGCTTTCTTGCCGGCTTGCCGCCATGGGATCTGGAGGCGATAGTCCTCGCGCGCCTCCACGAATGGCGCGCGGAATCGCTACGCCGCGCCGGGGCGAAACTCCGCTGCCGCGACAAATTGTGGATCTCATGACGACATGGAGAGAGCGACTGTCGCAACCCCGTGCAGGGCACGCCACGATTGTGGCGATAAGTCCCCTCTTTGAGGAGTGGCTTGAGAGAGGCCACGGCGTCCTCACCTTCCGCCTGACACAGGTCCTCACCGGACACGGTGTTTTCGGGAGGTTCCTGCACCGAATCGGGCGGGAGGAAACGCCCGGGTGTTTCCATTGCGAAGATCGACCGGAAAACCCGGTGGAGCACACGGTGGAGGTGTGCCCCGCGTGGGCGGAGCACCGTCGTGTCCTCGAAGCGGCGATTGGCGGCGGCGACCTCTCGCGTCCGGCTCTGGTTCAAGCCATGGTCCGGAGCGAGACGGAATGGGACGCCGTCACCTCCTTCTGCGAAGCAGTAATGCTAGAGAAGGAGGCCGCCGCGGGAGACGTCCCGCGCTCCTCAAAGAGAGTCAGCAAAAGGGAAGGGGTCCGTAAGGACCGATGCCTGCCGGGGTTGCGGGACTGTTCGAAAGAAATACCGTGGCCCCGGAACACAAAGGGCGATGAAGGAACATGGATGGGTTTTAGTCAGTAAAAGTCTGACACTCCCTCCTGCTCCGCCCAGAGCGGGAGGAGTCATTTGATGATTTCCGATCCGAAAAAAAAAAAAAAAGGTAGCAGCACAGATAATAATAATATAAGTAATCATCTCTCATCCTAACCTTTTCTAAGTGGCTTTACTAGTCTATGTGGCTAGGCCGTTTCGTTACTACGAGAACTATTGTACGTATAACAGAAAAGTAATGAACAGTAGATACATTTTACACCTTACACCCATGTGAATTTAGCGAAATGGCCAAGCCTAAATTTATCCACTGTTCATTTATTTTCTGTTGTACAATACCAGTTCTTGTAGTAACGAAACGGCCAAGCTAAGGTGTAGAGTTTGTGAAGTTAGACCTTGTAGAGTTAGGTCGTGTAGAGTTAGAAGCTTGGCTCTACATAAGATCTGATAACTTTTTGACAGTGCGAGTCATATGGTCTCGTCTTGGCAACATTTTACATGAAAATGTTTTTGGTAGGCTATGTATCCTGTTCGGGTCAATCACCGAACAAACCGAACATGTCAGCGTAATCGCGACACCGCGCTCTATGCCAATATTTTATGTAAAACAGTCAGTACGTCTCGGACAGCATATCGGGCGCGACTCAATCTCATCTCCTTCACCTCATTAGTTTTAATAGTTATCCCATTTGTATTAAGTACTAAAATATAGTTATCTTGATTATCTTCAATCTTAGTTTATCTTTATCTCACCCCAATCCCAAACATTGGTCCTTCGAGCCATCGGAGCGGGACCATCACGCGTGTGTCTACTACCTGAACTGTGTGAGTGTCTCGCTTGGAACTTATTACCAGACCCTGGTAAACAGCCATCCTGCTGATCCTGATTGAACCTGGTTTTTACGAAAGCATCGCGTCATCTCCTTGCGCTGGTACTCCAGGTTTGTTC
This sequence comes from Xestia xanthographa, assembly GCA_905147715.2. Classification (NCBI taxonomy): domain Eukaryota; kingdom Metazoa; phylum Arthropoda; class Insecta; order Lepidoptera; family Noctuidae; genus Xestia; species Xestia xanthographa. Next base: position 1,578,173 of record LR990664.1, read on the forward strand.
TTGCAGCCATCGCAAGGACATTTGATCTCAAAGAACCCTACAATACAAGTAAGGTCTCTTTTTTACCTTTATAATGTCGAACATGGATGACATTCTAGCAACCCAACAACAACTAATCGAAGCCGTAGACGGGCTCTTCACCAATTTCAAGAAGGATGGTGCAGAGCGCAAGACCTCAGACTACCTACGTCGTCGATTAGCTACCTTGGAACAATACTTTACAGAGTTCCATAATAATCACATGACGTTGATATCTTTTGGTGATCAATCTCATACATATTTCAGTACTAATCAATACGATCAAATGAAGGAGAAATATAACAACATTAAAACTACTATTCAAAGCTATAACCCTCTCGCAAACAGACCGCAAACCCCTGTATTGAAACCTCCTACTTTCCAACCTACTGCGCAAGCACAAACCTCCAACCTCGCATCTCACGCTGCTGCTAAAACCTCTACTCCAGAAGAGAGTAAAGCCGAAGGTCTGTTTAAAAAGCAAGCTACCAATTTTAAAGCTTTCTTGAGAACATCTTCCAATATCAACCTTGATCTCATCACGGACAAATGGGAGTTTGAAGACATCCTGAAGACCATACAATCTCGTTGGGCAGCTATCGACTCGCTTCATTGGGAGCTGGACAACGAGTATGGCGGATCAAACCCCGAGTATGAAGAGCAATTTACTCATTATGAGAATTATTATAACAAAATCAAGAAAGACATCAATAAGAAAATGTGGTCCGTTGCACATATTGAAAAATCAACCCCTAAAATGGAGATAAACACCTTTGAGGGAAACTACAATAAGTGGATTTCGTTCAAAGATCTTTTTACCGAAGCAGTGCACAACAATCCCTCTTTGTCGAATGCACAAAAGATGCAGTTCCTAAAGAGTAAAATCAAAGGTGAACCTGAAAAATTGATCCAACATCTCCAAATAAGCTCCGACAATTATCCTGTATGCTGGAATATCCTGAACCATCGTTATAATAATAAACGACTGATCTTCACTTCTTATCTTAACAATCTCATGAATATCCCTACAAACCAGCAACAATCATCAAATCATATAAAACGCATTCACGACACTACGTACGAGAGCGTGAATGCTATCAAGAATCTGGGAGTCGATGTGTCTTCCTGGGACCCTTTCCTGGTATGTATATTGTCTCAAAAATTGGACTCGGATACATACGAGGATTATCTACAAGCCTTAAAATCTCCGCGAGAGTTACCCGTCTTGGAAGATTTCCTTAATTTTTTGGAAACTAAGTTTATGATGCTGGAAACTTCACGTAAGAAGCTTGAAAATTCTACGCAGAAATCATCCCCATCTCAATCCAGCATCAATAACAAACCACCATTTTCTAAAGGTTCCAATTATAAACGAAATTATAACAATCCTAAAACGAATTATTCAACAAATCAAGTGTCGCAATCGTCAAAGTCCAAACGCAAAATTAACCATCGTAAGCAATGCCCTATTTGCAACTCCGACGATCATCGAATTCATGCATGTCAAAAATTATTGGAATTGCAACCTTATGAACGTAAAAATGCTGTTGCTAACTTGAACCTTTGTATTAACTGTTTACATTATCACGAAGGTAAAAAATGCCTTTCTGAAATAAGATGCAAAGAATGCAATAAAGAACACAATACCATTTTGCATGAATGTTTTACGTCACGTCGATCTGACACAAATGCAGCCACGATTATGAAATCGCCATCTCAGCAGCATGAAAGTAATACAGTTGCATCGCTTCTTAAAGAACCCTCAGAAATATTGCTTGCCACAGCAATAATTAACGTACAAGCAGCGGATGAAAAAATGGGAGTCCTTTTAGATCAAGGGTCACAGACATCCATTATTAGGGAAAGCGCAGCTCAGTTGTTAAGACTGCCGCGACGAAAATGTAACGGTTATATCTCTGGAATAGGAAACAAGGAAAACAACTGTAAGGGCATGATTACCATCAAATGTTCGTCGTTGCTTAGCGATTTTACCTTTGAAACGGACGTGTATATAATGAATAGACTCATAAATAACTTACCCAGCTGTACCTTACCTAAGCCAGACTGGCCTACTCTTAACCAAATAACTCTAGCAGATCCCGAATTTTACAAAAGTAGGCCTATTGATATCTTATTTGGGGCAGATATCTATTCCACTATCCTTATGGACGGTATCTGTCGGTCAGAAGGTATGTTGCCCATTGCCCAACAAACCCAGTTGGGATGGATCTTAAGCGGCAACTACAAAACATACCATTGCAATGTGATCCTAAATAATATCGAAGAGATACAGCAATTTTGGGAAGTGGAGGACATTCATGAATCTCCAGCAATATCAGAAGAAGATCAAAAATGCATCGAGTTTTACCAATCTTCAACCTCCAGACGAGAACCCAAAGTAAGTAAGCAACCCGTACTGGCGCGTGACTATAAAATGTTTATTTCTGAATACCTAGAGCTCGGACATATGACACCCGTTGCGTCACACGTACAGCCGGCCTGCTACTTATCGCACCATTGCGTCCAACGATCTGACTCATCAACAACCAAATTGCGAGTGGTCTTTAATGCCTCGGCAAAAACCTCGAGTGGATACAGCCTCAATGATCTTATGTGCCGAGGACCCAATTTACAACAAGACCTTCAGAGCCTTATCTTAAAATGGAGACAATTTAGATACGCTTTTACAGCAGATATAGAAAAAATGTTTCGCAAAATCTGGCTACATCCCGATGACCAGAAATTTCAGAAAATTATCTGGCGGAACCATCAATCTCAACCATTAAAAGAGTACCAGTTAGCGACTGTTACTTATGGCACAAAAGCCGCACCTTTTTTGGCCATGATGACTCTGAAGCAACTGGCCATCGATGAAAGGAAAAATTATCCCCAAAGTTGCGCTCCTGACATCTTAGAACACTCGTTTTACATGGACGATCTTATGCATGGTGAACATTCAGAGAGAGCAGCTAAACAGCTTAAGGAAGAGATGATCAACCTTCTCAAATCTGGCGGGTTTAATCTTAGAAAATGGCGATCAAACTTGCCAGAAATAATAGATAGTTCTGATGCACCTCAACAGGAAGACTTTGACTTTAAGCAACCGGAGTCAACCAAAACTTTAGGTCTTCGGTGGGAACCCAAAAATGATCAATTTATCTTCCATCCTATTGAATTTACCTCTCAAGACATCCTTACAAAAAGACAATTCTTATCTCAAATATCTAAAATTTTTGACCCTTTGGGCTGGCTAGCACCAGTCACAATAAAACTTAAGATCTTGTTCCAAGAAATATGGAAATCAGACATGGGTTGGGATCACCCTGTTCCTCAAGAAATCGCGTTAGAGTGGAATACTACTAAAGCCGATCTATCTCATATATGTCAATTCAAAATACCACGTTGGATTCAAACTCAACAAAAAGATATCATCGAACTCCATGGCTTTTGCGACGCTAGCACAAAAGCATACGCTTGCGTCGTCTATTGTAAAGTGCAGAGAGAAAATGAAACCCACGTGACCCTCATTGCAGGGAAATCAAAGGTAACACCGCTGAAAAAACCACAATCGATCCCGCGGTTGGAACTCTGTGGCGCGCTCTTGTTATCAAAACTTATGCGAAAAATCATCTTATCCCTATCGAGTTACAAGGTGCATGTTTATGGTTGGATTGATTCAATGGCCGTTCTAGGTTGGTTAAGTGGCGAACCGGAGAAATGGAAACCTTTTGTTGCGAATCGAGTAAGGATTATTACTGAAATAATCCCGAAAGATAAATGGAGTTACGTAAAATCCAAAGAAAACCCCGCAGATTGCGCAAGCCGCAGTTTACCTGCTGCTCAACTAGCCAATTTCTCGCTGTGGTGGCAAGGGCCCGACTGGTTACCACAATATAAGCCTAAAGAATCTCACAAGAAGCCGATTTATACGAGTATTACTACCGAAGAACTCAGAAAAAACAAGGAAGTAAATACGGTCATAGTTAATCCCGAAAATTTAATAATTCATCAACTATTAGCGAAACATAGCACGTTAAGGAAAGTTACTCGAATATTAGCCTACATCAACAAGTTCATCGACATTGTTGTTTACAAGGAAAAATGCACATGTTTTCTTACTCTGCAAAATATAAAGGCAGCAAGAGAAATGTTAATTAAGCACGTTCAAAACGAATATTTCGACGAAGAAATATCGCGGCTGAAAAATAATGAACCACTGAATAAGAAAAGCCAAATTCTTAATCTCAATCCCATACTAGACACTAATCAAATCCTCCGTGTCGGTGGCAGACTTAAACATTCGAATCTTGATCCCGAAATGAAGCATCCCATCATAATCCCGAATCAATCGAAATTAGCTGACCTTATCATAAATGAATCCCACGAACTTGTATTTCACGGTGGAGTCAAAATGACTACTGGATTTATAAGACAAAAATACTGGATTCTTGGAGGAAACCGAGTCACAAAGAAACGATTAAGAATGTGTGTCAAATGTAAAAGAAATAATCCCATACCACAACATCAAATCATGGGTGACCTACCTCCAGCACGATTGATTCCTAACCGACCTTTTTACCACACTGGAATAGATTATACCGGACACATCCTGATTAAGGCAAACAAAGGTCGTGGCATTAAAACCTGTAAAGGATATGTCGCAGTTTTTGTTTGTATGGTAACTAAAGCCATACATTTAGAAATCGTCTCAGATCTCACAGCGTCAGCATTTATTGCCGCGCTTCGACGAATGTCCGCTAGAAGAGGAGTTCCTGGGCACATCTACAGTGATCAGGGAACCAACTTCATAGGAGCCAACAAAATTTTAAAACAAGAGTTTGCCGAAATCTCCCACATTTTGTCTGACCAAGAAGTAACATCGACAATCTCTGAAATGAATATTGAGTGGCATTTTAACGTCCCATCGTGGCCATCTGCTGGTGGACTCTGGGAAGCTGCAGTGAAGAGCCTAAAACATCATTTGAAGCGTGTTGTGGGAGAGCAAAAATTAACCTACGAGGAATATAATACCCTACTATCCCAACTCGAGGCTTGTTTGAACTCCAGACCACTGTGCCCCCTGACAGAAGATCCAGAGGATCTGGACTTCTTGACCCCGGCTCACTTCTTAGCAAGCGGCCCGAACTTAACGATTTTCGAAACAGAGCATGATCTCAGAACACGGTGGCACTTGACGCAAAAAATCTATCAAGATATTTGGAATAAGTGGAAGACTGACTACCTCTCACAGCTTTCTACGAGGTCCAAATGGCGACAGCGTCAAAAGGATCTTAATCTTAATGATATCGTTATTATAAAGGACGATAACCTTCCACCAGGAAAATGGAGTCTAGGTCGCGTAGTAGGGCTGCATCCTGGAAGTGACGGACACGTAAGGGTCGTCACACTTAAAACCAAAAACGGGCTCTTAAAACGCCCAGTTGTAAAACTGTCCCTAATGCCAACAAATAAAAATGATCATGAGCCAAGTGCCCCAAAAATTGACAATAAATTGCCAGGGGCGAAGAAAAAACGTCCCATCTCATTCTCAGCTATGGTTTTATCTTTGACATTATTCTTGCTGGCACTAATAAACACCGCTCAAGCATCCTACAACTCCACCCTGCTGACAAATAATAGTGTCTACTTCGATAAAATATCGAATATGCATTTAGTTAGAGATGATTGGCAGTTAATAGTCTATTATGACACAAAACCTTATCAAGAAGGAACGGCGGCATTATTAAAGTATATCAAGTACCTTGAAACCTTATGCTCTACGATTAGAACACAAACACCTTGCGACGGCGTCATGTTACAACTCGAGCACGAGTTCGAAGAAATTAAACATTACGATAACATTGTTATGATAAATGACTCGTATATGACTAATAAGAAACGTCGGCGACGCAGCTTGATAGACGGAGTAGGTTACGTTGCAAATAGTTTATTCGGAGTGTTGGACCAACGATTTGCAGAAAAATATGAGAAGGATATTGACCTTTTAAAGCATAATGAAAACCATTTATACAACCTCTGGAAAAACCAAACGTCGGTCGTAGAAGCTGAATTTAATCTCATGAAAAGGATGGAGAATACTATAAACAAACACCACAAAATAATAAACCAAAAGCTTAATTATCTCCAAGATTCTTATAAAAATCTCTCTCAGCAAGTGCAAAACATAACTCTCATCACAGACTTCATAACCTCGGCTTTCACTGCCAACAACTTGATGTATACCCTTCGACGAATCCAGGACTCTATTTTGGATACAGTAACTGATATTTATAGTGGAAAATTAGATTTTCACTTGATATCCCCAAAGCAACTCAGATCAGAGCTAAGCATAATATCAGCACAAATATCTGGAGACTTGGTAGTTCCTGTCGACAACTTTAATCTTAAAGATCTTTACGGCTTGCTCAAAGTAAGAGCCAAATACTCGGGCAAATACCTAATTATAGAAATAAAAATACCCCTGATTGAAAGGGATCTTTATGAGGTATTTAATCTTATCCCGGTTCCACGCATTGTGAAAGATAACATGATGATGAAGATCGAAACTATCTCTGAGTTAGCAGCCATTAACATGAGAAAAGATTCGTTTTTAACTATCACAGACACGGATCTACAGTCATGCGTATTACAAAACCCTGTGACTATTCTGTGTCATATCAGAAGGCCTATTCACCACATGAAAGATGATCACAGCCTTTGTGAGACTATCCCAGGCACAAGAACTTGTAAAACTAAAACTACCTCGTGCAAGAATGACTGGAGAGAGCTAACATCGGAAAACAAATATTATTATTTATGCTGTAATGAATGCAACGTCAAACTTCTGTGTGAAAATCAAGTTAAGGCAGTTAGGTTATCAGGTGCTGGTCTGTTGCGTGTTGGGGAAGGCTGTTTAATAAAAACAGAAGATTTTATGGTGTATTCAAACAAAAGATTGTCTAGTAAGATTAGCACGACGCCAAAGATTATCTCGCCAGAAATATCACCAATCAATCACTTAATAAATATCACGATGCCAGAAATCTCATATGAGCTTAATCCCAATAACTCAGAAAACCTCAGGCAATTTGAAGCTATTAAGAGAAGTCTTGAGATCATGAAGCACAGTGAACCTTTGAGCACCAGTATCTCCTACCACGACATCCACCAATATACGGCTATATATTCTATCATATCGGGAATCTTGCTATTGGTGGCAGCTTACTGTTTTAAACGTTGGTGGCAAAGGCAACGTAAGGGAAATCGCTCCACTTCTACAGCAGAGCGGTCGACGACGGCAGCGGCGGCGACTGCGTTGCCACCTCGACACACCGTTACAGAAAGTGTTGTGATTGAGTGTAGTGAAATTAGGGAAAATGGGCAATCTAGTAGTAAATCAGTGAAAAGTGATCCCAAGCGACTAGCGCTATCTAGTGAGTGCTTACAAAAAAAAGAAGATAGAGGTTCTTCACCGATCTTTCGCGTGTTTTCTCTTCCTGATTTGCACTGTAGCGATTCTGTTTAATTTGTAATGTTAGTCTCATCTCATCCTTTAACATTACTAACCCTACATTTCTGTTTTAATATAAGTTGAACATTGTTTTCACCTTGTTAATATTAATTTCATGACCCATTTAACTATACCTCCTTACTAACCTCATCTTTTCTCCCTCGGGAGCATGTTCGGGTCAATCACCGAACAAACCGAACATGTCAGCGTAATCGCGACACCGCGCTCTATGCCAATATTTTATGTAAAACAGTCAGTACGTCTCGGACAGCATATCGGGCGCGACTCAATCTCATCTCCTTCACCTCATTAGTTTTAATAGTTATCCCATTTGTATTAAGTACTAAAATATAGTTATCTTGATTATCTTCAATCTTAGTTTATCTTTATCTCACCCCAATCCCAAACATATCCTATGTATCCTATTTTCCCTTTTTATAACTTTCCATAATTTCCCAATGCTATTTAATGACAAGGAATATTCGAGAAAAAACGATAATTAGCAGACGTTCGCTCTAATGATCACGGACGCGGATGCAATTTGTATCTATTTAGTAATTAACCAATTAATGCTTATAATCATATATATAATTATACCTAAAGATATCAAAGATTCTATGGTAAAAACCGGGAATAAAAAGTTCATCAAATAGATTACCCCCGACCTAAACTTCATGTTTTATTTATGGTGTGTAGAAATTCAATGTAATGGCCCGTAGACAGTAGATGTAATGTGCATCTTGACCTAAGAATAAAACAACTATGTATGTACATACATGTCTGTTTGGTAACCATTGCAAAACCTAGTCTAAATAAAAAAAACTGTTTAAAAATAACGCATGTTCACTACAAGTCGCGCCATCTAGTAAACAGACGCAACATTACACAATATACAATCGCTACTAGTTCGTACTACAGCCAACAGATGGTACTATTCTCAAGCGTTATGTAATACCATTTTTCACGTATAGATGGCAGTGTTCTAAAATTAGAATCTTGTTTCTTATTATTAGCAGGAGAAAGGTATCCAATTTCTATAGAAGCAATAATGTTAAGTCGCTTATTGAATGAAGTATTACAAATATCTAGGTTATTGGGCTTGCTCATCGACCTCTCGGCTGTACGCGAAAGTGGCTCTTGCATCATTGGACAGGTCAGAATCTCATAACGCTTGCATCATTGAGAGGAAGTTATGTGAGGCTGTACGTGTTTATTTTGTCTCTGTTGCTTTACAAACCTGTTGGGATATTAAACGTGATATGAAAGCTTTAAAACGCTTCTGTGAACGTGGTTGTCCATAATAGCCCGAAACGAGAAAGCCTAAATACCTAAGTAGATACTTATCAAGAAACCTAGACAAAATATTAGGTAGGTAGGTACCTAGAAATTCGTTATTATATTCTTGCCATTTTTCCATAAGATTGGGAGAAAACTAAAATTTTCTCGCATTACTCGCACACATACACATTACATCTAATAATGCTAAAACTTTAGAATCGAATAGGTTAGGTACATACTTAAAATGTTTTGTTGTGTTTAAAGTTACCTATGTCTAGATTTTTGAGTTATCTGAGAATTAAACCGTTATGAATCTAGTTTTTAAAATCATTATCACTTACGCCGCCGTAGTCCAGCTGAACATCTGCTTCACCCGCTCCGAACGCAACTCTGTTGGTTGCGCCATCTTCCTGTAACAATGAGAACTACAATTATTACAAACGTAAAAAAAAACTTAGAAAAATATTTTTTGGTGAATGTGACAACTCTCGAGTTTATAAGAGTTTTTTTTCAATTAGTTACTTAGCTCTCAAAGAACGAACTGCAAATAAAAAACAATGTAGGTACCTAGTAACAAATGTAAGGTATGTGGTCAGTGGTAGGACCCAGCGTCAAAATTAAAAAGACGGTAAGACAAGAGTGTTGGCATACCAACACCCAAATTGTGTTGAAGACCAGGTTAAGGCCCGTACAAGACGTGCGTGCGTACAAGTTGTAAACCGCCGGTGGAGACCGATGTGGAGGTGTGTGGAGGGCTTGTTTACAACAGTCTGGCCCACGCCCTGTATGTCCCCAGCCGTACCCGATCGGGTACGGTGCATTGTTATTTTAATTGTGTCTGTAATTGCGGGTATCGAAGAGCTACGACTCGCAAAGACCAGAGTAGAATGACACAAAAGAGATGAAGCCTTTACACTCAACATCAGCAGTAGGTGGAACAGACCATGTCGAGTTAACATTTGCATCTGGGATAAAATATAGCCTACTAAATTACTCAGTAAAGACGTGGCTTTCTAATGGTGAAAGAATTTCTTAAATCGGCGCAGTAGTTTTTGAGTTTATTCATTACAAACATACACACACACAAAAATACAAATCTTTCCTCTTTATAATACTTATTAGTGTAGAAATACTAATTTAATAATACCTAGAAAATGTTTGTTTGAAGGCGCAAAGGGTGCTTTGTTGCAGCTTCGGGGATGCCTATGTCCAGGTGTACTATGATAGGTTCCGTTGAAAAACCCAATAATATTATGCCCCCACCTGAAAATCGAACCCAAGACTTCACGCTCATCAATCGCGTCTTCGCGTAACGAGGCGTTACCTACCTCCCAAACACAACGCATATAATACCTGCTCTTCTACACGGTATCAAACAAAATGGTATGTTATTTAGACGTTTAAAACATAAGACAAGTAAATACAACTTTTCATGTAATGTAATTGCAAGTCAACAGTATGTACCCATAGGATTATTAGTTATTACTGTGTACTGTGCATGGAAAAAGGTTCTGTTATATGAATGCCATAATTGCTTTAGATTGAAATCTCTGTTCTTGATGACACGTGCCATAGAAGAAATATAGGTAAGTATCTAGTTTTTTTTCTGTAGTTGACTGAAAAACCCACTAAACCAACCAACACTACGCACACACACGTGGTGGATTATGACGACACACTTTCTCTGCCCAGCTATATAGGCCAAGATAACCACGATGTGGAGCCAGAAGGTGACGCGGTGGATCTCGCAGTAGATAGCGGGACGAGCAGGACAGAACCAACGGCCAGTGATCCACATTAGCCCTAGATCGAAATATTTGGGAGCCATGGCGAGAGGCCTTTGCCTAGTTGTGGGATGACACAGGCTAACAGTAACAGTAACTTCCTCTTACAGAAAGCAGGTTTTAGTCCTAAACAACTCCTATTAGGCTAGGCTATGCGATGTTATCAAATATTGAAGCGGCACTCCCTGATGTTATGTGCTAATCACTATCAATGCTTGCAAACCAGAGGCAACGCAGATGCATCGTCAGCATTCCAATTTTAAGGGTATTTTGCCAATGTCTTTAACATTGGCAAAATACCCTTAAAATTGGAATATAGCAATGCTGTTGAGCAAAAATATTGGGGAGGTATAGCGTTAGAAGAAGTGGTCCTCGAACAAGTTCAAAAAGAGCTGTAAGCTGTTTAATCACTTTTCTTTTAAAAAGATCTTGTACACCGTGCCTGCCAAAGTTGGATTGAAAAAACTCGAAAAGGGTGGCTCCCTTTTCGGATCTTTTTATATCTTTATTTCCTGTAATTATCCACCAGTGTGCAGATCTAAACTAAAGGCTACCTACTTAATGTAAATACAATATACATGACACTGCATTAACAGAGGCCGTGACAATGGTAATTGCAGGAAAACTACAGTAATTGCACAGTGGGAGCGTCGCGGGCGCATCCAAGATGGTCGCTAGACGTCGTCGGCGCATCTTTGAGAATATCGTAATCGTAAAACTGTTTTATTGGCCAACTTCATTATTTTATTTTTACACTTTTCCGTGTTGTGATCGGTCCTAAGAATACCTAGAGTCTGTGGCCTGTAGTTTCGGAATTAAAGCTGCCATGGTTGATCAAGTAATCCGCAACCATGTGGATGCGTCAGAACTGTCAGGACTGCAGTTAGCTACAACTACTGGGGAATCTAAAGTCTATAAACTAGGTTCACCTGACTTGTGTCCGTTTCGACCGCGCGGCCATGGCGTTTTTTTTTAAAAAAATCTATGCCAAGTTTTTGTAAAAGTTTGTAAAAGTTGATTCCCAAAACCATAAATTTGTCAAAGTTATGGTTAAAAAGTTATAAGGGTTTGAACGTGGCCGCGCCATCGAAACGCGGAGAACCGCGCGGCCACGGAGATCTTTAAAACTAAGCGTTGCAGACACCTGAAATTTAGGTAAATAACAGATAGAATTTGTAAAAAATTTGTAAAAATATCCAAAAAAATCCTATGTTCATATTTTAGGAGCTGTAAGACTAAAACCTCATGGCCGCGCCATCGAAACGGTGAATAACACGTTATCGCCGATATCTCGCTGAAAAAGCATCGCAGAGGTCTGAAGGTTTTTGTAAAACACAGATTTGAATTTGTCAAAACTGGTAAAAATACTTCAAAAAGTGCTCGGGTTATATTTTAGATGCTGTAAGAGTACAAACCCATGGCCGCGCCATTAAAACGGTGAAAAATACGTTATCGCCAATATCTCGCTGAAGAAGCATCGCAGAGGTCTGAAGTTTTTTGTAAAACCTAGATTTGAATTTGTCAAAACTCGTAAAAATACACAAAAAAATCCTAGGTTTAAATTTCAGGAGCTGTAGTACGGTATCACTTATAACCTTCAAAATGTTCTGAATGTTTGGTTAGGGTGACCATGACTTATTGCTTACAAAAAACTTCCACCTATTACATTGAAAATTATTTTTCAAGGATTATAAATTAAATTAAAATGGATACAAAAACATGTTTATAACTTACATATTTCTGAAAAAACCACAAATCACAGATTATTTATTTACACTAAGAATTTTTTTTTATATATTTTTTTTTTAATACGACTATGAAAATAAGGTGTGTTTAAAATTACTGTTTTTTTTTAATTATCTGAATCATCTATGTATAGACCAGATTATGTATTGTCATAGGTTGTTCGGAACTTGCGTGCATTTCGGTTTTACCATCGTCATAACAAATCATTCTGGAAATACTATGCAATGACACTTATTTCTGTAATAATACATATATTTTAAACCCTTTAGACAAATTCAAAACAATTGCTTTTTTAATTTAGATGCTTTTTCAGCTATTAAGCAATGGACCCCTTCATTGCTTGATAGCTGAAAAAGCACCTAACTGAATAATCTGTGATTTAAGTGTTTTTTTTTATAATTAAAAAAATAAATTAAAATGAAACTATAAGATCATCATCATCATCATCATCAGCCTATTAATGTTCCCACTGCTGGGACACAGGCCTCCTCTGAGAGGGAATGGGCTATAATCCACCACGCTGGCCACGTGCGGATTGGTGGATGTTACTCGATGTCAACCAATATGTTACAAAAACATATGTTATGTTATGTTTATAGGAATGAACATACGACTCTTCATTTTTATTTAATTTATAGGATCCTTGAGAAATAATTTCTAATACAATAGGCCGAAAGTTTTCTGTAAACAATAAGTCATGGTCACACTATCGAAACATTCAAAACGTTATTACAGGGTTTATATTTAAAAAAAAAATACTTTTTTGCCTACTATCGTTAGTTCTACTTAATTAGGTTTTGTTTACAAAAAAAAATCAAGCTAATACTTACTTTCTTCGATAAATAATCACGACTTATTTCTAAGCGATACCGTACTACAACTCCTGAAATATAAACCTAGGATTTTTTTGGGTATTTTTACGAGTTTTGACAAATTCAAATCTAGGTTTTACAAAAAACTTCAGACCTCTGCGATGCTTCTTCAGCGAGATATTGCCGATAACGTATTTTTCACCGTTTCAATGGCGCGGCCATGGGTTTGTAGTCTTACAGCATGTAAAATATAACCAGAGGATTTTTTGAAGTATTTTTACCAGTTTTGACAAAATCAAATCTGTGTTTTACAAAAACTTTCAGACTTCTGCGATGCTTTTTCAGCGAGATATCGGTGATAACGTATTTTTCACCGTTTCGATGGCGCGGCCATGGGGTTTTAAGTCTTACAGCTCCTAAGATATAAACCTAGGATTTTTTTGTATATTTTTACAATTTTTTTACAAATTCAATCTGTTATTTACCTAAATTTCAGGTCTCTACAACGCTTAGTTTTAAAGATCTCCGTGGCCGCGCGGTTCTCCGCGTTTCGATGGCGCGGCCACGTTCAAACCCTTATAACTTTTTAACCATAACTTTGACAAATTTATGGTTTTGGGAATCAACTTTTACAATCTTTTACAAAAACTTGGCATAGTTTTTTTTTAAAAAAAAAACGCCGTGGCCGCGCGGTCGAAACGGACATGCCTGTCTTTCTTTTCTCAAAAATCCTCAAATCAGTCAGTAAGGTTGACAGCAGTGGTAGCGAAGCTACCTTTCCACATTGCCTCAGGTGCACCTCGGTACTCCTGGTCGCAGCCTGGAGTAAAATATACAAGAGAGCATCTATATATAATGGTCATCTAATCATCTTTCTGCCCTTGTCTTTTATTACTTGCGGTCGGCGCAACGCGTTATTTTCTTCCATTCTCACCTGTCAGTCGTCACGCAATAATTTACTCCTTTTTCTTTCATATGCCATACATAATCCACCCATCTTCATTTATTTTCTATTTTCTTTTGCAGCCCTTGCTGTCGACAGCAAACTTAGAAGGTTCTGTCCTCAAACACAATGATCGTAGGTTACAACTGTTACAAGTCACAAAGAATCGAGCATCAATCGATGTGGTCTCCCACGTTTTTGTTCCCTTACATAAGACGAGCTTCTAGAACCTGTTCTGTTCGAGTTATATAACTGGTAACACTTGTCTTAGAATTAGCTACTGCATCGTTTGGCAAAGTGTTGAGAGATGTGACAAAGGTATTTAAGAAGACACTTCTGTTATCCTCATTAAACTTGCCTTCATTAACTTCTATAATGAAGCCAGCACTACTGGAATCAATTCATTAGTTGGTACCTATCTGCTACTACAATTGTTTTTGACTTCTGTCGCTTTGCTTGCTTGCATAGAAACATAAGCCCCCAGAAATATTTCAGACTCAATCAGAGGCGCATTAACAAAAAAAGATGTTGTTTATGAACAGATTTAGAAAAAAGAGAAGTTCTCTGTTAGGTTTCATAGTTGGGCTTATATTATTTTATCTCTATAATATTATCCCTATTTACAACAATCTGCGACTCCCGCATTCCCCTTAAGCTCAAGGGGAAGATTTATAAAACAATGGTTAGACCTGCTGTCTTGTATGGATCAGAATGTTGGGCCACAAAAGGGATGAATGAAAGGCATTTGCATGTCGCGGAGATGAGGATGCTAAGGGGGATGTGTGGTGTTACGCGAATGGATAAAGTAAGAAATGAGTATATAAGAGGAAGTCTGAAAGTGGCGCCGGTGACTGAAAAGTTGTGTGGTAATCGGTTGTCGTGGTATGGGCATGTGATGCGGAGGGATGAGGAAAATGTCGTGAGGAAAGTTTTGAGTATGAATGTGGATGGGTATATGAGTAGAGGAAGACCAAAGAAACGATGGATGGACTGTGTAAAGAATGATATGGCAAGAAAAGAAGTGTCTGATGAGACGACGAAAAATAGAGAAGTATGGAAGAAGAAGACATGCTGCGCCGACCCCAAATGAATTGGGATAAGGGCAAGAGAATGATGATGATGATTATCCCTATTTATTTATGTTTTTCCCAGAGATCAGAATCATTGAATGTAAATAAGTCTCTAATCAGGGAGGCATCGGTCAGTGACTCAGACCGGTCGGTGATGGAATGTTCAGCATCTCATAATGTATAGCTGTCTCTTTCACTCATGACGTCAATAAAAGGGACGAAACAAAAGTGGTGGTCTGTTATTTTTTATTGATCAGGATTAGAAAATGGAAGCCATAAGCAGCACCCTTCATAGCTAACGTAAAAAGGTTAGAAGGTAATTAAGGTAATTTAGTTGATGTAAGGGATAAAGGGGTAACTGGAAGTTTATTCAATTTCGGACAACAACACAACGAAAAAAAACCAAGAAATTAAGAAAACATGTCTGCAGAAATAATTGATCTCGGTCGATTGTTGCACAGCAAACATCAAATGATTCTCCCTCGTTATTATTTGACTTTATTTCTTCAACTCTTAAGAAGTGGTGCTTATAATAAGATACCTAAATAAAATTGATAGTTCATTCGGTCTACCCCTATACTCCATCACGTCAACAAAGGAACGTGTTTTAAAAACAAGCATAAAAACATGTTCACTTTTTAGAAGTGAAGAAGGATTGTCTATTGCAGTTTGCGGTGGCGCTGGTTGGTAAGACAAACATTTTGATGTTTGTCTTACCAACCAGCGCCACCGTCCATAACATCAATTTCAGTACTTCTTTAATTAGTTCCGAATTTCTCCGCACGTCAAAATAACTTGGCTCCTTCTAGTCAACTGTTTTTGTTTTTATTGTCATACTTACCTTTTTTACTGGTTTAAAAAAGGGTCAGGGTATTATCCTATCCCTTACGGTTATTGTAGTAGTACCTATGTAACTGGTTTTAAATCATCTATCCAGTTACTCGTGTCACCGTTTGTGTGAATGTGATGAAATATACAGAAAAGACCTCATCGCGAAGCCATCAACCAAGCATGCTGAACCTACATCAAACTAAGTAACTTTACGCAAAAATGATTGCTGGGAAACGATTTTTTTTTTGTGGTGATATATCATGTTTTGTGGTAAGAACTCAATGTAACGCACTTAAAACATTGTTCTGATGGATGGATTTAATAGTACGGGGGTCGTGGAGGTGTTTAAAGTAAAAATCACATTTCTGAATCACATTTCTGAAGACCTTACTCTACACTGTAGGGTAAGGTCTTCAGAAATGTCAGATGCCATAGTGTTCGCTTTTTTATCACGGATTTTTGCTAATATTCACGATTGTGGTCAAGATTGCGCAATTCCTGATTATTTATGTCTTGAAGATTTTAAGTAGCAAGTTTGGATCTAATTTGCTAGTACTTGGAGGAAGAACGGTTTTAAATGTTTAATGCTTGCTAATTTTAGGGACAATATTGTAAATATGTATCTGAAGTTTAACATTATGTTGTTATACGTAACTAGCTGTTGCCCGCGGCTTCGCCCGCGTGAAGTTCGGTAATTGTCCCACTGGATCATAATAAAGGGATAATAGTGTCCTACATGTTAATCCAGGTTATAAACTATCTATGTGCCAAATTTCATAATCATTACAATTATTATCATCACAATCACCATCACTATCACAACCACCATCATTATCACAATCACCATCACTATCACAGTCACAATAATTATCTCCAATCACCATCACTATCACAACCACCATAATTACCACAATCATTTTCACAATCACCATCGCAATTTCCATCACAATCAACATCACAATCACCATCACTATTACTATCACAATCACAATCACCATCACCATCACAATCCCCATCATTATCGCTATCACAATCACCGTCACTATCACAATCACAAACACCATCACAATTACCATTAAAATAACTATCACAATCACTATCATCGTTATCACAATAATTATCATAGTAATCACAGTCATTATAAAAATCACCAACGCTATCACACTCACCATCACTATCTTAATCACTATCACAATAACCAATAAAATCACCATCATAATTACCATCACAAACACAATCATTATCATCATAATCATTATCATCTTAATCACAATCACCATGATCACAATCACCATCACTATCACAACCACAATCATTACTACAATCAACATGACAATCACCATCACCATTACGATCACCATCACCATCACCATCACAATCCACATCACAATCACTATCTTCGTTATCACAATCATTTTCATCGTAATCAAAATCATCTTCATCAATATCACAATCACCATCACTGTCACAATAACCATCACATCGCTATCACCATCACAAATACCGTCACTATCACAATCACTATCACCATCACTATCACCATCACAATCACCATCACAATCACCATCACAATCGCCATCACAATCACTATCACTATCACAATCACTATCCTCGTTATCACAATCATTTTCATCGTAATCACAATCATTATCATCTTAATTACAATCAACATGATCACAATCGCCATCACTATCACAACCACAAACATTATCACAATCACAATCACCATCACCATCACTATTACTATCACAATCACTATCCTCGTTATCACAATCATTTTCATCGTAATCACAATCATCTTCATCATTATCACAATCACCATCACTGTCACAATCACAATAACCATCACCATCGCTATCACCATCACAATCACCGTCACTATTACTATCACAATCACCATCACCATCACAATCACCATCAAAATCACTATCACAATTACCATAATCGTTATCACAATCATTATCATCGTCATCACAATATTTATCATCTTGATCACAATCAACATCATCACAATCGCCATCCTCGTTATCATAACCATTGCTATCACAATCACAATCACCGGCACAATCACCATCACTGTGACAATCCCAATCACAATCACTATCATCGTTATCACACTCATTATCATTGTAATCACAATCATTATCATCGTAATCAAAATAATCATCATCACAATCATCATCATCATTATCACAAACATCATCATCGTAATCGCAATCAATATCATCGTAATCGCAATCATCATGATCACAATCACTATCACAACCACAATCACCATCACTATCATTATTATCACAATCATTTTCATCGTAATCACAATCATCTTCATCATTATCACAATCACCATCACTGTCACAATCACAATCACCATCACCATCGTTATCCCCATCAAAATCACCGTCACTATCACAATCACTATCACAATCACCATCACCATCACAATCACCATCAAAATCACTATCACAATTACCATAATCGTTATCACAATCATTATCATCGTAATCACAATCATTATCATCGTAATCAAAATCATCATCATCATTATCACAATCATCATCATCGTTATCACAATCATCACAATAAATCAACAATACAGAAGCAACCCTGTACAGAAGTCGAATCCGCCATCTTCTGGCCGATCTCATAATAAATGCCATTTTCGTAATCAGCACCCCTGATAATCTCGGTATCGACACCCATATTGATTTTTAGACATTTCAACCCAATCGCACCCCAAGACCCCAACAGGGAATGATGGTATTTCAGGTCCGCCACATTAAATCTTAAAATCGTTGTTTTTGTAATACACCTGACCCAATTTACCATACAAATAATACCTATGTTGAATTTCAGGCTTTGTTACCCCATTTCCCTCTTTAGGAGTTGAATTCTGAAAAAACCTGAAACACAAATGTTAACTCATTTAGCGATAGGAGTACTCCTGTTAAGTTTCGAATAGTCTAACCAATCTTATTTTCCCATGTAATCTTTGGACCCCCGTTTCAACCCCTTAGGGGGTAAATTTTGAAAAATCCTTACTCAATGCACCCCTAAATCTCATAAAGAACCTATGTGCCAAATTTGGAATCCCCTTTTTCCCTCGATTTTCAGACTTTGCCACCCCATTTCCCCCTCTTAGGGGTTGAATTCTGAAAAAACCTGAAACCTGTTTCTACTCATTTCTTAATAGGAGTACCCCTGTGAAGTTTAGAATAAAATAGTGTAACTAATTTTGTTTCCCCATACAAACTGTGGAGCCCCGTTTAACCCCCTTAGGGGGTGAATTTTGAAAAATCTTTTCTTGGTGCACCCCTAAACCACATAAGGAACCAATGTGCCAAATTTGGAATTTCTAGACTCAGCGGTTTGGGTGGTTCATTGATTTTTATACTTTGCCACCCCATTTCCCCCTCTTAGGGGTTGAATTCTGAAAATTCCTGAAACCCGTTTCTACTCATTTATCAATAGGAGCAGTCCTGTGAAGTTTCGAATAAAATAGTCTAACTAATCTTGTTTCCCCATACAAACTTTGGAGCCCCGTTTAACCCCCTTAGGGGGTGAATTTTGAAAAATCCTTTCTTAGTGCACCCCTAGATCACATAAGGAACCTACTTGCCAAATTTGGAATCTGTAGACCCAGCGGTTTGGGCTGTGCGTTGATAGATGAGTCAGTCAGTCAGTCAGTCAGTCAGTCAGTCAGTCAGTTTCTTCTTTTATATATTTAGATAATGTACCTAAACTTTTTATGTAACTATTAGTACTATAAAGTATACAATAGAATGATTGACAGGACCTTACTCGACAGCGGCGTCATCTGATGAGCTCTAAAACGATATACCCTCATTGGACAACAGTTGCCCGAAAATGTCATCATCATAATTCTCCTGCCCTTTGGGGTCGTCACAGCATGGTCTTCTTTTTCCAAACTTCTCTATTACCAGACATCCCAGCAGTCACCTCCTTGCTAGCCGTATCATCCCCTACACAGTCCATCCATCATTACTTTGGTTTTCCCCTAGCCGCCTACTCATTATAGCTATCAATATTCATACATACCCAATGTGACCATCAAAAATACCATGCCTAACCTTTTCCCAACTATGTTGAGTCGGCTTCCAGTCTAACCGGATGCAGCTGAATACTAGTATTTTACATGGAGCGACTGCCTATCTGACCTCCACAATCCAGCTAGTTCTGGGTAATACGATACCTCTGGTAAGACTGGTTGTCGGACATTCGAGCCACTGACTACATGTAACGACTGCCAAAGATCTACAAATGACAGCCGGGACCAACGGCTTAACGTGCTTTCCGAGACACGGAGGAAACTCGGTATGTAAGGGTGGTCACCCATCCACGGCACCAACTTAGGCAAGCACGGCTTAAGCTGAAGATCGACCTGAGCGGCTGTTATTATTTAGCCACGAGCTCCACGACCATCAAAAATACCATCTAACAAAAATTAGTAATTACGCCAACAGTCTAACACATACGGACAACAAATGAAATCCGCTCCACACCTAGCATTTCGATGAAACACAAAATTGATACAGTTTCTATGCGATTGCGAAACGCGCCAATTTGGCGGGCATCCTTTAATTTGATAGAATTACACAATGCGCATCCCCAATCACTTAAGTATTGCCCAACGGTCATTAGGCATGCACATTAAACACAATTATTATACAAGGTACAGTATCGTGTTGTAGAGAAAAACTTTCCAAAGCCTTGGGTGAATTGGCGCTTATTCGACTATTGATGGCGCGAAAATTGACTGCCATGGCGGCCATGTTATATTTTAATGACAGGTCATTTGTGATGGAGCGTCGTCGATTATGTGATCAAAATTAACCACATCAACCTTGCATCGCATTTTAGTGTTTTGATTTTTTTGTTTTTAATTGACATACTAAATAAATACTGTCCATCTGTCTGCCATTTGCAATTTTCTTAGAATTAAGATTTTAAATATCGTGTAAGTTACTTGAAAGCAAAGGAGTAAGAGCTGCTTAGAGGTTGAGATGATGATTCTAGTGAATATTTATGAGAAGTTGATGGGTCTTCGTCTTATTCTGAAAGCCTAGGCGCCTTTAGGAGGTTTCCTCCCAAGTTTTCTTCCTTAGGCTCAACATGGCGATTCCAACTTCTCTCTATAATATAAAGAATTCAAATCGTTCAACCCTCGGAGCCCCACACCAACATCCTGCGTCACAATCACTATTACAGACTCAACTCACGCGCACAAAGCTCAATCTTGACATACTCAATGATGTACAAACATCGGTTGGCCATACAAATATTTGTCCTGTTGAGGAAACAACGCTTATGGTTTAAACGTGATAGCCTTGGATGAAGAAATACCTTGGGCTGTTGGAGTAAAGGGGTTAGACTTTGAGTTGGGAGTGGTCATAGAATCGGATTCAGACGGTACGAGTTGACATGACAACAAGTCCTCCCAAAGTATTAATCGGGGGGAAAACCTAGATCAGCCGGCACAGAACCTGGAGACTGTCATAAGAAAAAATGGCAAGTACCAAGCAGAGGATGAAGACAGGCTGTGAATGACAAAAGTGGCAAATAAGGACTAGGTTACGGAGAGACAGGGTTAATTAAGAAGGCAATAGGTAAGCCACTCTCAAAAACAGTAACCCTACGCCGTTTTTGCAGTCATGTCCACAGCAATGTTTGATCTAGCTGAATTGGACCAGCGTTAGATAGAACAGATGACAGGTACAGTCGGGGTCTTCTCCGCCTGACCATTTTATAAATTTTTCGCTTAAAACATGCGGAGGCGCCGAGCCACGCCCCCTTAAAGATTGGGCCTATTAGGAAAGCCTCAACTTTGGCCCGCAAATTAACAATAACTCTCGTTTGGCGTGCGTCGTCAGTGCGCTCGGCCGATTCGGTATCTTTTCATTTATTATTTCTATACAAAGTAAACGGGGCGGGGCTAGAGAGCGTTTCTATGTTGCGAGTGCAAGCAAAAATAAGCTTAGTGGTGGTCAGGCGGGAGTGTCCTCGATAGTACACCACTACTTTGGAAATTTTAGAACTTTTATGAAGTTGTTTAGGATGATGGGTATTGGAGTTGAGCTATTTTAGATGTGGAATTAAAATATTTAAATAAAGCGTATAAATGGCAGGAGTTATAGATAACCATAAAGTATCGATCACATAAACCAAGTAAATAAAGGATAGGTAACGTTTCTTAGCGCGTAAGCGGCAGTAAGTAGCCACAGTAACCTAATAGCATTGTGGAATCCCGATTGGAAAGTTGTCCTCAAACCCGTCGGTACAATACGATGACACTCGACAATCTCGACAGAAATGTGTTGAACTATTATGGGTCCTGGAGAAATTCCTCCTCTTTATAATGATCCACGAACACAACATCAAGGACCATTATTCAAGATTGTTTTGTTTGAAGATTATTATAATATTTCTTCAGTATTAATGTAAATAACTTTAAAGTGATTATTAAATGCGGCTGTTATTGTAATTTTCTTATGTCAAAAGCTTTAAGCATACAATTAAATAGAAGGTACTTGTTATTGGTGTTTATTTCCTTGTATATTAAAAAGGTAGGTACCTACGTGTATCTAGACCTACTCAGGTATTTTAAATTAAAAGCATATTTTATATCATATTACCAACGTGAAGGTATACGTAGGTACATTCCCTTTTAAAGCGATTAAATATCAAGGCTGAAAACTTAAATTCCTTGTTCAGATAAACTTTAATAACTTGTTGCCATAGAGAGACCGTCTGATTTTGGAGGTGAACAAGTGAAAGACGGTTATTGTCTTTAATTTCGTCCCTTTTTGTAGGTAATGGCGGGTAAACAGTCGCCATTTTGGAATTCACGATCTTTAATTTTTGGTTGACGTGTCATTTGTCGTGTGTAATAACTGAGGGAATTATTGCCGGACCTTTACAAATTAATAAATTAAAAGGTAGGTAGATAATTGATTAAAACAACAGTTTTTTACTTTTTGTAACTTCAATTCCCAAGACAGGTAGGTAACTGTTTCAATGTAAGTACATGCTTGTATATGGGAAAGGGTTTTTTTACAGAAAGATATAGGTACAACTTCATGTTAGCCATTTTAGATCTGTCCTGCGGGGTCATTGGGTAACCAACTTACAATGTCAGTGCATTTATATTTGCAGTTCAACAACATTACTTGCGTAAAATACGATGTTGAGCGTGCCCTGCCAGCTGCGCACTCGATGACCTTTTGAATGTATCGGTGAGAGAAATTTTGGGCCCACCATTTTGAACATTTTGTCATCGATACGCTAATGCTAGGACCACATTGAAGGGATTCGACGAACGTTTGCGTTATCTATTCGTACAAACAAGAATGCCTGTCCTGGCACTGTCGGTAAATTGACACCCATCAAAAGGATTTGTCGCGACAAACTTCACTCTCGTGGCTTCACTTACCTATTATAACATATATTACAAAGCAACCGCTTCCTCCATTTGACTGTATGTACGAATTATCGCCCGAACACCACATTGTATGCGTGAATTGTTATTAAAATGCTTCAAATTGTCAACGAATGTGCTACGCCATTGGGTTGGGGAAGTTGTTTCCTCACAACAAAACCCATATTGGTAATCTTATCCGCAATGAGTAGTTTGCATCTTATTCAGCAACTTCATCTTGTTGCAGGTACCTACAAAGTAAACTCTCTACGGAGTTAGTTTCTATAGTCCATGCATCTATGGAAATTGTGATGGGTACATATATTTATACGAAGCTATTCCATTGTGTACAAGATACTAAGAATGTTTTTGCACCGAACATGAGATTTCCCAAGATTGTACATCATCATCATCATCTGCCTAGCCTTTTCCCAACTATATTGGGGTCGGCTTCCAGTTTTACCGGATGCAGCTGAATACCAGTATTTTACATGGAGCGACTGCCTATCTGACCTCCACAACCCAGTTATCCCAAGATTGTACGATTGTAACAATTTGCTGCATTTTGTCACATAACTTTGCATAAACTGGGAAGTACCTAGTGTGATAAATATCTATATTCTAACTGACTATCAACGCACAGGTCAAGCCAATTGACGGAACGAGCTAAAATTTGGCTATGATGACTTTCTATGAGGATTCTGAAAAACTCAACGCATAAACCGATGAAATAGACGTTGAAAGTTTGAATGAAAATCCATCACCGGGCGAAGCTGGTGCGGGTCGGCTAGTTAAGGATAAATTTAGAGACCAACCAAGTAAGTGGAAATGTGAGGAAGAGATATGAGTATGACAAAATCTAAAACAACATCTTGTGCATAAGGAAAATGAAGTAAGGCTTGCTGATGTTGAAAGCAAAGAACCAGATGTGGCGTAACTTGAAAGAGGCCCACGCTTAACTGTTACCAATGATGATAGAAACAAAATACGTATTAAAATACCCTGCATCTACCATAGATGTCCGCGACCACCAAGGCCCTCCACAACAGCACCTAATCATTTAAATTCGAACGGTTAAAAGTGATGTAACATGTTTTGACCACAGATAACATACGCGCCGCAGATGAAAAGGTCCCGGCGAGTGAAAGGAGTCCGTATGCTTGCGTACTGCCAGTTATTATGTGGTTACATAACGAGATGCCGGTATCAAACTGGTTTGTAACTGGGACGCGTGAAAATGGTTCATTTTAAAAGAAGAAAAAAAAACAAGGAGTTCGATAGAATTTCTCAATCGTGCACCTTTATTTGAGGGCGCACGTGCGTAGTTTCGAATTAGATTTAACTATTTTTTCTTTACTGGAAATGTTTTATTCGTTGGAGGCAGTGAAATGATACTTTGCCAATGTTGTATAACTTCAGCCGGCGGGTAAAATAAATATTAATAATAGTCAGTAGCTAGTAAATGAGAAAGCTCGAGAGGTCATTGATTTATTCACCAGTATAAAAGCATTTGTCGACTTTCCGAAGGCGTTCAACTCAATTAAGAAACCTTAAATATAATGTTTCCTTGATTGTGGATGCAAAACACTGTTTTTATATCACTAACAGATTCTGTCAAATGTTATTTTTATTATTCCTATTAAAGTAGACGGCAAGGTATTGTAATGTTTCATCTCCAACAGGAATATTTCAAGGGCGCATTATGTTTCCACTTCTCTTAAAAATATATTTATAACCGGAGATATTTTTGTTTTCAATGCCATGGGGGGAGAAGGGGTAGTTCTACAGTGGACTCTCGGAGTAGCACACATCTTGTTGTTTACTTAACCCGTCCTCATACCCTCATTCTGCGATGTGGGGGACATCGCAGTATGAAGGTATACAATTTTAATGATTTTCTAAAATATTGCATAATTATCTACTTACTCTACATGGGGCTTTGCGGAAAATTCAGGCGTGACTTTATGGTAAGGTTGCTAGCGATGAGATCTCTAAGAGACACGAGTAAGATATTAAAGTATTTTAAGCAATAAAAAAACAAAGCATCAGAAATATTTCATTATTACAATTTTATTACTCATAATTGCATTCATAACACAGGATCAACAGAGCGGAGTGTAAATATTGACATAAACTATTATATAGTGAGACGCGTTTTGCATTCAAAGATAGATAATAGCTGCTGTATGTACACATGGCAAAACATTTATTTGGTATGCAAACAAGGAACTAAGAAATGTGTCAATCAGAAAAAGAATAATTTATTTATAAAAGTATTACAAAAATGTACAATGAAATTGCGATGGACGAATGAGCACGGAATAAATAAAATCTTATGAGTTAGTAATGGCTCAGTTCTGAATAATTGTTTATGTATGTAAGATTTGTGAAGAGGGACAAAAAGTTATGGAAGTTGACCCACAAATAAAAACCGCCAGATAAAAAGTGTCACACGAACAGAATTTAAGGCACGATGGATACGATTTTCAATGACTAATAAGAAAGTAACATTGCTCACGAATCAGTTCTTGAATCAGAAGCAGTCTTAAGAAGACAAGGCCTTCAAAACACTGATCGTTGTTCCTACAAATGTGTCAAAAAGATTCTACTCTTCAACTTTTATAGACGCCAGCACATCAAGCTACTCGGAACTATAGACGACCCGAATGGCGTAGCGGTAGTGAGGCTGCCTTACGTTCTTAGGGTCCCGGGTTCGAATCCCGGTCGGAGCAAATGTTTGTGTGATGAGCACGGCCATTTGTTTCAGAGTCATGGATGTTTATATGTATAATAAGTATGTATTTACAAACAAAAAGTATCTATGTAGTATTTCAACTATCTGGTGTCCACGACACAAGCCTCGTTGCTTAGTGTGGCACTAGGTGGCGCTGTGTGTAAATGTCCAGCAATATTTATTTATTTATAACTGTCAAATTTTCCCAATCAACCTTGAACCTAAATCTTTAACGATAAAGTTGAAAATCTATTGAAGACATTTGTACACTACTAAGCTATGTTTTTACAAACTGTACAAAGATTACCTCACTTCACTTACACGTGGCACGCAAACAAGGCTGGACCATTTAGGTGTGTTTAGAAATATTAAGTGGTCAAATCTTGGTCATTCTGTTAGTGTGTATTTCATCATTGCAGCTCGTAAACTTATGCTGTTGAGCTCCAACAAATTAAATTATATTACTTATCATGCTAGTAATAATAATCATCGTTAGGAAATAATATTCTTTGTCTCTTAGGAGCTCGTAATAACGGTCGATCTTTAAGTTAAACCGCGCTTGCCTAGGTTGATCCGTGGATGAGTTTCCTCCGTGCCTCGGATAGCACGTTAAGCTGTTGGTCCCGGCTGTCATTTGAAGATCTTTGACAGTCGTTACAGGTAGTCAGTGTTCCGAAAGCCTGACAACCAGTCTTAGCAAGGGGTATCGTATTGCCTAGTACTAACTGGGTTATGGAGGTTAGATAGGCAGTCGCTCCCTGTAAAATACAGGTATACAGCTGCATCCGGTTAGACTGGAAGCCGACCCCAACATATTTGGGAAAAGGCTAGGCTCTCTAGGGGTTCTACTACACACATGATGGTGCCATAATTCAGCACAGCCTGGTGGCAAAATCGAATGAATGATTAAAAACTTGAATTGAGTCGAGCCGACTCGAATATGCCAACGATGGTAGATGTTCAACAAAGTTTTCCAATCGTCCTGAGCCGAGCGAAGCCGAATATGTGAAGTTATTTTGCTTTTAGTCAGGTTTCTCGTTTAACTAGCAAAAGTGTAGAGGGGGCGCGCGCCCTTACCAGCTACGCACCAGAGGCCCTACTCTCCAACGTCCGTCCGTCCGTCCGTCTCTATCCATTTCTCTCGCGCACGTCTGCAGATGAGTGCGAGTGAGAGAGACGGATAGAGACGGACGGACGGACGGACGTTAGAGAGTAGGGCCCCATATCATCAACTTCCAGCCCATGTTCAATTCTATTTGGTCGCAACACGTTTTCTTCTTCCATTCTCTCCTGTCAGACGTCACGGCATCATTTACTCATTTTTCCTTCATATCATTCCTCACACA
The DNA here is from genome assembly GCA_905147715.2 of Xestia xanthographa. Taxonomy (NCBI): domain Eukaryota; kingdom Metazoa; phylum Arthropoda; class Insecta; order Lepidoptera; family Noctuidae; genus Xestia; species Xestia xanthographa. The sequence continues at coordinate 1,605,677 of LR990664.1, forward strand.
ATCCATCCATATTTTCTTAGACCTTCCTCTCCCTCTTCATCCATCAACATTCATTTCCATCACATGCCCATTGCCCATACCAAGGCAAACGACTTCCTTTCTACGCACGAGATATGACAGGGGAAAATTATGAAGGTCTGTTTTTCATATGACGCACTAGGTAGTGCTTGAAAGCCTTATACAGGACTGAATTCTTGCCTCTGAATTTAATAAACACTAGCGGACGTCACGCGGTTTCACCCGCGTAGTGCACGTTGCCGTGGGAGTACGGGGATAAAATATTGCCTATGTTACTCGCTGATAATGTAGCTAAACATTGCTGAAACAATTTTTCAAATCGGTTCAGTAGTATTTAATAAGTTTATTCGATACATACAAAAATACAAATCTTTCCACTTTATTTATAATATTAACTAGCGGTTGACGTCACGCGGTTTCACCCGCGTAGTTCCCGTTCCCGTGGGAGTACGGGAATAAAATATAGCCCATAACACTCACGAATAATGTAGCTTTCTACCAGTGAAACAATTTTTAAAATTGTTTCATTACTTCCGGAGATTACCCCCTACATAGAAACTTACAAACAAATGTTACCTCTTTATAATATTAGTCGTAGATTAGTATAGATAGTTTAAATAAGGGCCAACTCGAACACTTCCAAGGTTTGCAGTGACACGTCTTGTTAGTATATAAACAACGACCGCAACACGCTATTTCATATTTCACAAACAGAATGTAGGATATTAGACCAACGATACAGTTTATTGTACTTAATATTTGCACGTGATCATCACTCAAGTTGCATTATAGTTGCAAAATGAACTATATTTTCAAACCGGTAACTGCTGCTTAGCCTTTTCCCAACTATGTTGGGGTCAGCTTCCAGTCTAACCGGATGCAGCTGATTACCAATATTTTACATGGAGCGACTGCCTATCTGACCTCCACAAGCCAGTTAGTACTGGGTAATACCTTACCCAGTAATACCCCTTGGTAAGACTGGTTGTCAGACTTTTTGGGCCACTGACTACCTGTAACAACTGTAAAAGATCTACAAATGAAAGCCGGGACCAACTTCTTAACGTGCTTTCCGAGGCACGGAGGAAACTCGGTATGTAATAGTGGTCACCCATCCACACTCCACAGACCAACCTAGGCAAGCACGGCTTAACCTAAAGATCGACCCGAGCGGCCGTTGTTATTATTTAAACCGGTAACTAAATAACCGTAATTAGCTATCACTATCCATAGTGATTTACATAGCAGAACATCACGTCTGCAATCCCAGAAGGGTTAGGCAGAGGGAGGTGTACATGTAGCTAATAGTACACCCCAATTTCGCGGGGTCGAGCCTATTGCCATCAACTGGGCACAAATCTCGACTCCGTGAATGCTACTGAGAAATTCTTGATGGAAAAACTCAATAACACTTTGCCCGACTTGAGTATCGAACCCAGGACCTTGTTCATGCTCATCAATCGCGATTGCAACCACTAGACCAACGAGGCAGTCATCCGTAATAAGCTTTATCATACATAATTCGCTTCTCGCTAGTAAAAGAGAGAAGATAAAGTTACTTAATTTGTTAAAAACATGCGTTTACACACAATACTAGCACACTGAGAAAA